>MU968382.1:8077123-8485763 GCA_034641835.2 Pinus albicaulis | reverse complement strand
AACATTTACTAAGTTATTTTTCATAGTGAAAGCAATTTTACTTAGGGTAAAATTGGTCTTACATGGTGTACTTTGGTCCATCTAATAGTAACATGTTAGATGACCAACAAATGGTGTAATAGTTTGTATCCCACTAGAAGGCATGTTAAGAAGCCCTACATAGGACTTGCATGTTTGTTCAAGGACTCATTTAACGTTCTTAAGCCTAAAAATATTTAATGATATCCTATGGAAATTTTTTCCTTCCTTAATCATCGTTAAGTCCCCACAACCCATCCTTATTACATCAAAGCTCAAATTTCATCAACATCCAAATCCAATGCTAAATACACCATAGAGAGTCCCTTTGTTGTGGTTTATTGATGTTACTCATGCCAAATGAACCAAAGAAGTTAATTTAGGGACTAAGGCCTAGGTTTTTTCCTCCCCTATCCATGGTGCTATCACTCAAGAAGGTTCATTGAGGGATTAAACCCCTTATCCCTCCTCAACATTGTTCATGGTTCAATTCCATTGTTTTTACACAAAGGAACACACATTTACTTAAATAATAAATGTGCATGTTCTTATTGAAATACACACATTGTTTCAAAAATTTACATATGCTTTGAAAAAATGATGTGTGCTTTAAAATATATTACATGCAGAGAAACATGTGTGGGTATGTTTTGAGGTTCCACAAAGTTTTAAATATGTAAAATAAGAATAAATTTTTATGTGTATTTATATGCATTTTTATAACATATGTGTGTTCCTAAATTTTTTAACAAACACATATTCTTGTTGTAACCATGTAAGTGAGCAACTTCGTGCACCCAACTACATGTAATGTATAAACACTAGTATTAAGTACATGTTTATGATGATTAATACCTAATATAGATTATGATGATAGTGTTCTCTACTAGCAGCACTAGATTACTTCATTAAGGAATTCTTATTATATATAGTGTGGTCAACATAAAATAAAATTACCATGCTATCCTAGTAGTTTTATAGGATATGAGTAGTTTCAAGAATTTTTTTGGGGACACATATTTGAATACTTGAAGACCATGAGTTGAAAGTCCGTGATGGGTAGATTGATCATATGTAACAAATAGTAAAAATATCTTTAAAATACAACAAAGGAATAATACCATATCTTGTAAGATCTAAGGATGGTTCGTTCTAAAACAAATTTTTAAGTGTGTTGATATAATTCCAAAATAATTGTTGGGTTTTGTTGGTACTATTTCTTACTCAGCCCATGTGGCTTGGCATATAAATCCTCATTCTTACAACATGTTAAGGAAGGAGTGGTGTTTACTATTACTAGGAATGATGGATTGTGGGTAATTAAGGATTTGATGAAGTAAATGCTTGGAACAGTCGTCAATATATGCACTCTAATTTGAAAAACAGATTGAACACCAAAACTATTTTACATTAAATTAATCACACATATAAATACATCAACTATTGGTCTAATATAGAAATAATACCTTAACCATACAATCACTTAGTTGAGTAAATATCTCAACCAAACACTAAACTAGGAATCATCTAAACAACTCCTAAAGAACAGTAACAAGATCCTTTACTTAGAAACCAAGACAAGTAGGAATTATATTTTCCAAGTCCCCCTGTTAATGACTACTTGCCACAACCTCAATCAGCAAATTCTAGTTGTGGTCAAACATTACAAAAGAATATGTCAACGTCCATATAAAGGAACAACAATCCACCGGAATGTTTGGGTGCATAACTGTTGCAACCGCCAGTCTATTAGGATGTCCTTCATATACATGGTTATGTCAACCATTATAACTGCATACCTCTCCATCATTATCAATTTGAAATATTCTAGGCTACTAAATCCATCAAGTTGTCTCATAACTAGCGAAAAGGTGTAGTCAGGAAGCTGGATTCCCAAGTTCCACTCTCAAACTCTCGAATCACGAATCTCCTAAATTCAATTAATGAACAACATCCCAAGTTTTTTCATAACCTCATTAGAAGACCACTCTCACATCTTTGAAAAATGAGGGATCGTTCCCTAGATCCACAACTACCAAACTATGTGGACAACCCTCCATATTGAACTTTAACCTACACTTAATCTCATTTATGAATTGCTTCACACCATTAAACCAATTTGTTGACCTCTCTTTTGATTTTGAAAGCTTTATCTTCATCAATTTTACAAACAAATTAGAATACTAAGAATTTTACTACTAAAAATAATTCAACTACACCACAAAGATCTTAGTGCTTATTGAAAGCACTTCTTTTGGTGCATGCTTACCATTCTCATAAATTCTTCAACACAACCTATGTTCTCACAGTCTTCTACATATGACATGTTAAGAAATCAAAATTTCCAGCATGGAATGTAGCTCATGGTTGAGGCGGTGTGTTCCATGGTGATGAAGGGTCTCTTTGAAGTCAAATGATCTTTGTCTGTGAAGGTCAACACACTCGAAGCATTAATACCACACAGGATTTTGTTATAAAATTTTCAGGAAACATCACCATCTTAGAATCCATTCACTTGAGCATTCGTGCCCATAGATGGAAATTTCGACTTCGTGAAGCAATACATAATACAAGAATAATGATAGGAAGTTCATGTTTTTTTCCATTAAACTTGATAAACGTTGACTCTTCCACACCATGCTCTCTTTCGAATTTGAGTCTACACTAGTCAACTAAAACTTTAAGTGACAAATGGATAGATACACATAACCTGCGACGCCAACAATAGTCTGGTCTTACTGTAGCGTAGATAATGTTCCAAAAGATATTGCCTTCCAAAAGAGCATAAGGAGGCAAAAAGACAGGATATGAACTGGAAACAATCGAACTCAAATAGTATGCTAGCAAACAATAAGTTTCCATGGTGTTCAACTCGATTGTTGTTTGGTACTCTTCAGTTGAACATGCATCATCAAACTAATTCTTCATCCATGTCGTTGCACCTATCTTTCAACCTGATCCACCGAGATCCTTATTCGTCGGTTGCTCCTTACCAATTTGACTAGGCTTTATTTCACGTCAAAGACATCACACACAACAAATAGGGAACAACCTACTCCTCACACATACGTAGGATTGGCTCTTTTGGCTACAGTTAAAATTATAGACAAATAAAACATACATGGAAAAAAAAAAATATTCTACAAAGAAAACTACACAAGAAAATATATTATATATTTTCCTTTGCACTCCCGTAAGGGAGGCCAGACCAAGACCAAATAGGGTCTGATACCAATTTGAAAAAAATATTGCACACCAAAACTTATTTACATTAAATTAATCACACATATAAATACATCAACTATTGGTCTAAGATAGAAATACTATATTAACCATACAATCACTTAGTTGAGTAAATCTCTCATCCAAACACTAAACTAGGAACCATCTAAACAACTCCTAAAGAAAAGGAACAAGCTCCTTTACTTAGAAACCAAGTCAAGTAGAAATTATATTTTCCAAGACTACAATACCCAACTTGTTCTGCATTTCCAACTTAATCCAATTATGATTCAGTACAAATAATAATCTCCAACTTGATCCAATAATTTTATCTCCACCTGTTACAACTAACTTGATACAACCCATGGCTACCACTCAAAACATAAATTCGATTGGTGAAACCTAATCAGTAGGTCTCCACACATATAAATTGGAGCATTGCCAATATACTTGTGGTCGGCTAGGTTTTTAAATTATAACAACCCTAGTGAAAATTCCCTGTAATAAAATATAATAAAGGAAAATAATAACCACGGTTGATGGAACACTTATTCCAAGTTAAATGTTGGGAAAAACATCCTAGTGAGGGTGTTCATTGGTTTATTATGGCTAAGTAAATTGGAAAAGGCTTTGGAAAGGAAAAATGGCACTTATTTGCACATTTATTTATGAAAATAATGAAAAATAGGAGAAAAGGAAGGTGAAAGGTCACATGAAAATGAAGAAAAACCCAATTGATAAAAATGCTTTTGAGGATCAGTTGGTACCTTTTGTGTATTTAGTTTTGGAGCTATCTCTTTATTCTCTCTCTCTCACACACACACACTTGGATACTTAGATTTTTTTGCAGAACTTTGGTATTGTATCAAGAAATGAAAAGAAGGCAAGAGGAAGGAAGGAGCAAGGAAGGAAGAGTAGGATCAATCAGCTACAACAAGATTATTTGCGAGTATCGATTTGCATGTGTGATTTCCTTGCTATATTTTGCATGCATGGTTTTACATGTGGTTCTTTTCTGTCATGGCATGGGTTTTGCTAGGTGTGATAGTTTTTTTAGCCTAACCTTTCCATTTTCGAATAGTTATGGTGTGATGGGGTTTTCATTTTTTGGTTTAGATGGATTTCTGGATGGATTCGAAGCTGAGTGATGTGGATCTCTGAAAGGAAGAACACATGAACTAGTGATACCTCAGTCGTACTATGGATTACTGTAAATACACTTGCCTAGTGACCCCTGAACTAGACTGTGGGTTGCGGTAAAGCCAAGTATTGTGTGAATCGGTAGGCCTAGGAATCCTCAACCTCTTAATGGAAGGATATATGGTAAATCCTAGATGTGGTTGCCCTTGATTAGGCCTAGGAATCCTTATTGGTGAATGGCGGGATATACGGTAAATCCTAGAGGGTGGAGTCTCGGTTTAGGGCCCAGTGATCTGGTGTGGATTGCGGTAAAGCCTAAGAGACTGGGAGATGAGAAAATTCCTCATGGTGTAGATGTATAAATCCAGTGGCATTCATGCTTGTTTTATGGCCTAGTGATCCGAGATGGATTGTGGTAAATTCTGGTTTCTATTGATGATGGTGAGGTGGTTTAGCCTCGAGATGCGCTGGTTGGTTCTTTTGGTTTGAGTCCCACGTTCATGCTTGGAATATGGCACGGGGGTGATTAGCTGAAGAGAGATTTGGTTTAGCCAATCTATGGTCGAGTGGAACGTGGTAGTCCCATCCCAGGTTGGTTTTTTCATTCATTAATAGGAGGTTCTTTCCTTGACATCTTATGTGTAAATGTACTGGTTTATATGTGGATCCTATGGTTGATGTATCCTTGATATTTTTGTTATTATTATGTTGGTTATAGGCATGTATTATGATAGTGATGATGTATGGCTCTACTCATGTTTTGATTTGTAAATGAATGAACAATGTATCTTTGACCTAATAAATGGTAATGCAGCGAATGATGTAAGGGAATAATGTTTCTTAACGATTCTCAAATAAGTATGAGACCCTTATGCTTAGATTTTTTGTTTAACCTTATAGATTACATATTTGTGACATGTTTGATGAAATGCCTTTCATGGCTAGTAGGGGTCCAGTCTAGACCTTGTCAATTTTTTTACAAATGTATCCACTATTATAATTCATTTATGAACCTGTCATTGAGTTCTCGACAGTGACCTAGGCTCTCGGCATGTAAAAGCAGCTCAAATCCCTAGGATGCTAGCACAGGTATGAGGAAAATAGTCCCTAGACGCACACATGCTCATGTTGTGGGAGCGTCCAGAGCCTCCCAAACGCATCCTCGTCCATATCAAGGGAGTATCAAGGGGATTAATGGTCTAAAAACCCAGTGGGTCCCAGGGGTTGGTTACCTGAGTGGTTGGGAAGGCTCATGGGAGTTTTGTTGCTAATGTGGAAGGTTTGTTTGATGTTTTTATGTTGATTTCACTTCCTTAAGGTCACCAAGGAAGTTGAATCCCATTATAGTGGCCTCTCGTTGCATATTTACCCCAGTTGGCTAGTTACTTGCATATATGTGGGATGAGGGTGTTACATAAAGTCATTGTTTGTCATGGATTTTAAAGTGTGGAGAAAAGGGTAATGAGCGATATAGATTTTAAGTTGGAGTGTGTAGCGAAGTGTTCAACATGTTTTCTAAAACATTAGTCAAATTCTTATTCATAGGCAAAAACCCTTGGAACTAATTACAGTAAACATGGCTTATATTAGAATTGGGCTTGAGGAATCTTTATTTTTAAATAAATGAGTGAACAAATTTTCATTTCAATAAAATATTATTCTACATCACCCTACACGCGACACATGACATACAAAGAATTTGAACTGATTTTCAGTTTCAAATAAAATATTAATAAATATAATTTAAAATCATTTATTTGTATACCCGTCGGCCCATACGTGTTCATTTGCATTAGTGTTCGTTTGTTTTAATATTGTGAGACTGAAAGTAGATAAGCATTTTCATATTCAGTTACAAGGAATAATAGAATCTCTGAAACGATTACCATATTCGCAGCATATCTCCCGTCGTTGATTTGTAAAGGGTTTACTGTTGGAAATTAATCTCAACCACTGCAGTAAATGAACTGGCAACAACCATACCTCAGTTAACGTTTTTCAGGTTGCGGATTGCGTGCATAGATAAGGACAAGTTCTGAGCAAAGGACAATTACCCATTCTGCAATAGATTAAATAAATCAAAGTCAAATAGAATTTAATACATGGTTATTAAATGAGCATGGGAAAATATTTAATCCGCAAGTTATTTTTAGCTCACACAAGTTCTGTAATGTCCAGTAAATGATGTCCTCCCATGCTTTGTATTAAATTTGGTCTATCATGAATTAAATGTCTTAGATATATAGCGTTTAGATTTTACATGTTAGGTAAGAGTGAGCAAGATAGATAGTGTTGTGCAATGTGGCAGATGTAAGTCTGGAAAGACAAGTGGAGAAAATCGTGGAATGTAAATCCAAGTAATAAGTCTTTTTTACTTGTGAAGGAGCCAGAATATCCATATGTTGATTTATTTCATGTGTTGAAGTTTTAATATAAAGTATGGTTAGTTGCGATATAGTTCTGGAATTTTCACCTACGTGTTTTACCGCAGCAGTCTATTTTACTCTATTTCACCGTGAGTAAAATTAGTTGATGATATTAGCTCCTCCCTATAGTTGCAATTTTAATCTCCACCACTCTGTATTGAAAAGAGGAATCATATGATTTGATTTCCACAACTGTATGGTATGGATTAAGTGATTTCCGCAACTCTGTGTAAACTTCAGTAAATGTTCTGTCTTGGTTAAAGTAATTTCTGCAACTCTGTGTGTTGAGGGAAAAGTAGTATTCCCCTGTGTCTTTTAATATTTCTATCATGGTATTAGAGCGGATTTAAAAATATCAATAAAATATAGTGTTTTTACTGAAGGGCTAAAAGGAGTTCTGAATTTTTTTGTGGAATGTATTCTCCAGTAGTGAGAAAGTTTTCACGCAGTAAGAAAAGTTTTACATAGTGAGAAATTTGTTTACAAAGTAAAAATGGCAGCAACAAGCACAAGCTTGACTAATCCACAAATACCACAGCTTAATGGAAAAAATTATGATTATTGGGCCATTACAATGAGAGCCCTGTTTTCTTCACAAGATATATGGGAGCTGGTGGAACAAGGTTTCCAAGAACCAGCAGATGTAGCAGCATTGGCTGCTTTGACAGTAGCAGAAAGAGATGTGTTGAGAGATAACAAGAAGAAGGACAGCAAAGCCCTCTTCTATCTCTTTCAAGCAGTGCATGAGAGTATATTCCCAAGGATTGCAGCACAAACAAGGTCTAAGGAGGCGTGGGATATTCTGAAGACAGCCTATTAAGGCATGGAGAAGGTGAAGACAGCAAAGCTACAAATTCTAAGGAGAGACTTTGAAACCCTCTATATGAAAGAGTCTGATAACATAGACTCATTCTTCACACATGTGATTGGGTTGGTTGCCCAAATAAGGTCTCATGGAGAGACACTTGAGGAAAGAAGAATAGTGGAGAAAATCTTGAGAAGTCTACCCTCAAGATATGATGCCATAGTAGTGGCAATAGAAGAGACAAAGGATCTCTCACAATTTTCAATGGATGAGCTTTGTGCATCCCTGATGTCTCATGAACATAGACTAAACAGAACAGTGGACTCCTCTTTGGAGCATGCATTCAAAACACAGATGTCTTTTAGCAAAGGTAGAGGTCGAGGAAGATCAAACTACCGAGGAAGAGGAAGAAGCCCACATAGAGGTGGAAGAAGCAGCCCTACAAGCACAAGTGGAAGGGGTAGCAACCAGAATCAAAGCGAAGGCTCAAGCCAGAGTCAAGCGCATGGACAAAGGTATGAAAAATCCCAAGTCCAATGTGATTATTGTAAAAAATATGGACATTATGCCAACGAATGTAGAAAGAAACAAAATGACATGAATAATAGGCAAAATGCAAATTTTGGAAAAGAAGATAAGAATTAGAGTAATGTTCTTCTAACATGTAATGTAGCACAAGAAAAACAAGATGATGTGTGGTTTTTAGACTCAGGTTGTAGTAACCACATGACTGGAAAAATAGCAATGTTTGCCAATATTGATGAGAATGTGAAGTCTGAAGTGACAACGGGGATTGATAACAAAGTCTTTGTCTTGGGAAAAGGAAGAGTGTCAATATTGACAAGGAAGGGAGAAAAGAAATTTGTGCCAGATGTATATTATGTACCTGGCCTGAAATGTAACCTTCTAAGCATTGGACAGCTCGTGAACAAGGGCTACAATGTGTTTTTTAAGAATGATGTGTGTACTATCATGGACATACCTCCAAGTAAAAGGATCATTGCAAAAGTGCACATGACAAAGAATAAGATGTTTCCTCTCAAGCTCAGAATAGACTTGAAGGAAGGAGGTGTGGTAGTAGCAGTCACACAAGAGGTCTTTCAAGAAGAAGTGAAAGACGAAAACTGGTTATTGCATTTAAGATTTGGACATCTAAATTTTGGAGGTTTGAACCTCTTGCATAGAAAAGGCATGGTAAAGGGATTACCACTCATAGAAAAACCGGACAGCCTATGTGAAGGATGCATCTTGGGCAAACAACACAGAGAAGAATTCCCAGCAGGGAAGAGTATAAGGGCAAATGCACCCTTAGATATTTTCCACTCAGATTTGTGTGGACCAATGAAAACGCCATCTTTAGCTGGCAGCCATTATGTTTTGATATTCATAGATGATTACACTAGGAATACATGGGTCTATTTTCTAAAACAGAAAAGTGAAGTGTTTGGACAGTTCTGTCGCTACAAATCTCTTGTTGAGAAGCAGAGTGGGCAGTACATCAAAGTGCTGAGAACTGACAGAGGTGGAGAATATATCTCCAAAGATTTCCTACGTCCCTATAGGGAGAATGGCATACACAAGTAGTTTACTACAAGGTACACACCACAACAAAATGGTGTTGCAAAAAGGAAGAATAGGACCATCATGGACATGGTCAGAAGTATGTTGAAGGCAAAACATTTGCCAAATGATTATTGGGTTGAAGCTGTCAATTGTGCAACGTATATTTTGAATAGATGCCCAACCAAATATGTTATGAACAGAGTTCCGGAAGAAGCATGTGAAACAAAGCAGTTTTTCACTCACATGAAAGTATTTGGATGTGTGGCATATGCACATGTTCCAGATCAACTAAGGAAGAAATTGGACAGCAAGGGGGAGAAGAGTATCTTTGTTGGATACAATGATGAGTCCAATGCATATAAACTCTATAATCCATCCACCAAGAAAGTTATAATCAGCAGAGATGTGCAGTTCATTGAAGAAGAAGCTTGGGATGGAAGCTTAGAGAAAACGGTGAATGTGAAGACATGTGTGTCTCACGAAGAGCAAGAGGAATGCACAGGAGAAAATAATTCCTCCACGGTGGTTCCTCCTCCACCTACACAAGCAAAACAGATCACACCATAAGTTGGAAACAAAATAGCCTTGAGAAATCAAGGAAGTTCTTCTCCAAGCATACCATAGGGATCAGAAACGCCCTCGAGTTCAAGTGGAATTTCAAGCACACTAAGAAGACAAAAATTCAGAAATATAAGTGAAATATACCAGCAAGATGAAGTTGATAGCAACGCTGGTCTAAATTCATTATTTGCATTATTTTGTCATGTAGATGACCCAATCCATTTTGAAGATGCAGTCAAGGAAGAGAAATGGGTTGCGAAAATGAATGAAGAGATAGAAGAAATAGAAAAGAATGACACATGGGAGTTAGTGGACCTCCCACAAGGTAAAGAAGTCATTGGCGTGAAATGGGTCTATAATACCAAGAGAAATTTTGAAGGAAAGATTGAAAGGCACAAAGCAAGACTTGTTGTGAAAGGTTACAAGCAGCAGCATGGAAGAGACTATGCGGAAACATTTGCGCCAGTCGCGAGGATGGAGACAATGCATACAGTGTTGTCAATTGCAATGCAACAGAAATGGAAAGTCTATCAGATGGACATAAAGTCAGCATTCTTGAATGGAGTGTTGAAAGAGGAGGTGTATGTTGTGCAACCTCCTGGCTATGAAATAGAAGGCCAAGAACACAAGGTGTATAGGTTGCGGAAAGCTCTCTATGGGCTAAAGCAAGCACCGCGTGCATGGTACAGCAAAATAGATGCTTACTTGATGGACAATGGGTTTGACAAATGTGATGGTGAACCTACTCTCTACATTAAACAAAGTGACGGTAAGATTCTTATTGTCATTTTGTATGTAGATGATTTTATTTTTACAGGTAGTGATGATTTTCTCATCGCTAATTTCAAAGCAGTCATGAAAATTGAGTTTGAAATGACTGACTTTGGGTTGTTGAGATACTTCTTGGGCATAGAAGTAAAGCAAAATGAAAATGGAATTTTTATTTCTCAAGAAAAGTATGTAGCATAAATTTTGGAGAGGTTTAATATGTAGAACAGCTAGCCATCACCAACTCCAACTATCATGGGGTTGAAGTTGAGCAAGGAAGATTGCAGCAGCAATGTCAATCTGACATTATACAAGAGCATGGTGGGCAGCCTAATGTATTTGACCACAACTAGGCCTGATATAATGTATGCAGTGAGTTTGGTATCGAGGTTCATGGAGACACCCAAGGAGACACATTGGCAAGAAGCGAAAAGAATTTTAAAGTATGTCAATGGGACAAAGGAGTATGGCATTTTGTACTCCGCAACTGGTGATTTTACGTTGATTGGTTACACTGACAGTGATTGGGCAGGAAGTGTTGATGACCGAAAGAGCACGTCAAGATATGTTTTTCATTTGGGTTCAGGAGCCATTTCATGGGCTTCGAAGAAGCAGCCGATAGTATCATTATCAACAACAGAAGCTAAGTATGTTGCCGCAACAACAGCAGCGTGTCAAGCAGTTTGGATGAGAAGGATGTTGCGAGATTTATGTCATGAACAAGATGGAGCAACCACTATTTTCTGTGATAACAGTTCAGCAATTGCACTATCAAAGAATTTTGTCTTTCACAAAAGAACAAATAATATTGATGCTAAATATCATTTCATAAGAGAATTGGTTAATAACAGTGAGATTGTGTTACAGCATTGCAAATAGAACAATTGGAAGACATCTTCACAAAGCCATTGCCACGTGAAAAAAAAAAAATTATCTTAGATATTATTTGGGAATGGTCAATGGCGACAGTTGCAATTAAGGGGGAGTGTTGGAAATTAATCTCAACCACCGAAATAAATGAACTGGCAGTCGCCATACCTCAGTTAATGTTTTGCAGGTTGCAGATTTCTTGTGCAGAGAAGGATAAGTTCTAAGCAGAGGACAATTACCCATTCCGCAACAGATTAAATAAATCAAAGTCAACTAGAAGTTAATACATGGTTATTAAATGAGCATGGGCAAATATTTAATCCGCAAGTTATTTTTAGTTCAAGCAAGTTATGTAATGTACAATAAATGATGTTTTCCCATGGTTTGTATTAAATTTGGTCTGTCATGAATTAAATGTCTTAAATGATATCCGCCCATGCTTTTTATTAAATTTGGTTTGTCATGAATTAAATGTCTTAGATATATATGTGTTTAGATTTTACATGTTAGGTAAGAGTGAGCAAGATAGATAGTGTTGTGCAATGTGGCGGATGTAAGTATGGAAAGTGGAGAAAATCGTGGAGCGAATTTGGTGGGTGGGTGAAAACAATTTTACTGTGTGTTACTCACCAACCCTGAATGTAAATCCAAATAAGAAGTCTTATTTTACTTGTGAAGAAGCCACAATATCCATATGTTAATGTATTTCATGTGTTGAAGTTTTAATATAAAGTTTGATTAGTTGCAATATAGTTTTGGAATTTTCACTTGTGTGTTTTACCACAACACTCTGCTTTACTCTGTTTCACCGTGAGTAAAATTAGTTGATGATATTTTTTTTTGTAAGCTTAGGTGGTACCTTCGATTTTCTATTAATTAAAGTCGGGCAAAAGATACAAAACTAGACCTCAACCTGCCCATAGGAAACCAGGTATTTTGGCCATCTGAGTTCAAAGTAATTCAACCAAAACATAATTAGTCTTAATAACAAGAACCATATCTGCCTATACTGAAGATTATATAGAAACCAGAGGATTTCTAGAACCATAACAAATAGTAAAGGAAAGCAACATAAGGACCGATAGCAACAGTTCCAACAAAACTAAGGACAGTAAAGAAAATTAGTCTTCATCAAATTCAACTGGTGCGGGCACTGTAACAGTAGCACCAGGAAGTTCAACAGGGACCTGAGTGAGAGCTTTAATCTCCTTCTCCAATCTGGCAAGACACGTATACTGATACAATTGTCTTAAGTTAATCTCTTGAATATTCTGGTTAATATCTGCCAGGGTTGCCTCTAGCTTAGAGTCCAACTTAGGCTCTGCAATGGACACAATTGCTTTAGCAAGAAGACACTTAATGATCCAATATGTTCGGACAGTCTGCTGATAAAGAGATGTTCGGCCCTGGGTACGGCCAAGGTCCGGGGCGACTCGCTGCATATCTTCAGAGGCCGTGTCATCCTGTGAGTCAGGATTGTCCAAAATCTTAGATTCTCAACATAAAACCCGATCACGAACAAAAGATGGAATCTCATGCCGAAAATTATTAACCAGAGGCTCAAGATGTTGTTCAATTTTCAAGCGACCACACTTCCTAGGTGGTGCAGCAGAGGCCTGTTTACCCTTCCCCCCAACTGGCTTACGTCCTCGTTGTGCCATTTCAAGAGAAACTAAACAATCTGTTAAAACTTCCAGCCATAAAAGAAGTGAAGTCAACTGGAAGGATACGATTGAAAAAGCAACAGAATGATTGACACCAGCATCTCCCAAGTCCAGCACCGACATAACGCGCAGAGCCAATGGTGCCATATGAAAATAAGAACAGCAGAGCAGAGACAAACCATGCTAGAAGCTAGTCCGTAGCAGAGAATTACCAACATGACAACAAAGGATGCATCTAAGAACTCTTCTCTATAATTGCGATTTTAATCTCCACCATCTGTATTGAAAGGATGAATCATATGATTTGATTTCCGCAATTGTATTGTATGGATTAAGTGATTTCCGCAACTCTGTGTAAACTTCAGTAAATGTCATGTCTTGGTTAAAGTAATTTCCGCAACTCTGTGTGAACTCTCTATATTGAGAGAAAAAAATTATTGCCCTGTATATTTTAATATTTCTATCATCTACCTCACGAGAGTAAACTTCATCACTGCTAATTGCTTAATATTTCTTTTTCATTGAATTAAAACGGATTTCAGCCCTTCAAATATACCCAAATTCACCATACCAATCTGCATGCAACCCTACCTACTTATATACACGCATAGAGCTCAAAACCCTACTGACTAATGCATTGCCCAACAATCGTTGGTGGCTTATAGTTTAGGGTTTAGAGTGTCTGGCTTTTCATAAACACAATTTATTTTCGCAGTTTCTTACTTTTGCCCATAGATTCAAGTGAAGTATTCTTCTTACAAGGTCTACTGAGGAGCGTTGCTTGGTCAGTTTCGAACTTCATTTTTCCTTCTCTTAGTTTCGTGCTTCATTTAGTGGACATGGTAAATCGAGAGAACGAAATCAATGGATCCAAAGTATCCTCTCCAGAAAGCGAGGAAATAGTAGAATTAGCAGTGGAAATCATCTTGAAGGTGCCTAATTGAAAGTCGAATGATAAGAAACCTCAAGGACTGGATTGCATTGAGTTTATTTGTTTGGTTGTTACGCTGAAAACGAGACCATATGGTACAAGAACGATTCCTTTGAGCATCCAAGTACCTCATCCCCTGCTTTGTTTTGACTTTAGAAGGCATGGCCATTAGATTTAGTTTATTAATTAGGTGATTAGAGTCTTACTATAATATCACCTCTAATAATTATAATAATAATATTTTCAAATGTCAAATTTATTTCTAAAATATGTGTCATTATACATTTAAATAAATTGAGGAAAAATAGATAAGATAAAATTTAAAACTAGTTAGAAACACACACCATCTATTAATGTGGTTGTAAAATAGATAAGAAAAATTTTAAAACCTGTTAGAAACACACACCATAATAGAGTTGTGTCTTTCTAATTAAATTTCCATTGATTTAATTACTCCTATATGATTAATAATGGAAATGTTAATCATAATTCACACATATATGATTAAGTGTTTCAAATTTAGAAACTTCGTAGACTACAAAAACTATGAGCTAACTAGGAGTTAATTAACATTTTCCAAAGCTCCCCCTTATTGTTTGTTTTTCTAAATAAAATTATAACACTAAGAACAAATCAAAAACTTGTTTTATTTTTGTTTTCTAGGTTGGTAAAGGTTGTCTTTAACTCTATGTAGTACAAGTGTTTTCTTCCATTTGTTCCAATTTTTATATTCTAACTTTTTGTTCCTCAATCTCATTCTAGTCTTGTTCTTCAATTCTTGTACCTAGGCTATTACTAATTGAACGTTTTTGTCAACCTCTTTTAAGATAAAAATAATATCTTAAGTTCTTTGATCTCCTCCTCTATTGTTGCAAAAGCTTCAACAATTTTAATGATTAACTTATATTTTCTATTCATTCCATTATCGTATTGATAAAGGTTTCTCCATACTTTCATCTCCATCATTCCTAGCCTTTGCAAGCGACTCTCTAAGAAAAAATAATTCCATTCACCACTAAGTTCTTCTTATATGTTGTTCTTGTTGATGCAAAGATGGTTTCAGATTCATCTTCCACACATGTATCTGCACAATGTCTTCACTTTTTGAATAGTGGGTTTGTACACAATCTTTCACAATGTCTCAAATTTCTTATATCAAAATCTTCAACTTCTCCTATTACAATTGAAGTTTCACTAACAATTGCAATGTTGTTGCTCCTCCTTTCACTATATGTTATTTCCAGAATATTCCAAGTGTCATTGGATGTTGTTATCTAAACTTTATTGATTGAGAAACAATGTTGTTGCATCATCTTTCTTGTTCACAAAGAGCTAATCATTTTAATCTTGTGTGCTTCTAATTAATTTTGTTCTTGTTTTTGTCTATATCTAAATATCTATTGAGTTTCTAATTAGATCTTTAAACAATTAAATAATTCAATTTAAAATATCTAATTAATTGCTAACTAGATATTTAAGTAATTAATTGCCACTATAGACACCTTAGCCCACTTTAGATGAAGAAATAACACTCCTCGTGTGAAAAGGAGGAGAATAAAGCAGCTGAGATAAACACCAAAGGTGTGAATGGAACCCAGCTCACTTGGATTAGTAATCTTTGACTAAAGTCAACAACGCTGCCCAAGGAGGAGAGGCTTCCTAGAGAAGCTGCGTAATTTTGGAGGGAAGACACTCATGTGAGGGTATAAACCCTAATTGGTGGGACCTTGATGGAGAAGAGCTCCCTTTCTTTATATGGAGGAGATAGCAGCCCATTTGCATAAATGTTATGTTTTGGAGTTTCAGACTTGAGTCTGCAAAGCTTGCATCCCTGGGTTGTTTAGCAGGGTGATGGTGCCCTCAGGCACTAAGGTGTTCCCGGTCGGGAATCCCTACCTCTTCCTCAAAGAAGGATGAGGATTGAGCTACATTTCCTCAATCTTGCAGTGGCCACAGCTACTACCATCAGCTACAACGTTATTTCTGCAGCAGAGAGGACGTTGTGTTGCTGGGGGCAACAAAGGAGGAACTCATGGAGTCTCTCTTGAGTTGCTTTCTTCAGTGGAGGAGTGATATATTCATTGGAGGAGCTGCAAGGAGGATTCTCGAGCTGTATTTCAGATCAGTGGCATGAGGCCACACTTCCATCATCTCCCACTACATAGTCCATGGAGGAAATTGTGTTATTTTGATGGAGGTAGTGACAAAGGGTTTCGGAGAGCTCATCAGGAGTTGTTTTTGAGACAAAGGGATCAGCCCTTTGTGTTGGAGACATTATCATAGGAGGGCAACCATATTTCAGATCAGCCACATCCTCATTCTTATTTTGTATCAGTTGCAATGACAACTCATTTGTCACATTTTAGTTTTCTCCGGCATTTCTAGCAATCTTCATAGATTGGCTATAAATCTTGTATTTCATCCCATCTCTTTGTTATTGGGCTATTTTCTTGTATCCTTCAGCATCATTATCATTTTTTACACATTCAGCAGCTGCTACTCTCTTAATGACTGCGCAGGCATGGTCCTCCGGCATTTTGTGTAGCTGCAGCAACATTTGTATTTCAGGGTGTAATCATTGGAGGTTGATTCCCATTGTCTAAGGGGTTCATCCCTCATGATATTTATGTTTATTGTTGCTGATATGATAATATAATGATGACTATAGCATTTTCCCTCTTATGGTGTATTTCAGATTTGCAGAGTTAATATTCATGTTCATGTATTGATGTAGCTCTCTCATTGAGCATTGTTGTAGAGACCTAGATTGGGGAGATCTAAATAACCCATCTAGAGTTATTTCTTTGAGCTCATTTTCTGCAAGGGAGTTTTATATGAGTTTTTCTAAGGCGTCCCAGTGGTGGTTTGTCTTATTTATGCAGCAGCTTTCTTATACAACGTCCTCAAGGACCCTGTAGCAGAAATTCCCGAGGTGGAATAATGCATATCCATAGACAAAGTCTGTGAAGGGCCAGCTAGCCTTGGGATATCTCCCTTCTTTGGAACGAGTCATATCCTGTAAATGCCTCAACATTCAATCTCTGAAATGGACTTGCAGTGTCTCACTGAAGAAGGAAAATGGAATATCTCAAGATATTCCAGACGGAGCAGCAAGTTCCAGATTTGGAACATTACAGTGGTATCAGAGCATGATCTTGGCTCAGCCTGTGCCCAAGATCTATTTCCATCAGCAAGAGGAGATTCTCTCCAAGGAGAGGAGATTGACAAAGGAAACAAGGAAAAAGGAATGAGGGAAGAGGAGGTTTGCCTTCTTCTTTTCCATACCATTGAAGAAATCATTGAAAATCTTGATGAAAGGGAAAGGTGAGAAGATTTTTTGAGAGGGTTTGTTGATGGGACAAATCCTTGCTATTCTCATGAAGGGTGTGAGCATTCAGCCACACATGCAGATCCACAGCGCAGTACATTTCCCATAGCTACTGCAAGAAGGATGGAGGGAAAGAGTTGAGGCCTTTGGAGGAGCAGCGCTGCAACTCAAAGGTATGATTCATGATGATTGATTTCAGAGTTCTATTTCATGTTCTCATGCAAATGAGAGATCATATGTTGAAGTCACAAAGAGTTTTGCAAAGGGGATTAATGAAAACCAATGTGAAACATGGTGTGACAAAACTTCAAACACTTTGCATGCATGGAGGGGAGCCATGAAACAAAGATCATTCCATCTTTCTAGAGGGGGAGAAGTCAGGAGAATGACTTGCTAGAGGCAAGACCCCATTGTATGAAGGGCACTCTTCCATTTGTGAGGTTGTGGAAATATTTCTCTCAAAGGAAGGCCAAGATACAAGGCCTCTCATTAAGGAGGAGACACACTCACATGTTGGTAGAGAGGAGGTGCATAGGAGAACCTATAGCACTGCACCATTGGAAGAAGAAGAAGAGCAGAAGGATCAGCATAAAGGGATGATGGACATTCACCCTTATCTATTTCAGAGATTCTCTTCACATAGGAGAAGGACTACACTGTGCAGTAGAGAGAGAGAGAGAGAGAGAGGACCTTTCATTCCTCTCATATATATACAGTCCACTTCCTATCTTGATGTCTCACTTTTGGAGGCTTTCCACTTGGGAGGCCATTTGATCTAGAGATGGTGAGAGGCATCATGCTCACCACTCTTGGATTCTGGAGGGGTGGAGACATTAGAGGAGTCCATTATAGCGCAGAGAGTTTGGGGATAAGCACAAGGAGGAGGGATACACTCTCTCATTTTCAGTGCTACCCATTCTCATCAGTTTACTGCGCCGATAGAGTTGTTGTATGGATGGAGGATAGAATCTTCATGATGCAGGATGGCTGCTCCATGGATGTGGTGAGAGAGAGGTTACTTCCTTTGGGGAAGAACTCTTTCATGCCTTGGAGTAGATGGAGGCCACTCATGCTTACATTGCCCAGGATTGGGAGATTCTTTGGGGATGATAGTCTCTCATGGGAGGCTCATTTTCAAAGAGCATCATTTCTATTTGAGCATGAGTAGCTGCATGATGGGCATGGAAGCAACTTGGAGGATGACTTTGGCATGAGGGGATTTCAAGGTAGTAGGCAGCAGCGTGATGGAGCACCATATTGCAGAACACCAGCACTGTCTATGTGGAGGATTAATCCAGGATGGATGACTCAACTTTGGTTGAGTATTCCCCAGGATCTTGGTGTATGCATGATTTTTTGGATGGCCTTGATGGAGATGGAAGATACTTAGTGGATGATATGATCATCTATCATCATGGCAGACTCTTCTTGACTAGGGCTTCTAGTCTCAAGGAGAAACTATTGCATGCAGCACATGAGGACTTCCTAGCTGTGCATTTGGATGCATACTTTGCCTTGCTAGAGGAGTTCACTTGGGAGGGCATTCATCATGATCTTCATCAGCATATGGATAGATACATAGCCCGGTTGACTTTGGAGAGGTTGGCATAACCATTCCCTTACTCATTGGAGGAGAGGGAGAGCATTCAGTTGAGCCATTTCAGCTCAAGAGCTCTAGTGCATGATGGAGGAGGTATAATTACATATTTGTATTGTACTTAATTTAATTGATTGAAGGGCATGATGTATCAAGGAGGCTTGTTCCTTCTTGCATATTTCATGAGGATGTACTTGCAGCTACTTGCAGCCTTGATTTTGGCTATTTTGTGATGGTTGTGGGGGAAGCCACATGTTTATCGGTGTGCACCATTGGCACCAATTTGTATTCTCATGTTTTATCTTATGATGAGATCTTGTGGAAGCAAACAAGTGGCTAGTAAAGCACTTGTTAATTGTGATTTTGAGGCAGGCCAAGGAGGCACTGCGCAGGTTCCATGAAGTGGAACTTTGAACCGCTCTCCGGTTGTCATTTGATAGCGTGCTTCTATTGTATATTTCTCCTTGTATTTCTGATGTTGGTACACTCATGGGGAGCATTATTTGGAGAGTATTGTATGTACAACCCATTGGGAGAATGATTCTCCCCATTGTATATGTTTTATCTTGCAAGAGATACCATGGGCAAACCATGATTGCCACATTTGCTACTTGTACCTTCTTGTGGGAGGGACCACTTGGAGAATTTGCAGAGGCATTTCATGGCTGAAATTTTCTTGATGGGGTAGCTTGGGCCATTCCTGGAGGCCATACTATTTCAGCCCAAGGACAGAGGCAACCCCATGAACACTTCAAATGGAGAGAGGACCATCTTGAGAAGCACAAGCACACTCTCCATTCAGCCCTAACACATTGCAGAAACCAGGGGTTGAGATTTGGATGATAGCGTGGATGAGAGGATCATCATTGGGAGAAAATTTTCCCATGCATATCATCACTCCTACCTTGAGGAGGCCACATTCCAGCAAGAAGGATTCCACTACACCTTCTATCTTTCCATGAGGAGCATCATTTCCAGCTTGCATACTTGGGAGAGAGCATTGAAGGACAGATTTATTGCAGCATATTTGAGCAGTGGTGGGACCATTGATGAGGAGGCCACAAGAGAAGAAGGGGGAGAAGATTTTGTTCTCTCTATGCAGTTGCTTGAGGGCAAGCAACATGTGGGAGGGGGGGACTGTAATGTTCCCAATTTTAGCCTCAAGATAAAATGGAACATTATAGTGGCATATTTTTATTTTGTTTAATAAAATGGGTAAGGAGACACCTTAGCCCACTTTAGATGAAGAAATAACACTCCTCATGTGAAAAGGAGGAGAATAAAGCAGCTGAGATAAACACCAAGGGTTTGAATGGAACCCAGCTCACTTGGATTAGTCATCTTTGACTAAAGTCAACAGCGCTGCCCAAGGAGGAGAGGCCTCCTAGAGAAGCTGCACAGTTTTGGAGGGAAGACACTCATGTGAGGGTGGAAACCCTAATTGGTGGGACCTTGATGGAGAAGAGCTCCCTTTCTTTATATGGAGGAGATAGCAGCCCATTTTCATACACGTTATGTTTTGGAGTTTCAGACTTGGGTCTGCAAAGCTTGCATCCCTGGACTGTTTAGCAGGGTGATGGTGCCCTCGGGCACTAGGGTGTTCCCGGTCGGGAATCCCTACCTCTTCCTCAAGGAAGGATGAGGATTGAGCTACATTTCCTCAATCCGGCAGTGGCCACAGCTACTACCATCAACTACAGCGTTATTTCTGTAGCAGAGAAGACGTTGTGTTGTTGGGGGCAGCAAAGGAGGAACTCATGGAGTCTCTCTTGAGTTTCTTTCTTCAGTGGAGGAGTGATCTATTCATTGGAGGAGCTGCAAGGAGGATTCTTGGGCTGTATTTCAGATTAGTGGCATAAGGCCACACTTCCATCATCTCCCACTGTGCAGTCCATGGAGGAAACTGCGTTATTTTGATCGAGGCAGTGAGAGAGGGTTTCGGAGAGCTCATCGGGAGTTGTTTTTGAGACAAAGGGATCAACCCTTTGTGTTGGAGACATTATCAGAGGAGGGAAACCATATTTCAGATCAGCCACAACCTCATTCTTATTTTGTATTAGTTGTAGTGACAACTCAGTTGTCACATTTTGGTTTTCTCCAGCATTTCTAGCAATCTTCATAGATTGGGTAGAAATCTTGTATTTCAGCCCATCTCTTTGTTATTGGGCTATTTTCTTGTATCCTTCAGCATCATTATCATTTTTTACACATTCAGCAGCTGCTACTCTCTCAATGACTGCGCAGGCATGGTCCTCCGGCGTTTTGTGTAGCTACAGCAACATTTGTATTTCAGGGTGTAATCATTGGAGGTTGATTCCATTGTCTAAGGGGTTCATCCCTCATGATATTTATGTTTATTTTTGCTGATATGATAATAAAATGATGACTGCAGCATTTTCCCTCATATGGTGTATTTTAGATTTGCAGAGTTAATATTCATGTTCATGTATTGTTGTAGCTCTCTCATTGAGCATTGTTGTAGAGACCTAGATTGGGGAGATCTGAATAACCCATCTAGAGTTATTTCTTTGAGCTCATTTTCTACAAGGGAGTTGTATATGAGTTGTTCTAAGGCATCCCAGTGGTGGTTTGTCTTATTTATGCAACATCTTCCTTATACAACATCCTCAAGGACCCTGTAGCAAATATTCTCGAGGTGGAATATTGCATAACCATAGACAGAGTCTGTGAAGGGCCAGCTAGCCTCGGGATTTCTCCCTTCTTTGGAAGGAGTCATATCCTGTAAATGCCTCAACAGTCAATCTCTGAAATGGACTTGCAGTGTCTCACTGAAGAAGGAAAATGGAATATCTCAAGATATTCTCGACGGAGCAGCAAGTTCCAGATTTGGAACATTACATAATAAATATAATAATTTTAATTCACACAATAATGTTAATAATCAATATGTTAATAATAATAAATATAATAATTTTAGCTCTCACATATATAACTAACTAACCATTCAAAATAAACAACTAAATGTTTATCCTTGGATTCGGGTGCTCGTGAGCACAATTCCCAAGACCTCTTATCAACAACCTCCACTTGGCTCATGTCCCTCACCAAGTGGCAGTCATAGCCTTCATTCCACCTCGTTTCTCCTCCTTTCCCCATACCACGCTCCTCTGCTCTCGCATCCTTGCAATAATTTGACCAATGCCATGGACATTCCCTTCTATCGGCTTCATTCTCCCTCTATCATTCCCTCCAACGCTCCCTTCAGCTTTGATGTTGCAACCCTGCATTGTTGCCATCAAATAATGAAACGTGTCAGGGGGAGTGGTCGATGCCCTAGCAGAGGCAAAGGTCAGGGGCATATCTCCACCAGCTTTGATGACGCGACATTCCCTTATATCGTCTTCATTCTCCCTCTATCGTTCCCTCCAATGCTCCCTTTAGCTTCGATGTTGCAACCCTGCTCTGATGTCATTAGACAATGATCCATGTCAGGGGGAGAGGTCGATGCCCTGGCAGAGGCAAAGGTCAAGGGCATCTCTCCACCACCGTTGATGATGCCACCATTGTTGCAATGTTCAATTACGACATACCAGAGTCCATCCAATGAGATGTTCTTGCTATAGAGGAGGCAAAGACTCGCAGAGGTCGTCCAATGCTTTGGGATCTTTGGAACCTCCTCGCTTGCCAACTTAAGGAAAGATCTCAAGAGAGGATGAAGGCCTCTAGTTGGATAGCCAAGCTCTTAGCCCACCAGAGCCACTATTTCTACTCGCTCAGACGCCTAGCGAGAGACCTCCACATCGAATTTCCACCAAACTTCCCTTCCTCCTCCTCTCATGCTCCCTCTCCTTCGCATTCCCCTCCTGTTGGCTCCTCATCTTCGCTAGTCCCCTGTGCTCCTGTGGACCATTCCCCTCTCTCCCATGCTCCCATCCCCTCGGTGGACGATGCTCCTCCTTCCTCCCCTCCTCATCTGAGTCCCTACGACTGCTACATTCTAGAGGAGCTTTCGGCGAACACTCACAACATGCAAGTTCAAGGCAATGCCCAAGTACAATGCAGCACCAACGTGGCAACCATGCAATTCCAATGTGGCAGAATCTAGCCCATCGACCTTATGGCGACTTTCAGACTGGTTCTCTCGATCCAGTCTAGCCTCCTAGCAGACCCCTTCAATGTTCATATTTGTGTCGATGGCAACCTTGTGCCCCACCAATTTTGGTTTCTCATGCAAAAGCTATGCAATGTTAGATCTTAGGAGCATGTTTTTCGTTAAATATCACTTATTTTTTGAAAACCAATTTTGGTTTCTCATACAAAAGCTATGTAATGTTAGATCTTATGAACATGTTTTTGTTTAAATGTCAATTGTTTTTTTGAAAACTGTAAGACCTCGGGCTCTGGTTTCTCCTTTTAAGACAAAGCTTTTAAGTTCTCATCTTTGGTTTCCTCATACAAAAGCAAAAAAAACAATACATTTGCTTAATAAACCTAAATGTTCCAAATGAATTAACGATAAGAAACTATGAACCCAAGTGGAAGTAATTAAATATTCCAACGTGAAAGCACTTATTGAATGGTAAAATTACATGTTTGTGACGGTGAAATTGTCCTTTTCAAATTCCCAACAAAACACGTTCCATAAAAACCAGAGGTACGTAAATTGCACCAACCCATCCCCGCAATAATGTGCATTTGTCGGTTGTGATGGTGCCGCATCATCTTCAGCCCCACTGAAAACGCGGAAGTAATCTACAGTTTCACGAGAGTCGGGTAGGAAAACTGGCAAATGTGGTACAGAAAAAGTGACCAATGGGTTGATTAATGATGATTGACGATAGTCGGAGGTTGCGTCCTTTCGCCTTCATGTAAATAAAAAAACACACACCTCCAGATAGTCGGAGGTTGCGTCTCAGAGATCCCCCAACACAGGATTGAAGCCGATGTGTTAATAACTCATGACTTACCTGCAGAGAGACAGCCTACTCACGTGGTAGGAAACTCGGGTCAGCTGTGCAGGCGGCTCTAACCTGTATCTCTGTCTCCAATTTAATCCAATGCAATAATACATTGTACCTTCATTTCCTTTCTGCTCTTTTATTTGCCCCTTTTCTGAAATATTTCTCTCAACAGCTTTTGTTTCAGGTGACTCGGTGGAGTAATTTTCATGCCCACATCTGTGGAATTAAATGAAAATCTATGCAAGGAGGACCAGGGAGAAATATATCTGTCAGTAGATACATGATTCCAGCTCGCCCGGCTGCGCGCTGTCGATCGAAGGTTCAGCCTCATTAATCTGAATTGACATTGCGAAGGCATCTGTATTTAATTATTTTTTCGGAGTCGTACTGCCCACTCTGTCTTGTTTATTGAATGATTGAACTGCGAATAACCTAGACTTAACGGGATGAATTTTTCCCGCAGAGTTGTGCGTGCTGATAACGGCAATGAAAGTGTTTGGGCCTACCCATTTAATACAACACTGAGGCATAGTAACTCGGAGCACATGGATATCGATTCCATTGCTTCTTATTTATCCGAACATATACATTAAAAAAAATAGTCTCTTATTTAAAAAAAAAAAAAGGGTCTAATATCTCATAAAGACACACAAATCAGCTATTTATTGGGCAACCAAGAAAAAACACACTCTTTCCTTGGAAACATATAGGGGTAGAAAAAAGAGAACATTTAATAATCTAGTAAAGAAAACATCTCAATGTATTTGCTTTATTTAATAATGCATTTGATTTTATGAAAATATCTTTTTGTAATTACAAATGAAAAATAAGCAGAATGATTGCATTGTTTATAAAATGTTCATCTCTCTCTCATAATAAAGAGTGTGGTATTGTTTCCAGAGCTACTTTGTTTTTCATTTTTCGTGTCTCTATCCTATTATGTGATTCTCTGCATTAGTTTTTCAGATTAGCAGGTAAATCAATTGGTATCAGAACATACGATCTTGGTAGCCATCCCCCTGTTCAAAGAATGTTTTTTAGGGTCATACATTTCAATCCATTCGATGGATGAAAATCATGCCAACCCGTCAAGAGCCCTCCACTACAGATTCCCCAGGAAATGATTTAGCTAGGGCTCTTCAAGAGCTAATTATGCTGCAGCAACAATGGCGTCCCCCAGGGCAAATGTAGATTGATACACGATTTCAACTCCCCAAATTCTCAAGCCAAATGAATGGTGAGGCCATTGATTCTTGGCTCAACAGTCTTTCCAACTATTTCAGAGCCTGTCCAGTAATGGAAGAGGAGATAAAACTTCAAATCGCTAGTCTACAATTGGAAGGCCTAGTACAAACATGGTGGGATACTCATCTTGAGAATATGTCCTTGGTTGTCGAACTTGGAGAACCAGCCGAAACCAGATCGACACCTATCACATCTTGGGATCTCTTTTGTCAAGCCTTAAGAAAATGCTTCTATCCTCGAGGATATATACAAAATCTCCTTGCCAAATGGTTACAACTTCGACAACTACCGAATCAATGTGCAAGTTTACATTGATGTCTTTTGGAAGTTGTACATTCAACTCCATATATCTGATCCAGAAGAGGTACTAATTATCAAATTTAATTTTGGTTTGCTAATTCTTTTTCGACGCGAAGTCGAGTTGTTTGATAGTACTTCATTAGACAAGGCCTTTATTCGGGCCCTGGTTGTGGAACGTAAAATGGGTGCTCGAATCCGATCTCCTCTAGCCAGAAATGGTCCATCTCCCTCTAGTTCTTCTAATGTCGCCTCTGCCTCATCCCCCACACCTCACAATACCCCTTGGTGTACATTTCATAATACCAAGTCACATGCTTCTGTAGATTGCCGAGTACTGAAAAATCTACGCCCTAACAAGACTATTTTTACAGAGGTCGAGCAACCAAATGCCACTACCCCACTTCTAGCTATTTCTCTCAAAAATCCTACCGAAGTGGACCCCTCTCTCATCCTTGTGACTGTTAATGTAACAAACACCTCTGTTGCGCATTTTTTTACCCATAATTGTCAAATCAAACATGAGTTGGCCACACTTATTCTTGACAATAGGAGTCAAAAGAATCTTGTGGCACAAGACTTGGTTGAACGCCTTTGCGTTCCCACCACTCCTCACCCACATCCGTATCAGCTTGATTGGGTCCAAAAGGACAATCCTCATCTTACCATCTCCCAATGTTGTGTTGTCACCTTTGTTATTGGACCTTTCTGTGATATTGTGGTATGTGACGGTTCTCCTCTCGACTGTGCCAATTTATTGATAGGCATTCCATACCAAGAGGCTAAACATGTTGTTTATCATGCTATAGATCACCAATACCACTTGTAGCATGATGGGTGCACCTATGGGCTCACATCCTGGCTAGCACATCAACCCAAACTTTTATTGGCAAAGCTCCCATTATGAGAGTCAATTATACCAAGGTGTTTCTTTGTGCTTGGTTCGCCCTGTCAAGCTAGACAACCTCACCAATCTAGTCCCTCCTACAATGGCTCCTCTACTCCGAGAATTTGCAAATGTCTTCACCCAGCCCACAAGGCTGCCTCCAACACGTTCTTTTGAACACCAAATCGATCTTATTCCTGATGCTTCCTTACCCAATGCCCCATCTTAACACCTCGCTCCTCGAGAGGCAGCTAAGATAGAACACCAAATTGAAGAATCGTCGACATCTGGTCATATTCAGACTTCATCCTCGCCATGTGCATCTCAATCTTTTATTATTCCTAAAAAGGATACTTCTGAATGGCACCTCGTGACAGACTACTGAGCCCTTAATAAAGCCACTCTTAAAAACTGCTACCCCCTTCCCCGCATTGAGGATTTGTTGGACCACTTAAACGGAGCTTGTTTCTTCACAAAGATGGATTTAACTGCAGGCTACCACCAAGTTCACATGCATGCAACTGCCACATGGAAAACTACTTTTAAAACAAAATTTGGGCTATTTGAATGGTTGGTCATGCCATTTGGACTCACCAATGCACCGACCACCTTTATGAGATTCATTAATGATGTTTGCAGGGAACATTTGGGTAATTTTTTGGTCATTTACCTTGATGACATTTTAGTATGTCGTAAATATTTGGAAGACCATCTTCAGCATGTTCACACCATACTTGATTTATTGCGAGCACATCACCTTCGGGTCAAAGAAAAGAAATCCTATTTTGGACAAACATTAGTTCAATATTTGGGATTTATTATTGACAGCATAGGGGTCCGCCTAGATCCCTCTCGTGTATAGGCTTTGGTGCAATGGCCAACCCTTTCCAATGCACATGACCTCAAGAGCTTCATGGGAGGTATTAATTTATACAGAAAATTTGTCTCTCATTTCTCATAGTTGGCTCACCATTTATACCAATTGTCTCATCAAGCAAATTTTATTTGGGACGTCAAATCTGAACTATAGATTTCTCAACTCAAGAATGTATTATGCTCTGCCCCTGTTTTTCGTTTGCCAGATATGAATCAACCATTTGAGATGGAAACTAATGCCTCTCAATTCACCATTGGAGTTGTTCTTAAACAGGGAGGCCACCCTGTAACATACCATTCTGAGGCACTTGCGGATGCTAAGCTCACGTACAACACCTGTGACAATGAATTCTACAGTTTGGTGCAAGCTTTGAAGCAGTGGCACCATTACATTCTTGGAAAAGAGACCATCCTCCATACAGATTATCATCCACTAATCTTCATCAACTCACAATGCAAGATTCAAGAGAAACGCCATTTAAAGTGGGATGCTTACATTCAAAAATTCCATCTGGTGATTAAATATAAGAAGGGGACAACTAATAAAATGGTTGATTTTTTAAGTCAACCACCTACTCAGGTCCTACATATTCTAGAGGTGTGATGTGTTGCATACGATGCTTGGCAAGATATGTATGCACCATATCTAGTCTTTGGTGAGATATGGGAAGCTATGTAGCAACCTACAATCATAAACCAAACCCCCTTTCTTGATTATATCATTCGTGATGGTTGGTTGTATAAACTTAACCAACTATGTGTACCACAATTTGATGATCATCTCCTTCTTATCTGTGAAACACATGCCTCTTCATGCGGAGGGCATTTTGGCACAACCAAGACCATTCTCAATCTTCAACATCACTTCTATTGGCCTACCTTACCCAAGAAAGTGGAAAAATTCATTCGTGCATGTTCTCTTTGTTCATAAAGCAAGCCCTCAAACCATAAGCATGGTTTGTATCAGCCATTACCAATTCCCTCTCGTCCTTGGGAATCCATTTCCATGGACTTTTTAAGTGGCCTTCCTACTACTTTCCATAAACATGATGTTATCTGGGTAGTGCTATGTCGTTTCTCCAAGATGGCTATATTTCTTCCTTGTCATAAGAATACCTCTACTACTCAGACCACGGATCTCTTCTTCCAACATGTGCGGCCACGGTTTGGTTTGTCGAGTATCATTATTTCTGATCGTGACTCTCATTTTCTTAGTACATTTTGGCGTGACTCTTTGGTATTTGTTGGGTTTCCAACTTCGTTTATCCACTACCTTCCACCCACAAACATATGGACAAACTGAAATTGTCAATCGTACTTTCGTTCACTCACTTCGCAGTTATTTTTCCAAAAAGAAACAGTGGGATACATATTTGCACGTCATTCAACATAGTTACAATCGGGCCACACACTCCTCAACTCGTTTCTTGCCTTTTGATGTTTGATTTGGGTTTCAGCCAAGTTCACCCTCTGAGATTCCACTGACGATCACCCCTTCTGGGTCTGCACATCAATAACAGGAACAAAAATCATCTCATAATTTTATACACTCCATTTCTCAATGCCTAACTCAAGTAAATGCTACTTTGCAAGCAACCCAAGATTGCTCCAAACAAAGGCATGAAAAGTAGTGAATACCCTTGTATTTTCAACCTGGAGATCGTGTATGGCTCTTGTTGGACAAGAAATGCTTCAAGGGACAACATCATAAGCTACACCCTCTGCGATATGGCCTGTATACTATTCTTGTACTTGCCTTCCCAGCTTGGCATCCACAATGTGTTTAATGTTAATAATATCAAACTATTTGAACCACCTTTCCTTGAGGAATCTATTACAATTCGTTATCCGATGGATATTATTCCATATTTTTCAGCCTCCTTTGCTCAAAGATAAAATTCTAGCCTCCAAGAAACGGAATACACAACAACAACCATGCTTATCATATCTGGTTGGTCGGAAGGGACACACACTAGCGCAAGAAAAATGGATGACTGCAGAAACATTGCAACTCACTTTCCCTCATTTGGTGGAGGAAGCTGGGATCCTTCCTGCTCAAAACAAGGAGAAATTGGGCTACCAAGAAAGACACACAAATCAACAACCTCTCACTGATTGAGCAACCAAGAAAAAGCACACTCTTTCCTTGGAAACATCTAAGAGTATAAAAGAGGGAAACATCTAAAAATCTAGGAAAGAACAAAATATCTCAATGTATTTTCTTTATCTAATAATGCATTTGATTTTATGAAAATATCTTTTGTAATTACAAATGAAAAATAAGAAGAATGATTGCATTGTTTATAAAATGCTCATCACTCCCTCATAATAAAGTTTGTGGTATTGTTTCCACACCTACTTTGTTATTCCTTTTTCGTGCCTCTATCCTGTTATGTGATTCTTTGCATTATTTTTTCAGATCTACAGGTAGATCAGAGCCGACGGTAATAAGAACTGCATCTGAATGACGTTGTTAATCCCGAGGTGCCTCCCCACCACCCTCCATATGCACAAATCACATGGAGTAGTGGCTCTTTGCATGGAGGAGTTAATGTCATCCTCAAAGGTGGTAGGGGCATAAGTGTGTGTGCGATTACCAGTGCTTTTCGCGATAAGTTTGGTTATTTTCTTACTATTAAACTTTTTTTCCCTTGACTCTATTCCACGTTGAACGGTAGCTTGGAGAAGGCTCCGCCGACAAGTATTCATGGGGCGTTGGTTCAGTTTCATCTATTTCAAGCTTTGGTTCACAAGTATGTTTTCAGTCCCTCTATTTGTGCTCATATGGTTCGTTATATATGTATGTTGGTCTTCGGGTTGAATGGTTCTGATGCAACTTGGTCACTACGGAAGGTGGCATATGCAGATTTCTCTGTGGATTATACATAATTGGAAGTGGTTTCTTTTGTCTCTTGTTTTATCGTTTCTGTGGTGTTTGGTATTTTATTGCCTTGAATGGGATTATACTAGCTGTGGTCCTCACACCACTCCTAGTTATTTTTTTTTCTTCCTCCATGCCTCAGGGGCTTCTTTTCTTGTATGTATGTCAATGGTTTTGAGGCAGAACCTCCAAGGCTCTGGTATGAGGATGGTTCAGCTTACAATTACATCTTTCGACTCCTCGAAAGGAATTGTTGGGTTTAAGTGGTTTCTTTCTTTTTGGTTTTCTGTTTGTATCAGGCAATTGAATTGGGGTTTGGTTCAATTTCTGGCCTCTCATATGTTTCCATTGGCAGGTCCACGACTCTGTGGCAACCCCTAGAAGCTTTGTGTTTCTGGGTTTAAGCTCCCCTCAGGGTGGTTTACAAGGTCTATGTTTGTTATTCAAAGCTATTGTAAGTGTTGGATTATCATGGCTCAATCCACTTTCGGCAAGGGCAAGTTTTCGCAGAGTTCACGGTGAAGGAAAAGTTCGAAGGAATCCCCTGTGCCTAACTAACCCAGCTCCTCTGGGGGCAGAGCTCAGGGTCAAAAGTCAGTTTCCAACATTATTAATAAAGCAGCATCATTGTATCACGAAGGTATCTTAGCCCAAGTTCGTCAGTTGATCGAGGAATAGGAAGAATAGATCATCCAGAAAACAAGGATTATGGACATTGATTTGGATGACTAGCAAGCCTTAGTGCCCGATCCTAGTCATACCCAAGGCAAGACACCATAGTTCAAGAAAATGCTTCACTTATATTGGTTGATGAAGAGCCTCCTAGCCAAAGCCTTAGAACAAACTTCTGTCTGGTGTGGTCACGACCACTCATGGGTTTCTGGATTATAGCAAGGAATTTCATAAAATTTATTTTCTCTTATATAAGTGGAATGGCTGTCTTAGCCGCATTGAGTAGCACATACCATGTATCCCTCAAACTTATCTCCCTGGCTCCAGTGTGAACGAACCTGCTCCTGTCGAGTCTGCGGAACATTATTAGCTTGGTGTATGTCCCTTTGTCTTACCTCTTATTGTATTCAGCAGTCTTATAATTTCCAGTATGTTTAAAGTCATGTTTATAGTTATTTAGATTCTAGGCAGTACAAATAAAATCAAACTTACTTTGCATGGATGATTAGACTTATCATATTTTGTTTCTGGATGGCTTATCATGTCGTTAGGTGGCCAAAAAATCTGGTTTCCCTTTGCGCAGGTTGAGGCCACCTAACCATATGGATATGGATGTAACTTGCCCTATTTTGATGTTAATGACAAATAAAGGTCCTACCAAGCTTTACAAAACAAACTGTAGAATATATTAGAAAAAACAAAAATTAATATATTTGTTTGGTTTGAAAGACTCATTTCACAGTCGAGTATGAGTGAGCCTAGAGGCTCATTTTACAATGCAATATGATGGAGATGTGTAATTCATCTATGCTCAACTTGGAGTTGACATATGTCCCTTTTAAAATTAAAGAAATATATTCTTTAAATAAAAACAAAATATGGAATATATTATAAAAACGTAAATGAATATATTTGTTTGGTTTATTTAAATAAAAGTATTATAAAATATCATTCATAAATAAAAGATTCTGATGTCCATATGAAATAACATAATCTTATATAAACTTTATAAAGAAATAAAGTAGTTAAAAAAGTTATATATACATTATATAATGCAATTGAAAATAATATTTTTTTTATGGCGAAACATTTTAAGTAATCTCGTTATTTTATGTCCAAAGTAAGTCTTCAAAGAAGTTGAATCTATTTTATACATTCAAAAATGAAACTTAAACAATGAAAATGTGGTTTATATATGTATATTACATATCTATAAAGCTTCTAGAGAGATCAAATTTGTTGAGATGAAAACTTTTTATTCAAGTTTTGCACTCTCAAAGAGATTTACACCTCAAGATTTGATCCCTAGATCCATGGTTAATTAAAACTCGGCCTCATATGCGAGAGCAGGTTCGCTTAGAGCCCACTAGGCTCAATCTTCTTTCTAAAATGGCGCTTCTTCCGGCACTAGGGATATAAATCCCTTAATAAAATTTAATCGTAGTGGGAGGAGTTTAAAAGAGACAGTCCCTCTACGTGAGTAGACTAATTATATTTACACGTGGGAGGAGCCAAAAGAGTGTCATGCCATTTCATCTTTACCCCCGAGACCTTCACAACCCTAATTCACTCATGGAATGGCCTTTTGGTATCATCCCAAAATAACACAATACTCCAACGCTGAATCCCTTTAGCAGCCTTTTCTCATGTGTGTACCTTGGCTCCTCGAAGCCAAGCATCAAGCTCCTTATTCTTTATTCGCACCTAGAATCAAGCACTATGACCAAGCATTGAATCCATCGTGTCCCAACCTTTTAAGGTTGGTGCATAGGCTTGGGCGCTCTAGATTATATGGTCGGGTTAGGTATCAGCCAGGTGGGCTCCACTCGCTCCGATCCAACCGACGTTTAAACATTATATAACATATGAAATCGTTGGGTATTCAAGCCCACCGGGTGGGACCCTCCTTTCACTCCTCCATGATTTTTCACTTATACGAAGGCTCGCGTTGATCCGCTGGGGTATGTCTCACAGGTGGGGTCTGCCTCGCCACGTAGGCCCACTCCTCCTGGCCAACTTTATTAAAAGGTGACTTAAACAATGCTGCCTGGTAAAGACCTCCGGGAGGGGTCCACTTCCACCTCGCTTTTTCTTGTCACATGTATACGAAGGCTTGTTTAGGGTTGAGGCTCGTGCAGAGCCTGCCGCTTAAAGGCATGGCACCTTGTCACCTCTGACTTGGCCATGCCACATCCGCCCGACGCTTATTCAGCTCGGTAGCTTCTCTGTGCACTTCTCTTAAAATTCCAGGGTATCACCTCCGGGATGACGTGTCCCAACCTTTCCCTTCCTGGTTGCGTAGACTTGGGATTTGAATGGTCCCTCCGGGCTATGCTCTCCGGGATGACATGGCCTGGTGCTTTCATTCTGTCTCTCGACATCGTCAGTTGTTGGTTCTGGCACTGTCACTTGACAGATTATCTGTCAACACCAATTATAATAAGTATTGGTACCTCTTGAATTTGTGTTTGACTCCCCCTTCGGCTCTGTATGCTTCCACTACGCCTCTCCGATTTCATTGCTGCTCCAGTTTTTCCGCTCATCTGGTCAGTGGATTGTTGATTCTTTATCGATCATCGATCATGTCTATCTCTCCCAATATTTTCTGATCAATCTAAAAGACTCTGATCTCGTCTTTATTCCATCTGAGTTTACATATTGGACTTGATGTGACTTCTTTGTGATCGATCATGCTTCTGCTGTGCCACTCAGATATAATCCTCCCATTAATCAACTCCTCTATTATACACTTTGGCACATGTTCTTATACACTCTTCCTCTCGAGCTTGAAACATGCAATCGCCAATATTGTACATACATATAAAACAAATGCTCAACATTCACAATGAATAGAGGCTCTCCCTTAGAATACACTCAAAATAGAGTTTTTTTTTGCATTATTTACAGATAATTAAAAAAGGCCTTTGACTTGGAAATACATCGCCTTGGCCCTCAAGACTCTCTTCTACCTCTCGGTTTTTTTCCTATTCTCCTTTTCCAATCCCTCTTTACATAATTTCAATAAAATTGATACAAAATAGGATTTTGAACCGATTTAGTTTAGATCCACAGTCTCCTCAACAATTCCTATCTGTAGATTTCCAAATCCACAAAATCCTCTTATAAATCCAACTACCTCTAGGATCTCTCTAACTATCCTAAACACTCTCGACATCTATCTTTATAGAAGATATAATTACATGAATCCTCACCTTTAATAAAAAACATAGAAAATACAATAAATTAAATAATTCCACACACTAGGGGAACCAACTCCTTTGGTAAAGTAAAACCTTTAGGTCTAATTGAAATACATTTTGACTTGGAGGTAAGATGCTCCTGCATCATATTCCCAAGGTTCAAAAGTTTCATGGTCTCCTGACCATGTACTTTCAGAAGTTGATGTAATCCTCCCTGATCCCAAACTTTGACTTGTTGTAAGTCAGTTTCTCTATCATGTTGTCGTTGTCCCACTATTTATTCCTTTTCCCTCCTTGTTTTCCATACTTTATGTTGCAACTGCCCACTAATTTTACCGATGCAAAGTTCTTCAGTAAGTTGCACTTTTCCATGGTCTGTCTTTCTTTGTCTGTTGCATCTCTTCTGCTTCCTGGATTTCTTCCTCATCAGCATGTCCACAATTATCTAGTATATAAGTCAAGCTTGTCCTTTAGCTGGTACATACTTTGTGAATTTTTTCCGCTCTCTTGATGCATCCTATTGTCACTGGTCTTCTTCCTTGACTATTGCTGACTTCCAAAAGGAATTCGTAGGGTTTTTGTCTCTTCCAGCTCCTTATTTCTTTGTTTAACAAAACTGTATGTCCTATGTTGCATGCTTTTGAGTTGCAACTTCAAGTTATCCTCCTCATCCAACAACTCCATATCCCACATTTTGTTAAAATGACAAAATTTCCACAAATAACTTATACCTCTATGCAAGGTTTCCTCCATAGTTTTGCTCCATTTTCTGCAGTCTCTTCCTCTTTTACCAATGCATGCTTAATTCCTTGTAGTCTTGTACAAATTCTACCAAATATCCTTGTAACTCTCCATTTGAAGTATCTTCAAGCCAACACATCATTCTCCGTTCTTCCTCATTCTCTTGATAGTTTGTGTCCATTATGTCAGCGCATTCTTCAAATGTTGCTTCTTCCATGACAGAACTGTAAATCTACCTGTCCTAGCATTCATTTTTTCCTGCAATCACAAAACATTTATCAATTTTAAAAACATGAGATTTTACAACCTCTGTAGATGCCCCAAACATCTCCTCCTCATTCACTATTGGGAACATAAAATTGTTCATCAAGTTCTCATCTACTTCTTCAACTGCAACAAATTCTTATTCAACATAGTTAGTTCTTGAACATACATACTCAATTGAAGCTTCATCAAATTCATCATCAGAAAATAAAAATTTCTTTGTTTTAGGCATCTCATCTAAAAAAAAAAACCTTTCCACCTCAGGTTTCTCTTCCATGACTAAATTTATCCACTGCTTATAGTCTTCACCTTTATTGTCTTTATAAGAAAAAAATTTATTTTCTTCCTTCTCTATAATAATACTCAATGAATTCTCTCTATCTCCACCTATCTCCACCTATAATACTTGCAATCATGCACCAATTATCAAATTTAAAAACATAAGGCTATTTAGCCTCGATCTCAGTGTCTCCATCGCTTTCACTTTCTCCTTCTCCAAGGATTGATCCTTGCTCTAGTTTACAGTAGTGAACTTCCTCATCGCACTCAACTGCTCTGAGTTCCTCAGTCATGTTGGCACATATTCTCTACTTCAATTTCCTCTATAATGAAGGCCATCTTACCTTCTTCTTTCTCATTAACCAACCATATCCCTCGTGTCGTAATAGTTGTCTTAAATGATTGAATTTTTCCTTTAACTCAATCATCTCCCTCTCAAACTCTTCATCACTTATCCTCCCTATGCTAGTTTCTTTGGAATTTTCCTTTGAATAATTATGTATTCTCTTTTTTGAACCCTTATCATAGCCATCAATAGCCATGTTTTCCTCTTTATGTGAGCACTCTTTTCCACTTACTACGAGCTGCAAAAAGCATGCTCTCTTCCTCTTGTAGCAATTATTTCACATGCTATCAATACCTCACTAAGCTTTCCCTTGAGCTCAACCTTTTGGTATTTTTGGTTCCCTTTCTGGAACTTCTTCTGAAAATTTTACCCACACTCATTGTGGAACTTCATTCTCTGATAAATTCTACCCAATTTTCACTTGTTGGAAGTCGCCCTTCTTCTCTGTATCTTTGGTTCATTGTAGTAGAACCTACTTCTCTAGAGCACACCTGCTCTTCAACTTCAAAAGTTTTTGGCTGCTAAAAATTCAACAAATCACATCTCCTTTTTGGGAACTCTGTTATCCTATTTCCTTCAACAATCCATCTTACTATTGGGTTTTGTCACAATCCTCCCTAAAATTGCTACCTCTCCTTGGTCTGCTATCTACAAGAAAACATCATAAAAACTTCATACTCATGCCAAGATCTCCTCAATCGATCATCTGAATATATTCCTTTGTTTCATTGAACATTCTTTTTCTATTTCTTCACAAAGTATTCATCTTCCATGTCCTCAACACATCATGTCTGCACAACATCTCACTTCAAAATTATCAATCTTTTGTTCAGATTTTTTTTTTTTTTTTACCTTAATCAAATCTAATTATGTTGCAACTCCGCTTCTGCCTTTAAGGGGTTTAATCCTTCTCACCTCTTGCTTCCTCATTCATTCCTCACTGTTTCTCTAGAAGTCTTGGACCTTTGCTGACTCTACTCTGATTCAATTTCCTTTCTGTTCATAACATTCTATTATCCTCCAGTTTTCTTCTCCATCTTCTAATCATTCATCAAAATTAATGCTCTGATACCACTTGATGTAAACCCATCCTTGTATCCGAGAGCAGGTTCGCTCAGAAATCTTAGAGCCATACTTCTACCTAAAATAGTGCTTCTTCTGGCCATCGAGATATAAAACCCTTTATAAAATTTAATCATAGTGGGAGGAGTTAAAAGAGACAGTCCATCTATGCAACTAGAGTAATTATATTTATAGGTGGGAGGATCCAAAAGGGTGTCGTGCCCTTTATTCTTTAGCCCAAGACCTTTGTGGCCCTACTTCACTTTTGGATTGGCCTCCATGGCATCGTCCCCAAATAACACAATACTCCAACGTCAAATCCCTTTCGAAGCCTTTTCCCCTGTGTGTACCTTGGCTCCATGAAACTAAGCTTCGCATTCAACGCCTTTCCGATCGCCCTCAAAGCCAAGCTTCTTATTATTTTTTCGCCCCTAGAAACAAGCTCTATGACCAAGCATTGAATCTATCGTTTCCCGACCTCTTAAGTGTGACGCATAGCCTTGGGCGCTCCAGATTATATGGCCGAGTTAGGCATCGTCCTGGTGGGCTCCACCCGCTTTAATCCAACCGAATTTTAAAAATTATATAATATATGAAACCGACAAATATTCAAGCCCACCGGGTGGGACCCTTCTGTCACCCTTCTATGCTTTGTCACTTATATGAAGGCTTGTGTAGAACTGCTGGGTATGTCTCCCGGGTGGGGTCCACCTTGCCACGTAGGCCCACTCCTCATAGTCGACTTTATTAAAAGGCGACTTAAACAATGCCTTTGGGTAAAGAGCTCAGGGTAGGGTCCACTTCCCCCTCACTTCTGCTTGTCACATATATACGAAGGATCTCTTAGAGTCGAGGCTGACGTACAGACTGACGCTTGAAGGCCTAGCGCCTTGTCACCTCCGACTTGGCCATGCCATGTCTGCCCAACGCTTAGTTGGTGTGACAACTTCCTTGTGCGCTTCTCTTAAACGTATGGGGTATCACCTTTGGGATGACGTGTCCCGACATTTCCCCTCTCGATGCTGTAGAATTTGGATTTGAGTGGTTCCTCCTAGCTATGACCTCTCCGGGATGACATGGCCCGATGCTTTCATTCCATCTCCCAACATCGTCTATTGTTGGTTCTGAAACTGTCACTTGAAAACTTCTCTGTCAACGCCAATTACGCTAAGTATTGGCTCCTCTCGGTTATGTGTTTGAATCCCCCTTCGGCTCTATATGTTTCCACTACACCTCTCTGATTTCACTGCTCCTCCAGTTTTTCTGCTCATTTGGTTAGTGCATCGTTGATCCTTCGTCAATCAACAATCACCAATATCTCTCCTGAGCTTTTCCGATCATTCTAAAATACTATGATCTCGTCTCTATTCCATCTTGGATTGCATATTGGACTTGATCGACTTCGCTCTGATCGATCATGCTTCTACTATGCCACTCCGATATAATCCATTGTTATACACTTTGGCACGTGTTCTCGTACGCTCTTCCTCCCAAGCTTAAAGCTTGCAATCACCAATATTGTCCATACATATATAAACAAATGCTCAACATTCACAATGAATAGAGACTCTCCCTCAGAATACACTCGAAAAAAAGTGTTTTTATTATTATTTACATATAATTACAAAAGGCCATTGGCCTGCAAATACATCATTTTTGCCCTCTTTGGCCTTATGGCCTCTCTCATCTCTCAAGCCTCTCTTCTACCTCTCGTTTTCTTTCATATTCTCCTTTTCTAACCCCTCCTTTCATAATTTCAACAAGGGAGGCTACGAAGCAGCAAGTCCCTACTGCTGAGTAAAAAGAAAACATCTATACATTGAGGGTGTAAGAAAAAATCTATACATTGAGGGTGAAGTTTCTTTGCACAACTTCGAAATCTCCAACTAGGATTGCCGTTTCTTTACACAGTCACTGATGTCCAATATAGGTTTTAGAAGTTGACTTCTCAGTGCAACATGGATACGTTGTGAAGTTTCTTTGCACAACTTCTAAATCTCCAACCAGGATTGCAGTTTCTTTGCACAGTCACTGATGCCCAATCTAGGTCTTATAAGCTGACTTTTCAGTGCAACAGAGATACATTGAGGTATACAACTAACATTTAAATTCATAATTATGTTCACCCGTTTGGAAACCTGTCCAACGACGGTAATTATTCTCTTTTCTAATTTTGGATTTTAAGCTGAAATGGCAATCGATTTTATTTGAGATATTGTTGAGCACAGTTCAATTCAAATCAAAGCCGGAAACATATTTTTTTCACTTAACCATGTGATTGTATTTGCACTGTATTCATGGTAATTTTAATTTCCAAGGTTTCATTAAATATGGTATATTCGTCCATATCGGCGGAAATTTAGGAATTCGATTCCATAAAAATTCAATCCGGTTCGCATCGATGAAAGAAAATTCAGTGTTTATAGTATACTACTACAATGGTAATTCTATTATGCAAGATAAAAATGCCATGACAGTTGGTAGCTAGCTAACTGTCCAAAAGAAATTAATCCAGTAGTGATATGAGAGTTAATAGCAATGCTGTAAGTGTCGTTTGGAAACTTGTCCACCTACGAGGCATAATCACATCACATGAGTATACTGCTACGATGGTAATTATATTATGCAAGATAAAAAACTGTAGCATAAATTATAAATATAGGAGGACGAGGCTGTCTATTACTGTGACAAAATAAAAATGGCAATGGCATAAATGTCGAACACTAAGACATTGGTTTTTTTTTTTGGAAAAACAATTTATTGTAAGTGGGTATAAATAAATTATAACTATCAAACACAGAAAGTATAATTTGAATCCGTCCAAATGATTCACTTCCGATAATATAGTGGAACAAATGGCAATAGAGTGCGCCCTCTGGCATCAAACTCTGCGTGGAGCATTGCATATCAAGAAACATGTACATGGCAAAGAAAATCGTAGTTTTTCAACAAATTTTCATGTATTACAGGTGCCCTCACCACTGAAGTAAAATAGATCGAGAAAATTAGATGGAAAATTAGGGTGGAACCATTCGAGTTTTATTTATTTGAAAATTTATTTTTGTCCTCTGCACATGACCAGGGCTAGGAGGGTGGCCTTCATAAACATATAGTGTTGTGCAGATGAACATGTTGCAGATGAACATGTCTTAGGTTTGATCTTGAGAGGATTTACTGGAATTTCAGTACTTGAACAATGAACAGGTCGCAGGTTCGATCTTGAGAGGATTTACTGAAATTTCAGTTCCTTGAATAGCAAACAGGTAGCAGGTTCGATCCTGAGAAGTCAAAGAAGATATCCGCCTATCCAGTTGTATGCCATCACTTCAATGTCAGTGTTTGGCTGGAGCGGTGAAAATGGGAAATGGACAACGTCTATGGCTAGCTTTCTGGCTTTCAGGCAATGATGGCTGAATGGGCTCTCTGAAGGAGATTGGAATGGATGGCAGGTTGGAATGCAACCTGGCCAGCTAGCTGGGGATACCCCGTTCCAGTTATAGTTTGAAAGCCCATTGATTCACCACCTAAAAAATCATCAGTAGCAAGAGAAAGGGCAAAGGCGGGTAGAGAGCCTAAAATATGATAGGAGTTTGTTCCCCACCCCCAGTAACACCCGAGAACAAGCAACGGAGCAAGTTTATTTTGATCCAATTCCAATTCCTTCCGTTGGTTTGAAATTCAGTTGACTTAGTTTATCCATAAGCACCATAAGCGATTGATCCTTAACCAATTGATCCTGTGAATCAGAAGCTTTTTCACTAGCTATTTTTCACTAGCTGTGGAGGATGGGTAACTACCGTGTTGGTGCAGTAATAGGCCATTACAGTGCTCTGGTCCAGCGAAGTCACATTGGGAGTTATAGAGGTAGATCAAAAATATTCTTCTTCCTCAAAGTCTAAAAATTAAACTTTTAGCTCTAATATACCCCATACAATGTTAAAGGAAAAATGTAATCGACTTTAACAAAAAAAAATGCTAAAATTAGACATAAGCTGCTTCTATTCAAAGTTGAAAGCTTTGAACAGAATGAGTTTCAATTTCAAGCTACAAATAACATTCTATTAAACTTTATACAAGTTTATCTCTGAATTGAGGATGCTGGAATATGCACACCCATAAGTGAACCTGTTTTCAGGAACCCCAGTTGAATACCCTGTAGAAAGAGCATGCAAAAATGAAAATAATATATAACTAAAATTGACAAATTCTTAATTATAGATTCTAATAGCTATTCAGTTAACCAAAATTAAACTTTATACAAGTTTATCTCTGAATTGAGGATGTCAGGATATGCACACCCATAAGTGAACTTGTTTTCAGGAACCCCAGTTGAATACCCTGTAGAAATAGCATGCAAAAAAGAAAATAATATATAACTAAAATTGACAAATTCTCAATTATAGATTCTAATAGCTATTTGGTTAAGGGAGGGATTAAAAAACATCCGTGTCAGTTTATTTATAATGGTTGTTGAGATAAATAATACTTCTATAGTTTGTTTTTTGTTTTTTCACATTTTATTTTGTTAGTGCAGACATCTCCCATTGTCACTGGAAAGCACCTTACCTCTCTTGGTTAAAAACTTTGCTTACCCCTTTTCAGCCAAGGTAGTCTGCAATATAGCCACTCATTATTGCACCCATCATGGCACCAATTGTTAGCAGAGAACCAAATGTAGAGTACTGCAAAATATCCCATGTTTTCAATAAATAAAATGCTTAAGGTCTGAGTTCATTCTTGCATATTATTGTGAAAAGAATTGTAAATGCTGTGATAGCCATGTAAATAGTCTTTATGCTGGAATTAATGAGAACTGCATTGAGAGTAGCAGACTTGCATATTGTTGTCAAAAGAATTCTAAATCCTAGGATAGCCATGTTCATACTCTTTATACTATAATTAATAAGAATTTTGATTTCTGATCAAATTACAGATAATTTAGGTCAATAAAAATACCAGTAGAAGGTATCTATGGTAAAAATCACAATTTCATATTAATCAGAGAATTTTACAAACCCTTTATATTTGCATAAGTATTAATTACTAACTCATGTGTATGCAGGTACAGATATTTGTTTAAAATATGTCTACTTAAATTCCCAAACATGCAATACTGAGCGTCCTCATGAAAGCGGTTACCTGCAATACTGAGTGTGCGGTTACCTGCAATACTGAGCATCCTGATGATCTCGGTGATCTGAATTTTTTTTTTTAACTGAACAGAAGCAGAAGCAGAAGCATATAGGGACAGTTTCATAAACACGCATCTCGTGTGGGGTACCAGAACCTATCCTTCCGCAGATAATGAAAGTAAGTCGGTACCTAAGCCCATGACACATCCTTGGCTGACATTTGCATGGCTATATAGGTGGCAGTTACAAAGCCACTCACCTGGCAGAGCAAGAGAGCAGTCTCTGGTGTGTTTAATTTATCCGTAAACATAATATCATAATATAAAATATCAAGAACCATCTCACAAGATATATATTTAAACATTAAATGTTTGAAAAGTAATGCCAACATTAGTTCGATTAATTCGATTTCTGAAATATAAAATGAAATATAGTATAAGCTTTTTGCCCTCTCTGCCTCGACAACAGGCCAAATAAGACCTCAAAGTTTCTTATTCGCTGAAATAACGACAACAGCAACCTCAAACACTGACCAAATAGTGCACATGATAAAACACTGGGTTACAGGGACTAATACACTTCAGTTTACGTGAACTAATTAACAGAAATATCGTTTTCGATTGCAATAGTCCCTGCCATGCTTCAGGCGACAGGAACTAATAATATTGATACAAAATAAGATTCTAAACTGATTTCCACAATTTCCTCAACAATTCCTATATATATATATATATATATATATTTCCAAATCCATAAAATCCTTTTATAAATCCAACTACCTCTAAAATCTCTCTAACTCTCCTAAACACTCTCAAGATTTCTTTTTAAACATTCTCGAAATTTCTTTTTTGAGAAAATCTAATTACATCAATCCTCACATTTAATCAAAAACATTAAAAAAATACAATAAATTAAATAATTCTATATACTTAAAAAAACCTACTCCCTTGTATCCAAGATTTCATCAAAATACATTATGACTTAAAAGTAAGATGCTCATGTATCAATGGTTGGTGTATATAGAAAGATAGCGTAAAATACAATATTAATTTCATCAAAATACATTTTGATAAAAAGATAACAAAAAATATAATATTAATACTTTAGTTAGAAGTAAAAAGATACAATTCGTTTTTATGCCAACATTATATATATATATATGGTTTGACTTCTTTTTTTAATATTGAAGAATAAGAATATATATATGGTTTGCCTTTTTTAATATTAAATAATAGGAACATAAAGATTCATTTTGTGATGAAAAGGAATTAGGGTTAAAATTATTTTAGTGGTGATTAAATAAGTTTTTTTTGGGTAGGTTATTATTAAAATTAAGTTATTTAATTTAAGTTAGCATTGTTGATGGTGAAAGCTTAAAAAAAATCCAAAATGTTCTATTTAGCAAAAAATTGCCCAAAAGTCTCTTAGAAAAATTTTGCTAGAAAGAATCACTATAGATCTATATGGTGGGAAGGAGCACAAAAGGAACATTACACTGTCATTAAGGAAGAATACTCTGAATTGCAAGAAATCAGGCAAGAAAAAAACAACCCTCAAGACAAGCAGGGGGAAAGCCCGCCCAACAACAAAAAAACAAACCCAAGAGCCCCTCAAGTATCAACAACTATGAGGATTCGAATACCACTCAAAAGAAATCTTCATTTAGTAGCAAAGCAGATCTCCTAGATCTCGAAGATAAGACATCAGTGTCCCAAGAATCAAAAGAGATGAAGGAGTTGCAAGATAAAGAAAGTTGGAAGACTATATAGAAGAAAAAGAAAGCTACAACACCAATCTCACCCAAAAAAAACGAGAAGCCAGACAATTGAGAACTAAGAAAATTATAAGTTTGATAGACCAAAATTTAGTCTCAGTGAAAGTTAATCATCATCATCATATTATTAATTATTTAAAATTTAATTGTACCCCATTTATATTTGATGTTTATTAATTTACCAGATTTTAGATTACCTATCATTAAGACACTACTAGTTCAAAATCCCAACAAGTGAATAAATGACCAAAGCGTATAAAATTTGTCAACCTGCGTTAGGTTTGGATATGGATATACGTATATAAGCTGCTCGGCCCTGCCCAGTTCAACGTCCTACCGAACTAGTCCTAAGATACTGATCTTAGAAATTTTTCTTTTTCCCCTCTACTACGTATGAAGAAACGGATATTTGAATTTATTTTTCCAAAGATGAAGGCAATGAATTCAGCACTTTGAAAATATATGGAGCATTTAGATTACAGTGAGTTTACAAATCAAATTGGTAATTTCTATTAAATTTTCTTTGCCAAATTTTTTTAGTGATAAAACAATTTTAAAAATCTAAAAAACAGAGTTGTTTTAAATGCCATTTTTAAAATGTTTTTTGGTGGATTTTTCCAGTTAAATTTCTTTAAAATTTGGTAAGAATTTATTGAAAACAGAAGTTTGAGAGGTAACTTTGTACAATAAAAATGCCTTACGAATTTTTTAAGATACTTAATATAATAAAAAAAACCAATTTAAATAACACAAATCAAGATTTCATCTCAAAACGTTGCCAAATAAAAACACCAAAACTCCAAAAAATCACTCAAAACAACTCCAAAAGACAGCCTTTTCTCAAGAAAAATTAGTTTTGTTTACCAGGAAACATAGTTTTTTATAAATAAAAAAAAAGGAAAAGAAAAAACATTACAAATGGAAACACCGCTGTCCTACTTCAAAAATCCAAAGAAACGGTTCTCTCACATAAAAATAGTTTTTTTAATCCTGAAAAATATTACAAATGACGGGAACACCGAAGAAATGGTGCGTTGTATCACAGAAAAATGGTTTTTTTTAAGTCTTGAAATATATTACAAATGACCGGAACACCGCAATAGCAGGTAGGAAGGCGCTTGACTCTGGCGTTTGGCAGGGCATACGTTATTGTATTTCCATGGGAAGGGTTAGTGATTATTACCTGCCCGAAATTAGAAGATACTAACAATGTTGAATTTTAGATTAGGTAGTATTAACATGCACCATTGTGGTATTAAGGTTATTGGATCTGAAAGCACTTCAAAATAATTTACACTCTGTATGACTTGTCTTAGTATATCAAGTGGATAGACGGAACCATTAACATTAAAATTATATTATAGTTAAGATTGTTTTTATAATTATTTTATAATAATTATTATTATTAGGTAATGTGAGTCTTGTTTTTATAATTATTATTATTAGGTAATGTGAGTATTGAGATTATTAGTAAGTTTAACTTGTGATTTGAGAAGTTACTATTCAAAGGTTTATTAAAGTTTAAGCCATTAAAATTGGTTGGATTCACAGAGTGTCTTAATGGTAATGTATGCTCTTTTAATTTGGGCAATACCAACCCTTAACCTGGTTGCGGATTTACAAATTGCCTTAACATAATACACTGCCATTGTCTAATCTCCGTCTAGTGGGCATATTATTGTATTAGAAATTTATTATTAGCATTTAAATTTATATATTGGCGTTACAAATATATTTTAAATTTAAATTTGTCAATTGAGTTTACTGGACATATGATTGTTTTAGAATTTGATCATTAGTTATTTTTAAATTTTTATATTGGTGTTACAAATATATTTTAATTTTAAATTTGTCAACAATGTTTAATTTCAGTAATTGGGAGAAATCTTGTTATCCTTTTTACTTACTTTCAATTCCTCTATATGTTAAATTTTTAATGAATATTTTAGTAAACTCTCAAAGATGAAAATATAAATAGTTTTCATATGAAAAAAATATTTAATTTTAGATATTATAGTTTTAATGTAAAAAACAACTCATAATTGCATCGAGAGGTCCTTTTTATGATAGAGATGTAATACCTTGTAAGCATTTTGACTATATCAAAATAAAAAAATAAAATATTTTTATTAATTTTTGTTAGATAGTTAAAGTAAATTTTACTTAATCAAGTTACTAATGATTTTTGAGCTTAGGTTTATAAGAACCTATGGTATTAACTCAAAGTATTCGTGTGAAATATAGCATAAAGTCATTAATAACAAGGGTAGTATATGTTACCCATTGGATTTAAGTAAGTATATTATTCAAAGAGTGACATATATTGCCCCCACTCATTAATGACCCTATAGCATTTTATATATTAGTTGTTGTGGAATATAGCCTTTTTAAAAAAAAAATTAAACCAAGTGTAAATCCATCTTAACTAGTCGTTATGATGTACCAAGTAATAAGGATCATATCTCTTAACATGCAACATTTTTTAAGACTAAAAAGTAATCTCGGGAAATTTGATAAATTATTACTTGAAAGATCCAAAATTAAAAATAAATCTAAGCCAATATTAAACAAAATTATTTTGTTTTACCAAAATATGTATATATTATTTTTATATGTAAAACCGTTTTAAAATTAATAATTATTTAAAAAAAAACCTAAACTGAAGCACGCGTCCTGTCAACACACCAAGCGGTTATGCGTTCAAAATATGATCCGCAGACACATTTGAGATACGGATGGGAAGAGAAGAAATTCGTGGATGATCATGCTGCTGCACTCATACAAAAGATCAGTACTAGACATGGAGGCGCGCTGGTGGAAAGTCTAAGACAAGAAATGCAGAGACAGAGGTCAGTTTCATTCATGGATTTCTCTACATCTGGTGGTGGAGAGGATGCTAAAAATGCATCGCCGTGGCGTCGAGAACATATGTTTGACAAGGCGGTGACTCCCAGCGATGTTGGCAAGCTGAATCGCCTGGTAATCCCAAAGCTGTATGCGGAGAAATACTTGCCCATGGACACAGATGCGAAAGAGAAAGGGCTGCTGCTCACCTTTGAAGACACCACCGGAAAGGTATGGCGATTCCGTTACTCATACTGGAACAGCAGTCAAAGCTACGTGCTCACAAAGGGGTGGAGTCGTTTTGTGAAGGAGATGAAACTGGACACGGGGGACATTGTCTCTTTTTACAGAGCAACCCACCAAGATTCAAATGCGCAACGCCTCTTCATCAGTTGCAGGCCTAAGCCTTGCAGTGCGGCCCAGCTTCTAGGACTGCCAGAATCTATCATCCGCCCTCTTCAATTCATGAGCACCCCTGTCAAATTCTCAGCTGATGTCAATAATAATATTGCAGGCCGCCATTGCCAACAGCTTGTCACTTCTCGTAAGGGCCCGCAGTGGACACAGCTCTCGTGGCCGGCGAACAACTTAGTCGGAAGCGCCGCCGTTCCCAAAACGAGGACTCTGCAGACGAATGCTAAGCCTGTGGATTTGGTCACTAGTTGGCAATTCATTACGACCGATGAGAAGGCAAGAAAAAGAAAGGGTATTCATGATTCAGGTTTCCCATTCTCCATCCAGAGGTCGCCGGAAACTACGGAGCGTGACCGTTATGCAGCGGACATAAGGAGTTTGTTGAAAGCGCCGCCATTCCGTGCCATGCACTTGAAAGCTCCCCGAAGCTTTCGTGAAGATCTATCTGCCGCTGCGAGTTTCGACCACTCGACCTCCACTTCCAAGCAAGTAGTGAGATTGTTCGGCGTCAATTTGGAATGCGGGAACATGCAGACTTCAATTCTGGATAAAACTTTGCGCCGGCCATAGTTTCAACCCATCTTATTATCAGCCTAAGGGACTGTACTTGACGACTGCAAAATAAATTCAATAAAGGTTTCGTGGACACTGGGAGTTCGGATCTCTATGTGTTGATCCAGTGGTGTGGCACTGGCAGAGTCACAGGCCGGTAAAAGGCAGAGGTACACAAAACTATTCTAACTCTTCAGGTTTTTTTCCCAAACACTGTAATAAGATTGTTTTGGACAAATCGTTATATTTTAAGGCGTGCAATGGAATTTTTGTTGGTAATATTTTGCAGAGATTTTTGATAGTCTATTTACATTTTGATAGTGTTAAATTTATTTAAAAATAATAATAATTAAATATTTTGTTTGAAAAAAAACAAAATAGTCATATTCCTAACAAAACATGATAAGAAATTGAGACTCAATAAAACATATTTTAATTTAAAATATTATTTTAATATATATTTTTTACTTACACATTTTATATTCATCATCCCAAGCCATCTCCACAAAATTTGAAAGAAAATTAACCTGAAAATGTACTATAAAAAATACAAAAATTAAACTTAAAGGATTTACATTTCCACAAAATTTAAAAGAAAATTAACTTAAAAATATACTTCGAAAAAATACAAAAATTAAATTTAAAAGATTTATATAATACTTTTTGAATGTTAGAGAATTAACTTTTAGTTAGCAATCTGTTGTTGTGCTCTCTGCAATTCATTCTCTATTGTTTTATGCTTTCTGAACTTTTGTCATTTTGTCATGGTATCAGAGCTAAGAGTCGATCTTGTTTGTCAGTTGTGTGCGGAAGCATTTTGTTAGAGCGTGATTGTTTGTTGTTGAAAGAGTAGCAGTCTAGAGACTACATTCAGCCATTGAGCCGCTCGTTGGAGATAGTTGCCGCTGTCTGTGTGAAGAGGACGGATCCGCCAGAGAGAAAGTAGTAACACAAAGGAATGTGACTCTATTCCTCTGTCGGAGAGAAAGGGACGTTGCCAATGCTACGTTCGAGACAAAAAAGCCCGACCGCCGATTGCAGATCTTACCTCAAGATTGGGATTCCGTTCTCAGATTAGGTATGTGCAAAAAACACTGCATTTGTTCTGCATTTTTGAACTGCGAGCGGATGGGTTAAATCTTCGCTGCCATGCAAAGAGTTTTGTTGTTGACAGAGAAAACGTTTTGCTAGACTTTTTTTTGTTGGAAATATATATATATATATATATATAGTGATATTCAATAGTATCAATTTAAAATTCAAAAAATTAAATCTGAGTTGAGGATTATCATACCTAGTATATTTGCTGGGTGTAAAAGGACATTGTTAAATATATTCTCCGCAACCTTGATTTGGCAGAAGGGTGGATTTTTTATTTATTTATGATAATTCTGCCAGAAAAATATCAAGTTATGAAATAATATCAGTGTAGAGGCTCTTATTTTATTCTTTTGTAAAGGGGAAAAGACTTGGTTTCTACTTCTGTAAAGGAGAAAAGAGAGTGCAAGCTATTTAAAAGATGCCAGATTTATTATTGCTTTAAACATGGCTTCGACAAGTCAGTTTTCAATTCCCACGACTTTATTTAGTGGGAAAATTTATAATTTTTGGAGCCTTAAAATGCAAGCATGCTTACAAGGTTTAAGTTGTTGAGAATTAGTAGAATTGGGGTTCAAAAAACCTGATGCAAATACAATTGTTGGAATGAGTGCTGCTCAAAGAAAACAATTTGATGAAATTAAACAGAAAGATGGCAGAGGGAAGTCGTGCATTTTAAATTCCTTAGATGACTCTGTTTTTCCTAAAATCACTGCTGCTAAAACTGCTAAATCAATTTGGGATATACTTAAGGTTGCCTATCAAGGAAATTATAAAATAAAAATGGTAAGATTGCAAACTCTCAAAACACAATTTGAAACAATTAAAATGAATGAATCATAAACCATTGATTAGTTTATGATTAAAGTTATGGGTGTTGTTAATCAACTTCGGATGAATGGTGAAGAACTAAAAAATCGAAGATTTGTTGAAAAAGTTCTTAGATGTTTGCCTAAAAAATTTGACATGATTGTTACTATTTTTGAATCGAGAGAATTAACAAATTTATCTGTGGAAGAATTAACTTGTTTTTTGTTGGATCATGAAGCAAGAATTAATTTAGATGTCAGTACTTTAGAGCAAGCTTTCAAATCTAAAGCTTCTATGGATAGAAGTAGAGGCAGAGGTTTTTGTGGTAGGAGAGGAAAAGGTAGAGGACAGTCTCAGTCTGATGATAGATCACAGGTAACTCAAACACATTTAGAGCAGTCTCAAACTGATCATGGCCATAGTTGGATAGATCAATAAAAAATTCAATGTCACTACTGCAAAAAATATGGCCATTATAAGTCTAAATGTTGAAAATTATAGTATGTTTTAAGTAAACACAAAGCCAATGTCACAAACACTGAATGTGAAACATCAGATGTTTTAATTTTGGCATGCCAAGTGACTGTGCAAGTACCTAATAAAGATGTTTGGTTGGTTGACAACAGATGTAGTAATCATATGACTGGTCATAGTGATTTGTTTTCTCATCTTGATACATCTTTCAATTCCTCTATTGGTTTGGGTGATGATCGCCAGGTTAAAGCTTCAGGAAAGGGTGTTGTACCTGTCTTAACCAAACAAAATGTTGTGAAGAATATCTATGATGTTTATTATGGACCCAATTTCAAGCATAATTTGTTAAGTATTGGTCAGTTAGATGCACATGGTTATGATGTTAGCTTTCACAGCACTACTTGCATGATTTCTGATAAACATAAGTCTCTTGTTGCAAAGATTCCTATGACAAAGAACAAGTTGTATCAATTACAACTGAAAAGTGAGAAGTTGTATGCACATAATGTTTCAACGCCAACTAAATTTGACCTGTGGCATTTGCGATATGGTTATTTAATTATCAAAAGTATGAGTTTGTTGCAAAGACAGTCTATGGTAAAAGGTTTTTCTGCTTTGTCTGGTCATATCTCCTCTTGTACACGTTGTATAATGGGTAAACATAAGCGAGATAGTTTTGCTTCAGCCTCCAATAGAGCCAAAGAACAACTAGAGTTAGTGCATACAGATTTTTGTGGTCCAATGCAAGAAAAATCAGTTGCTGGCAGTATCTATTTTCTTACTTTCATTAATGATTTTAGCAGGAAAATTTGGGTGTATTTCATCAAATACAAATCTGAAACATTTTCCAAGTTTAAGGAGTTCAACGCTGAGGCTGAAAAACATAGTGGCAAGTTTATTAAAGTTCTGAGGTATGATAAAGGAGGTGAGTATGAATCTAACGAATTCATTGATTTTTGCAAACAACATGGTATTAAAAAGAAAATGAAAACTAGTTATACTCCGCATCAGAATGGATTCGCGGAAAGAAAAATGAATTTGAAATGACATATCTTGGATTGATGAGATACTTCTTAGGTATCGAAGTGTAACAAACACAAGATGGTATGTTTATGAGTCAACAAAAGTATGCTACTCACATTTTGAAAAGTTTAAGATGGACAGGTGTAAACCGGTGGATACTCCTATTGAAGTTGGTACAAATTTAAGTAAAGATGATGTGGGTACTATTGTTAATGTGACTTTGTATAAGAAACTTGCTGGTAGTATTATGTATCTTACTGCTACTAGACGTGATATAGCATCTGCAGCTAGTTCTATTTCCAAGTTTATGGAATCTCCTAAACACTGTCATTGGAAAGCTGGAAAAAGGGTGTTAAGGTACATTGCAGGTACATCTACATATGGTTTATTGTATGCAGCCTCTACAGACAATAAGCTTGTTGGTTATACAGATAGTGATTATGCAGGATGTATTGATGATCAGAAAAACACTTCTGGCTATGCTTTTCTATTTGGCAGAAATTTGATCTTGTGGTCATCTAAAAAGCAACCCATAGTTGCATTATCTTCAATAGAGGCAGAGTATGTTGCAGCGAATTCAACATTATGTCAAGCATTGTGGCTAAAGAGACTTCTCTCTGACTTCGTACATATAGAAAATGAACCTATTTCAATCCATTGTGACAACACTTCTGCTATTTCCTTGTCGAAGAACAATGTTTTTCATCAAAAGAACAAACATATTGACATTCGTTTTCACTTCATTCATGAACTCATCAATAATGGTGATATTGTTCTCAAAATTTGTAATTCCAAGGAACAATTAGTGGATATCTTCACCAAACCACTAGGAAAAGTTAATTTTGAATTTCAATGTCAAAATTTAGGAATAAAACAATGTAACCCTCAAGATTAAGGGGGAATGTTAGAGAATTAATCTTTAGTTAGCAATCCGTTGCTGTAGGATTAATTAGCATAACTGTTTCTTGATTATCACTGTTTCTTAGTTGTATATATATCTCTATCCTTTAATAAAACGTAAGTTTTGCTCTCTACAATTTGTTCTCTATTGTTTTCTTCTTTCTTCTTTTGTCACTTTGTCATTGAAAAGTTGAACCATGATATCTGTCGCGTAATCAAATTCTTTGAAAAGTTGAACCATGATATGTGTCGCAAAATCGAATGCAATGAAGTTGAATGCATAATAATAATGGAATACACTTTTATTAATTATATACTAAATGCGGTAATTATTACAATGTAATGTATTTGATTAGTTTATGACAGAAAAGTTTGATTAGTTTGAGATATTAAAAATGGAAGCTAATATTTAGTTTTTGTTATTTTTTATTTAGTTTTTATTATTTTTTATTTATATATTAAGGCAATTATATAAATTAAATAATTGAAAAATGTTGATAGCTATTATTTGATTATTAGTTATTTAATATAATGTTGAAAATTTGTAACATCCAAATAAAGTGGAGGTCACTAATTCACTTCATAAGTTTTGAAACATAAATATTTAGATTATTTATATATTTTTATTTTAATGATATTTATAGAAAATTGACAATAAAGTGTACTGCCAAACACAATGATGTAGTGGAATGAAAATATCAAACAATTATTGAGATGTCTTTCTAAACAAGTTGAAAGGTAAAATTCTTCACAAGTTTTTTGGGCTAAAGTTATAGCTGCATCTATTTACTTGGTTATGGAATAAATTTGGTGTTTCTCATTTGAAAATTATTAATCGTATGACTTATGCTCATGTTTAAAAAAAAAAAAAAAACTAATTGATAAAAATGTGAAATGCAATTTTGCTAACTATTGTGAAGAGATAGAGATTTATATACTATATAATCCAAAAACTAAATAATAATTACAACAAGAAAGAAGAATAACAATGGAATCAAGAAGTACAACAAGAAAATCTAAAAATCACTATACAAGAAGATGAATCTTCAGACTTTTACAAATCCAATCAATGGTCCAAATATTTACCATACTATATCCACCGCATCATCTTCTTCAACTTCACTATATCCACCACATCATCTTCTTCAACTTCAAGTCTTGTTTCAAACCCAAGTCCTCCGAGAAAGGTAAAATCCTTAAATCAAATTTATGGATATTCTAATTTTATTTTAATGTCTCAAATTGAAGTAAAAGAAATATTTTTTAAAAGATTTAATGTCTCAAATTGAAGTAAAAGAAATAATTTTTAAAAGATGTAATAAAATAAGAAGCATGGCTAATGGATCAAGAGATTACAATAAATCAATGAAACATGGAAGTTTTGGATATGTAAAGAACAAAATGAAAGCTGGGTAACGAAATACAACCAGATTGAAGTAGAAGCAATATTTTCTGGAAATATGGTTTGAAGATGGTGTAAAATAAGAAGCATGGTGCAAAGTAGTGGATATAGAGATTACAATAAATGAATGAAACATGACAGCTTGGGGATCCTTGATCTGGGTTATGTAAAGAAAAAAATGAAATGTAGGTAAGGAAATATGGCATATAGATAGAAATCTAGTACATAGAAAAAATATATATAGCAATAACTCAAATATTTATAAAATAGTAAAATATTGTAGAATATATATTTTTTAAAATAAAGATAAATTAAATAATTCAAATATTTATAAAATAGTAAAATATTGTAGAATATATATTTTTTATTTGAAAGAGAATAGGTACATTCATTCCTCAAAATTTTTGTGCATCTCAATAATAATACACTAAAAAAAAAAACATTTTAACATTAAAAAAAATATCCTTAAAACCCAAAACCCTAACCATAAAAAACAATGTATCAATAAATTTTTGGCCTTAAGTGTATACACTTATTAATCAAGTTCTCAATAAGTATTTGATGTCTACATACATAATGAGGGAATGCGAGATGATCATTTACAAATGAGATGCCCCTTATGAATATTATTATAGGATTTTTTCATTTCAAAGTGATGTATTTTCTCTAATTTGTCTTTTTATTATTTTATTATTATTATTATTTAGTTAGTATTATTTTATTATTATGTTTTATTTTTTTATTTTTATGTCATAATATCAATGGAGAACCATGTGATTATGTGGATTATGTGGATGATGTAGATGGTTATTGACATCTATTTTTACTTAAATAAATTTTACTTCATTCGAAAGAAATAATTTCCATTATGTTAATTTTCAACAAGAGGTGGGAAAATTGTTGCTAAATTTGAATCCTAGTGAGTTACTTGCATTGTTAAAGAAGTTCTCTTACTTTGAAAACTAAATAGAGTTGTGTGTTCAGTTGTTGCTAAATTTGAATCCTAGTGAGTCACTTGCATTGTTAAAGAAGTTGTCCTACTTTGAAAACAAAATAGATTTGTATGTTCTGTTTGTAGAAATTTGTTGAATAATGATTAATTATCCACCGAGACTATCCTGATCACATACAATTCGAATTTATATGCAACACATAATCTCTTCCACTCAGATAAACTCAGATCATCAAACATGCGGAAATAAAATCAAACGATAACACATCAAATCATCATACACATTAACACAGTATGTATGGGGAAAGCTTGTAGCTGAAAACCCCGTAGCTATTGTGTATATTATAATGGAGAAATCAAGTAACTAACTCAGTACAATACTCCTCACAAGTACTCAGTACTTTCTCATACAGTTACTCACAATCTAGCTCAGTTTTGAACAGGTTACTGGTTCAAAACTCATCGCCAATTGCCTTGCCTCTATTGCGTGTTTCAATGCTATGGGATGGCCTCTTTATATAGATAAACTACCAGCCTGAACTGCGCAATCCTCATGGGCTTACTCCACCTATCTGTGTGTTGCAAATAGCAACAATATAGTCACAACTGATAGCTAACTCCACCCTTTCATCTACCTCTTTCATTGGTCTCCACTGAACTGATCATACACTGTAGTGAACTGATGTGTTCCTGAGTTGAATAATGAGTTACTAATTAATGAATTAAATAATATTTAATTCACTCCACTCATAACTAATTGATTAGCTAGTTAAACTAATCTCAACTAGTTCAACTAAAATAAACAGAACACAACTCCACTATCTGTCTCATTAACTCCACCAAACTTCTGCCACTGAAGTCCTAACTGAAGTCAACCATGCATGATGCCATCAAACCTTTGGGAATAGCGTAATTCCTCTGTCAGATGCATGAGCCACTTCCAAGGCTCGAACTGAAGTGCTCCAAGAGAGTAAACTGCTGTTTAGAGTCCAAATATTATTAAGGGTAAATAATATTTGACTTCCCTATTTTTAGGAGAGGCAGTATAAAAATAGACTTCGACCTCTTCGACCTAAAAAATAGAGTCTCATCTATTTTTACCAACATGACCAATGCTCCAAGAATCTCAAACTGGAATCCCCGAACCATGCTCCATATGTTTAAAAATAGACATAGTCTAAAAATAGACTTTGCGCCAGAATTTGCCTGCGGGCCCACTTAGTGAAGGCGACTTCATTTCACTAAGCTCCATCATCTGGCTGCATTCTCAACACTCCCTCTCAGCAAGATATGGATTATCTGCAATCCCTATCCTGCCTCTGTGGAATTCGAACTTGCTCCTGGTGAGCGCCTTCGTCAGGATGTCGGCATCCTGATCCTCCGTGGGAACATATGAAAGCATCATGATTCTCCGTTGAACACAATCTCTGATATGATGATACCGATGCCTGAAGCACTGCCGCCTCAACTCATCCTCCTGTCTGTACCATAGACCATATCCCGATGTGCCTCTAATATAGCGCAATACATGCTTGCCTGCCTTCCAAAAGAGCTTGGTAGGCTTAACCATAGCTTGCGAAAGCTGGTTAACTGCATAGCATATATCGGGTCGTGTATTGACCAGATACATAAGCGACCCCACCAACTGTCGATAGACAGTGGCATCCACTACCTCCGCTGAAGTAGCATCCTCCTTCCTCCAACCACCAGGAAGAGGAGTGTCAACAGGCTTGCAGCCTTGCATGTTGAACCTCTCCAGAATCTCCCGGGCATACTTGCCCCGAGAAACAAACAGTCCTCCGCTGCGCTGCCAAATCTCCAATCCCAGGAAATAATGAAGGATGCCCAAGTCCTTCATCTCAAACTCTCGTGCAAGATCCTCCTTGCATGAAAGTATCAACCGCTCATCACCCGTCAAAATCAGATCATCTACATACAGTACGATGATCAACAGCTTCCCCTCCACCACAATCTGGTACAGGTTAGGATCCGCCTCACTCTTGGAGAATCCAAGCCCGGTGAAGTAGCTGTCTATGCGAGTGTACCAAGCACGAGGTGCTTGCTTTAGCCCGTACAATGCTCTCTTGAGTCGGCACACATGCGACTCACTGCTGAAGATCTCGAAACCTTCAGGCTGCTCTATGTACACCTCCTCCTCAATGACTCCGTTGAGGAACGCAGTCTTCACATCCATCTGATGAATGTGCCACCTCATCTGCGCTGAGAGAGCAAGGATCGTCCGTATGGAAGAGTACCTTGCGACAGGTGCAAAAGTCTCCTCATAGTCAATCCCCTCGATCTGTGAGAAGCCACGGGCGACAAATCTCGCCTTGTACTTCTCCACACTCCCGTCAGCCGCCTGCTTCACCTTGCAGATCCATCGCGAACCTACAACTGATTTTCCAACCGGTCTTGGGACAATCTCCCATGCACTGTTCCTGATGATCGAATCATATTCTTCGATCATGGCATCAACCCATGCGGGTTCCTCCACAGCTTCCTCAAAAGAGGATGGCTCTGTCACAACACATTGACTCATAAGAGCCATGTATCCAGTGTACCGATCCGGTGACTGTCTCTGTCTGCGCTGTGCTGTAGGTGGTCCCACAACCTTCTCTGCATCCCGAGCCAGTCGCTCAGCTTCTGTAGTGCGCATGCGCCCTCTGATGGTTGGCGCTGCCTGGGTGGTTTCTTCCACCTCCCGAACCTCCTCTTGTGGCTGATCCACATCCGGAAGCTCCTCCTTAGGAACTAACAGCTCCTCATCTGCATGCAAGTGTAGCTCCCTCTCAAGCGAACACCGCATGGCTTTCTCCTCCTGAAATTTTATATCCCGTCGCACAACAGTCTTGCGACTGTCTGGCACATACACCCGATAGTTGTGAGGTGTATCAGTGTACCCCACAAATATTCCAACTTCAGCAGTTGGATCCAACTTCCTTCTCGCATCCTTCGTCACATGCATGTAGACAGGAGATCCGAAAATCCGCAAATGGGAAATATCAGGCCTCTTGCCAGAATAAGCCTCCTCTGGTGTACTCATGCCAAGAACCTTGTGAGGACAACGGTTCTGCACATACACTGCTGTATTGCATGCCTCAGCCCACAAGTGAAGGGGTAGGCCCCGATCATGCAACATCGCCCGTGCAGCACCCACGATCGTTCTGTTCTTCCGCACAGCCACCCCGTTCTGCTGTGGGTTATGGGGTGCGATGAGCTCTCTCCGAATCCCTTCTGCACTGCAGAACTCCTTGAATTCAGCCGAGATGAATTCACCACCGTTATCACTCCTTAGAGCAATCACCTTCTTCCCCGACTCCTTCTCGACCGGTGCTTTAAACTCATAGAACTTCGCGAATGTATCGCTCTTCTTCTGCATGAAGAAGATCCAGCACTTTCGAGAGAAATCATCAACAAAGATCACATAATACCCGTGCTTTGCTGTCGAAGCAACTGAGAAAGGACCACACACGTCTGTGTGAACTCTCTCAAGGATCGTCGTGGCGCGACTATCCTTCTCGTGAAGGGTGGCTTTCACATACTTCCCTAAAGTACACCCCTTGCACTGATCTGACTGCGCAAGAGTGCCCTTAGGAAGCCCAGTAGAAATCTGCTGCAGAATCTTCAAAGCTCCATGGTGAAGGTGGCCCAATCTCCTGTGCCACAGCTCGCCCTCATCATCCCGGCTCACCACTTCTCCCGCCTTGCATGCCATAGCTGCGCAGCCATCTACCTGCAACTGATAAAGGTTCTTGGTTCGAACCCCTATCTTCCGGGTCTCTCCAGTAGTCTTACTGCGCAGGAAGTCTTTTCCTTCGCTGAAGACCACTTCATACCCCTTATCCTCCAACATCGCTACTGAAATCAGGTTCTTCTTCAATCCAGGTACATGCATGACATCCTTCAGTACAAAGGGTTTACCAGACTCCCTCTGAAAGGATATGGTACCGATACTAGTCGCACTGTATCTACCATCATCGCCCATCTCGATGTGCACACCCAGATCTTTGTCCTCCAGATCTGAGAACAACTCCCGATCTCCTGTCATATGAAATGACGCACCGCTGTCCAAGAACCACACCGATCCCATCACACTTGAAACCAAGCATGCGATCAGTGAAAAGTCAAGCTCGAACTGTGAAGCCAAAGCTTCTCCATCTGCAGATCTTTCCGCTTGCTTGTTCTTCTTCTTCTTTGGACAATTGGTAGCATAATGTCCGTGATCATGGCAGTGAAAACACTTCACTTTCGCCATATCCTGCTTCTTGCCCTTTGCACCAGAATGAGAGGTTTTCTTACCCTTCCCCTTCTTTGCTTTGGCAACCAAAGCGCAGTTTTCTTCATCAGCTCCCTTCGATGAAGATCCATCTCGAGTAGTCCTCCTTATCTCCTCCTGCATGAGATCCGCCCAAAGGCGCTCCCATCCCGGCAGCTTCTCCCGACCATTGACACTATCTTGATATGAGTGCCAAGCCTTCTAAAGACCAAGGAGAGCCAGGTCGACCATGTCCTCGTCTTCGACAGTCACCCCCACACTTCCCAGCTCATCTCTGCATTGAGTGAACTTCGTGAGGTATTTGGCGATACTGTCGCCTTTCTCCATCTTGATGTTCCCGAGCTTATCTTTGAGCGCCAGCTTCCTTTGGTCGCTCTTACTCTAGAATAGATCCGTCAAAGCTTTCCACATTAAATATGGAGAAGCCTTTCCATGCAGGTTGGATACAATATGATCCTTGACGCCCTCCAACAGGATCCTTCGACATTTCGCCATCTTCTTTTGCCATGCTTCGACTTCAATAGGATCAGTGGGCTTTTGGACATCCATATCTACGAACTCCTTCAGACCATTATCTTCTAATACTGCCTCCATGCGATCCTTCCATGCAACATAATTCGAACTGCCTTCAAGAGCATATTCGAGTCACAAACCGTTGAAAGACATTTTCAACACCGGCACCAAGAAAACAAAACTGCTGCAAAATTTCGAATTCCACCTCAAAGCTCAACCGCTCTAGATCATGAGAACAAATTATTTCTAGCACAGAGATCGACTGCAAGGGGAATTTACCAGACCTTTCACTTTCCGAAGAAAGATGAATCCGGAGGCTACCTGGCCCGCATGCAGACTCTGTCTACCGAAATAAGTTTGTAATCATTGTGATGATCAATCTCTGCTTCAATAGCTCCGATACCATGTAGAAATTTGCTGAATAATGATCAATTATTCACCGAGACTATCCTGATCACATACAATTCGAATTTATATGCAACACATAATCTCTTCCACTCAGATCATCACACATGCGGAAACAAAATCAAGCGATAACACATCAAATCATCATACACATTAACACAGTATGTATGGGGAAAGCTTATAGCTGAAAACCCCGCAGCTATTGTGTATATTATAATGGAGAAATCAAGTAACTAACTCAATACAATACTCCTCACAAGTACTCAGTACTTTCTCATACAGTTACTCACAATCTAGCTCAGTTTTGAACAGGTTACTGGTTCAAAACTCACCGCTAATTGCCTTGCCTCTATTGCGTGTTTCAATGCTATGGGATGGCCTCTTTATATAGATAAACCACCAGCCTGAACTGCGCAATCCTCATGGGCTTACTCCACCTATCCGTGTGTTGCAAATAGCATCAGTATAGTCACAACTGATAGCTAACTCTACCCTTTCATCTACCTCTTTCACTGGTCTCCACTGAACTGATCATACACTGTAGTGAACTGATGTGTTCTTGAGTTGAATAATGAGTTACTAATTAATGAATTAAATAATATTTAATTCACTTCACTCATAACTAATTGATTAGCTAGTTAAACTAATCTCAATCAGTTCAACTAAAATAAACAGAACACAACTCCACTAGCTGTCTCATTAACTCCACCAAACTTCTGCCACTGAAGTCCTAACTGAAGTCAACCATGCATGATGCCATCAAACCCTAGGAATAGCGTAATTCCTCTGTCAAATGCATGAGCCACTTCCAAGGCTCGAACTGAAGTGCTCCAAGAGAGTAAACTGAAGTTTATAGTCCAAATATTATTAAGGGTAAATAATATTTGACTTCCCTGTTTTAAGGAGAGGCAGTCTAAAAATAGACTTCGACCTCTTTGACCTAAAAATAGAGTCTCATCTATTTTTACCAACATGACACATACTTCAAGAATCTCAAACTGGAATCCCCGAACCATGCTCCATATGTCTAAAAATAGACATAGTCTAAAAATAGATTTTGCGCCAAAATTTTCCTGAGGGCCCACTTAGTGAAGGCGACTTCATTTCACTAAGCTCCATCATCTTGCTGCATTTTCAACATTGTTGCTAGTGGAATTAATTTTGGTCTCCATGATCCACTCCATTATAATTTTCTTAATGCATTCAGGATTGAATTATATAGGGACCAAGTGCTTACTCACCTCTAAGGTGTCCATTAGAGGTGGGAAATATAATTGGAGTAGCTTCACAATAAATACTAGGTGCAAGCTAAGAAAAGAAGGAATACTCAATTCAAAATATTTTTCACCCATAGTGTTTGTGATGGTGTAACACCTATATAAAAATGGTCTAAGCTTCCTATGGGCACAATGGTTTCACCTTGTTTACCAATTTGTTATCATGTTCATTCATAAAGGGGTTTTTATAATTATAAAATACTAGAGTTTACGTATTGCAGATATTGGGGGAGGGGATGTGGGTTGTAGAGTGTTTATAATTATGGGGTGTGTATAAAAAGGTGCATGTAGTAGAAATATGGGATATCTAGTAACATAAGGGCTTCTATAATTGAAAAAAAGTGTTGGGAGGGGTTTTCAACAAAAGGATTTTAGGAGGTATTTACCAATTTCTAGTGAAACTAGAGGTATTCTTTAATACCCCATGAATTCACATGTTATGTTGGAGGTCCACTGAGTGGAGACCTTATTCGTGTGGGGCATTGTGATGTTCCATTTTACAAATACAACCACACGATCTTATCATTGACATGAAACTTGTGTGGGACCCCATGCTAGTCATGTCACTACTTGTACAATTTGTTGTTAGCCTTCTACATGATGTCATGTGTTAAAATTTGCAAAAAGTAACACTGAAATTGGAAACTAGAAAGGATAAAAAATGCACCCACAAAGGCCGTGGAATCTTGATGCACCAGGAATGTGGAATTTTTGATGCACCAGTATTTTGGCTGTGGAATGTGAAGCATATAATTTATTTTTCCCTTAAATAAATTGGACAATAAATTGTAATTTCATCTCATAACAACTTGTATCAGTTAACTAAGTCATTATGACTGAGTTAGCTCAAGAAATTCGAGTTGAGGGTCTAATATGAGGCATGTAGAGGGATTCTAATACTTTGGGGGTCCAGTTGCAGTTGATGCATCAGTGGGTGTGTGGTGTGAGTGAGTTAACTCAACTTATTGAGTTATAATCAGTTTAACTAGTTCTAATTGAGAGATGAGCTGGTGAGAGGTCAAGTGAATTAAATTAGATTTAATTCATAATGAATGATCAATCAATTAACTAATAACTCACTATATATAGTTGCATGCATGTCAGTTTTGAGGAAGACCCAGTTGAGACAGAGGTTAGAGGGAACATAACTATCAGTTGTATTTATAGAAAATTTCCCATGTGCAATTATAGAGTCAGTGGGATGCCATGATTCATTGCGCAATAAAGGAAGGCTATTTTTCCTATTTAATAGGGAGCTAATTCCCTAGGAATTGCGTGAGCAAGGCAGGTTGAAGGAAGGTTGAAAATTGGCTAAGTACTAGACCAGTTTTTCCTAGATCAGCATGAGACAGTTGGCAGAGTGCTGGAGAATCTCATGAGAGATTAGGCATTATATTGTTTCATGATTCCTTGACTTAGTACACAAAATAGATAGAGGGGTTTTGAGCATTTTATTTCCCCAAGAACATCTTGTGTTATGCGATTGATTTACTTCTTTCTCTTACTTGCATGTGATTGAGAAATCGTGTTTTGTATTCCACAAATATTCTAGAAGGATTTAGTATCTTGTCTTAGTACATCACATGATCAGATTGAATCCATTAGTATATTTTATACGTGGTATCAGAGTGATATTTATACATCATGAACCTATTGTTGGAGGCATTGGATCCATTCAACAAAGCTAGTTTCTCTATTTGCTATAGTATGAGTGTGGGATGAATTTTTCGTTGAATATGAAATGGGAATAACTACATTAATGGGGGACAATGGATTGAACCTGAAGCACACCTAAAAATGGTTTTGGCCGATATAACTAAGGATAGATCTATTATAGATATATCAGACATATGGAAGGGTCTCATCTCATGAATGTGGATTTTTGAGCTTTACATCCACAAGATATGTAAAATCATCTTGTTGACCACTTCCATTTGTCCATTTGTTTAGGGGTGAAATGTTTGGTCACCTTGGTGTCCAATAGAGACCATAGAATGGACCACAAGCTATTGAGGAACCTTCTACCTTTATCTAAAATAATGATCAAGGTATCCCAAAAAGAACCCCAAACATGTTTAAATAAGAGCTTAATTGTGGACTAAGTTGTGATGCTCTTTACACGGTTCTAAGAGGGCCATATTAGACATTAAACCAAAAATTGAGCCACCATAAGGTGACGAGCTTGGTTGAATGTGACCCTTTTGAATGAGATCATGAATTTAACACTTTATTTCCTCATTCTTTGGAAAGGAGGATCTGTGTATCAGACCATTGGGTAAGGACACACTAGATATCAAGGCAATATAACGTTGACCTAACCATGCAAAAGAACCCCTATAAGCAAAGAGAATATGTATTTGTACTCCTCTACAATCTTGCCCGCCTACTTTTTCTATGTAGAGATACCTTGTGTCGAAATTGTGTTGTTTACGGTGACCTTACATTCACCTTTTAACTGAAATATGAGGAGGACAAACTTCGTAGTCTAAGGGATTACCTTTCAACATTGTTTTGCTAAGATCAATGAAATTGTGATAGACAAAACTAACTCTAGTATTTTAAAGGACTAACGTCCCAAAGTAATAATGACACTATGACGTCATGACTTATAAATGACATGTTATTTCAACATATAGGTTTTTCATAAAATAAAATAATGTAATTTAAGTAGGGAAATATTGAATAGTACTTGTTGGCACATAGGGGTGACCTAGGGTTCAAAATTAAGCTAGCAAAGCCCTCTCAAACACTGGCATTTTTCAAGACCTATGAACAAGTGAGGTATTGTCTGAGGTATGTTGATTGTTTTTCAAGAACCTTTGAAGATATGCACGGGAAAAGGGGAAACATAGATGACTTTTGTTCCAATCGATCCATCTCGAGCTAGTGGTATTCACCATACATCACAAATATAACCATTAGAAGGAATCACAATAAAAATCCTTCACAACACATATTATGATCTTCCCAAGTGACTATTATGCACATTGGTTTAGTGTAAAAATGTTGCATAATCAGTGAAGTAACCATTCAACATGAGTTCAATATACAAGTGAAAAAATAGCTCTGACACAAAACAAGGGAACATAGTTTCATTCATACACCGACAACATTGCATTATGCCTCAACTACAAAATATCATCCCAATACATTCACCAAAAGTTCTACAATGACTTCATATTTCATTGTTCTCTAAAATTGTCAACATACTACGAAAATTGTCAAGTACAAGTCATTCTCTAAAATTTTATTGAAGGCCTTTGCTGTGTCATTTGCCTGTGTACGATATGGAGTGATTTTTTGATGATGCACTTGGAACTCATTCGTCGGTGCTTCAATGGTTCTATTTAGAAAGTGAGTTCCCGAGTCACTCATCAGATACTTGGGATAGCCAAAATGAGTGACAAAATTTTCAAATTAGAACCACACCATAATATTTTCACTACATTATTTGATGGGAATTTCCTTATCCCATTGGGTCAGATAATCTGTCGTAGTTATAATATAACACACTTTACTCCTTTTCAATATTAGGTTGATATGACCAATGAAATCCATTTCCCACTTGTAAAATGGTTGTAGCGTTATCCTATGGATGTAGTGGCATTTAATCCTAATGTGATGGCTTTCCCACTCTGTAATAAACATCAAAACTATGAAAAAAATCTTTTGTATTGCGGTGAATTGTCGGCCACCGAACACCCACACACAAGATCTTTTGCACAATACACCCCTTCATGTGCCTTTTTCAAGATAGTTGGTCTTTTGTGTTCTAATACACAATGAAAAAGTATACCATCCACACCCAGCTTATACAAACAACATGCAATCAACTAATAATCCACCACCTTAACTACTAGTTGTTTCTTTTATGTGACTGTATAGCCTTTTGGTGTTTTTATCGTGCTAGGGAATTCTTCCCCCCAACACTAGCTTGTTGACAAGGTAGAAAAATGTAGAATGTTCGGTGTATAACTTGAAATGTGATTCCAACAGGTAGTGTATAAACTTCTATAGAGAATATACCATTGCTAGTCCTTAACACTCATAGGGGCTTCACTGAGGTAGCAATACCATACCACGTACATTTATATTTGGGGATATATATGAGGAAATAATGACATAAATATTAAGCACATAATAGGGGGTAAAGGGTTTTTATATTGGCAGGTATAAGAAATGGAGCTCAAAGTTAATCAAAAAATATAATGGGGTATAAAAAATGTTAATGAAAAAAAGCATACCTACAATATCTAGTGAAAGTAGGGGTTCTCTAAATTAGGAAGGTTTATTGGGTTCATATTGGGGGAGGGGTTAAATAATGTGATTTTTAGAGGTATTTTCCAATATGTAGTCAAATCAAGGGTATTGTTTAGTATACCATGAGCACATGTGATATGTCAGAGGTTCATTGAGTGAAGCCCTCGTGTTCGCACTCCATTGTGGTGTAATTTCACTTCACCAAGGACAACTTCCCGTTGGATAAGATATTGTACGATCCATCTTTGCCTCTCCTTCCTGCGCCAATACTACTCCCAATGCAATTTAAAATGCATCCACATGTACATGAAATTCCTTGTTCTGGTTTAGGAATACTAGAATTGGCACAATTAGTAGTTTCTCCTTACATGTGTTTAGTGTTTGCTGGCATTCTTCAGTCCACTGTATTTCACGTTCTTCTTCAACAATTTTTCTAGTGGTGTGGTAATCTATGTATAACCACACATAAACCTCCTATAGTACCTAGTGTGCCCCAATGTAGCACATAGTTATTGAACTGAAGTAGGACACATAATATTACAATTACTAATCCACCAAAAATTCCTGCTTACACACGATATGTCCTAGAAGAATCCCCATTGGTGAAAAAAATCACTTCTTTAAATTCAAGGAAATATGGAGCTATATACATGTGTGTAACATAAGTCACATCATTGCGATGCGTTTCTTTAGTAGACTAAAAATATGCCAATGCTCTAAATAAACCTCCCAAAATTTGTGTATGAAGTCCTTAAATGTTTGAAAACTAATTGAGAGAATATTGCCAAAGCATTCTTCTACTCAAAAGGCATGAAACTGTACTAAAATGATCCCCATTCAGTGGAAAATGTCATCTTATCGAAGTCCTACTTGGTAATTTTAATTTGGTGATACCCTAAGAAAACATTTCTTGAGTAAGCCTCTTGTCTACAGAGATTTTCCAAAACCTCATCTGTGAAAGGTGTAGGAAAAGTATCATGAATATAGGCATCATTCAACTTTCTCAAATCCACGTGAATCTGAATCTCACCTATTTTCTTCTATTGTCTGACTATCAAACTAATCCACTCAGACTCCTCAACAAGTTCTATTATTCCAACCTCCAACATTCGGTTGATCTATTTTTTCCTAACATTCTTCTTATATATCATATTTATTTGACATGGTATTTATCATGCTAGTTTGATATATGGTTTCAATGGAATCTTAATTTTCCCTAGCTCGCCAACTATGCCTTTCATTTCTGAGAAAGTGTTGGGGAATAGATCTTGATATTCTTGTAATTAGCCGAAGATATGTCTAATAGGTTTCTCATCCTAACAATCACCAATTACTATGGACTTTGATTTTTTCTCTGTGCCAATGTTCACCTTGTGCATATTGATTTTCTTAGCATAATCTGGTGCAATTGAGTCCAACTATGTTCCAAATATATCACGTTCTCCCTCAGACTCTGGAAAGTGTAGATCACTGGGATCCTCATCTTCATCAATTTCCTCTGCCACAGTATAACACTCTATCAATTTCTTTGTAGTTTGACAATGTCAGTGAGACGTATAAGGCGATACCTCATTTTGTGCAGTCCTTGGTCCATGTGCAAGTATCTTTTCCTTCATCTTGTGCAATGCTTCATCTATTGACAAGTCGTCAAAATCAAACTGAAATTTTAGTAGGAATTTTTCTAACATTTTTTTCCAATCCTTTGTACCTCGTCGCAACTCCAACTGTGTATACTGATTTTGGGGCACAATATCTAAAGTATGTACAAAATGATGCACCCATTCAATCTCCAAAATCTTCTCTTCTCTCCATAATGTACTCAATGATTTAGGTGAGTGGTGAGAGATTCCTTACCGGTATATCATTCCTTGCAATATCTTGCATCCAATCCAAATATAATCTGCAACAAGTTCCTGCATTGATGCCAAGACTCTGTTTTCTCCCTATGTGTTGCCAACCAACATGCCAGATTGATTTTAGGGCAATGTCTAGCGTTGGTAGCCTGAGATGATCTCGCACCTATGTCTCAAAGTCTTTTAAAAAAGTATATACATTAGTTAGTGTGTCGAACTTGGGAGGTTCCCAAATTTTTGTGCTAATCCATCACATTACGCAAGATGTATTCACACATCTACGTGTGGAAACCTCATGAAGGTGTTACTACCAATTCTCCAACACGTCATTTGAGTTCGACGAAAAATAATTAATACTATGCCAACTTAGAGTGTCATCTCTTGTAGGATTGATGTAGTCATCACGCCAAGCTATTACATTGTAGATATTGTCGAGGGCCAAAGGGTGTGCCAAAAGCTTGACCAAAAAGATTGATACCCCAAGGATTAAACATATATATTTTTTTAAATGTTCCCCACCCCTTAGACATTCCAAGGAAAAAGCATGCGTCCTTGGAATGTATAAAATCCCCATAGAAGATCCCCTAACGATTGCTTTTCCTTAAGGACTTTCCGCAAGGACTTGTGAACCCTCTAGAAGTGAAAGTGCCCCTAGTTGAGCTAGGGAACGACATGGATTGGGTAAAACGATTCCAACCATATGGAAGTTTCCACCATTGGGTATGAACGTACTCCCTACTAATATATGGAAACTCATCGTGGACCCTTATGATACAAATGTATTTGTGGAGTTCAAACCTCCAACCTAAGATTATGGATTGAGGGGGCATGGTTAATGATGTGGAGGTACCCATGGTGGATATGCTAAATGAATGGAAAAAAGGATCCCCAAGATTCTGGGGAATGGGCAAGGGTTTTTTGCAGATGTAGTGTGGAAAGGACCTGTGGTCGTAGAGGTAGTACAAAAGTAGTCTCTGGGTTGTATCAAACGTTCTGCTGTGGCTAAGCTTGAAAAGATGTATCTCAGTTTTTTTAGATTACCTACCTACATTTCATTTCGTCTTTGTTTTTCCCGTTTCCGCCAAATCTTAATCACATCAACTTATCTGTTAAAGTACTGTGAGGTTACACAGTGGAGGCTGAAGCCATCCCTGGAATCTGAAATTGCAGAGGAATCGCTGGCCATATATTTGGAATTCGCCCCCAGATAAACGTGTAGGCGTGAAAGAAGTGCGCAAAGATATCTGGAACCATCGCTTAAGTCTGAAACTGCAGAGGATTCGCTGGCCACATGTTTGGAATTCAGCCCCATGTAAGGGTGTCAGGGTGAAAGAGTGGGGCAAAGTATGTTATTGAAGGTGTGGGGCGCATGGAGTCGATCCAGGGATCAGTTAATAAGTTTGACATACGACGTATCTCAATTTCCATTTAATTCTTTTTCTCAACTTGTTTAGTACTGTGGTTTTATAGCTGGACATGACACATCTTTTACAATGACGTAAATAGTTGATCCATTAATATAAATCGTGGAGTTTTTCAATGACATAAGGTTTGATACATTAATATAATTAACCCATGCTTTATCATCCTCCTGACATTAAATTGTGTATAATGAATGGTGAATGAGCAATTGTTAGTAGGTACTACGGAGATGGGTTTCTTCTGCAAAGTTGTGCGTTCTCATAGCGGCAGTGGAAGTATCAGGTCCCCCACCGCACACATTTGTGTGTGTACTCATAACGGCAATGGATGTACTATGTCCCCAACGCATCTCTCTCTTTCTATTTGTATTTATAATATAACTGTTGCTATTCCCTTATATGGGCTGGAAATCGGGCAGATTACCTGCTTCTGTTTTAGATTCAGGGTAGGGTAGGAAATTTAAATCTGAATCACTCTTTAAATTTGATAATTTTTACAATTTTTACATGAAGAGGAGGTTTGTTGTTACATCAAAATCCATAGTTGTTGGTAAACTTTTAAATAGGTAACTAGAATCCTTAAGGTGGGAATTAAAGATTTCATGGAGGTGTGGTGATTACTCCAACACCCTCCTCAAACCCAATAGCTCGGAAGAATCGAATCTCACTAAGTCCAGGGTCTAATACCATGAAGAGATTTGTTGTTACATCAAAATCTGCAGGTGTTGTAAACTTCCAAACAAATAACTAAGATCCCGAGAGTAAAAATTACAGATTCCATAAAAATACCGTGATTAACTACCTAATTCAATTATTTTAATACATAAAAAAATGTTGGTAAGCAGGAAATTATTTTAACTAGTAAATCACTTTGTAATAATAAATAAACAATTTGCTGAGCAAATTTTATTATTTGCATTAAATTCTATCTCTGAACTCTAACTATAAAACAGAGCAAGTCACCCCATAACACAAACAATTTGCTTTTTACTTGGTATAGGTTTGTTTAGTGATAAAGACGAGCCATGGCTGGTATTCTGTACGATATTTATTGGTAGCAGCGCAGTTTGACGAGTTGGAATTTGACGATTTTGCACAATTTTTAAACGTATTTTACGGGTAATAAAATTTTCGAAATATAAAATGTAGTTGTTTGTTATAAATTTTAATAAGTGGTTTAAATTAATGAAACATGTGAAATTTAATTATTTAAGTTATTTATTATAAATTTTAACTAGTTTAAGTATAATGTGTAAGTGTAGTATTGCTGTTTAGTAGTTGGTTTTTTTTAATGAAAAGAAAAAAATGATTATCAAAATTATTAAGAGTAGAAATTAATTATAAATTAATATTTAAAATATTTTTTAAAATTTTATTAACTCTAAATCAATATAGATTTTATTAAAATTATAGAAATATAAGAAGTTTATTAATTTGTTATAAATTTTAATAAATATAATATACAATAGTGTTATTTAATATTTTTTTTTTGTGTAAATATAATTGACAATTCAAATTAGTGATAGTAAAAGTTATAAATATATGAAATTAGTCTTTAAAATATTTTTTAAAATTTTATTAACACCAAATCAATAAAATAATGATAGAGAATAGATTTTATTAAAATTATGGAAATATAGAAAGTTTATAATTATTAATTTTTTTTATTATGTTAGAGTTTTAATATATTTTAAACTTGTGTTGATTAGTTAGGAGGAAAGACATGCTCTTGACCATTAGGCCCACTCAAAAGATGTTTTTGTACTCCTCCACAATCTTGTTCACCTACTTTTTTCTATGTAGAGAGACCTTGTGTTAAAGTTGTGTTGTTTGTGGCAACCTTCCATTCACCTTTTGACTGAACTATGAGGAGGACAAACTTGGCAGTTTGAGGGATTACATTTCAACATTGTTTTGCTAAGATCAATAAAATTTTGATAGTAAAAACTATCTCTAGTATATTATAGGACTCACATCCAAAATTAATAGTGAAACTATGAGGCCATGACTCATAAACAACATGTTATTTCTACATATAAGTTTTCCCTAAAAGAACACAACATAATTTGAGTAGGGAAATATTGCATGGTACATGTTGGCACATAGGGGTGGTTGAGGGTTCAAAGTTAAGCCAACAAAATCCCCTTAAACATTGACATATTTCAACACCTATGAATAGGTGAGGTCCCGCCTAAGGTATGTTGATCAATTTGCAAGGACCTCTGAAGATTTGCATGGGAAAAGGGGAAACATAGATGACTTCAGTTCCAACAGATCCATCTCGAACTAATTGTATTCGCCATACATCACAAATATAACCATTAGAGCATATATTTGAATAGTACATGCAAATATATGCAACTGATCATAGTTTCATTTATACACTGACATCATTTCATTACGCCTCAACTACAAAATATCAACACAATACATTCACCAAAATCTCTAAAATGACTATGTATTTCATCATTTATCCAACTCTTTATATAATATGAATATATAATAGAAACATGACAAACCAACACAACTTCCTTGAATACTTCGTTTAACGACAAGAATCAATGATATATATTACAATGGGTATTATACGCCCCAATGGGAAGCATATGATTGTCATGAAAAACCATCACAATTCATTTCAGAATATCTAGCCAACCCCCAATATAATTAACTAAATGGGAATCGAAACAAAACCATGAATTATTAGGAAAAAAACAGGAAAAGCTTATAGAATAAAAAACATCAACCAGTAACAGAGCCATCAAGAAGCAATATGAGCTCTTTATATAACCCAATCTCTAGTATTGCAGTCATGGGAATCTTTGGCTAGCTCACCTAGCAAGCTCACCCTCATGAGTTTTCCACTCTCATGCTCAATCACAACCAACTGCTTAACTATAATGTGTTGAATCACAACCTATTTCTTGACCATAACTAAATGACCCATACTACTAAAGAGTGTGATGTTGATATTTGCAGATTTCTATTACATCATGGTCTTCGTTGATTCTGGCACATATCTTTATGGTGTGTTGAACATTTGCATTGTATGCAATCCTACTTTTGTTTTTCATGCGATGTCCACCAATCTCTATTACATATGATATTTCCCTTTTCCTCTTTACTACACAGTTTCTCCATAGCTAAAATTTGAAAAAAAACCCCTTTTTCGCCTTGACCTAATCAAGCCCCCAACACTATTTGTGTCTCGCCCCTAAGCCACTTTGGTTTTTTTGTGCAACAAACGAAGGGAGTACATCTATAGTTTTCTTCATAAATTACTCAAATGTTTGCTTAAATCTAAGCACTCTAGTCTTTTCTTCCTCTACCAAACATATAATACTTTATGCTACCTCAACATGCATAGGAAGAGATAGGAACAAATTTTGGTTGTTTGCAACAACTTGATGTATTATGGTTTGTGTTCCAACAATATCGGCAATAATTTTCATTGCTTAGTCCTAAAGTTGTACAACTTTTTTGGAAAGTTTCTATCATTCTACTCTCCACTCATTGATTTGCTTACCAAGCATCACACTTTCTACCATCATGGCTCAACATTTTGATGCTGGTAGGGTGATTATATTGTTGCGTATATAGTCACTTTGATACTCCATAGTCTAAATTTTAGTGTTGATCTCCTTAAGTTTGGCACTATCTTGTATCTTGTTACAAACATCTAAACCAACTTCATGTAACTTAGTCTATTCACGCTCAAGATCACACACGTTCTTAAAGGAACCATAAGTTACTTGTATATTTGATCATCTTTGTACTTCCTCCAATGGAGTAGCTGGATTTATCTGTAGTTGTACTTCCTTGAATTTTGTCTTCGGGCCTTGTATTGTTTCCTCAATCTTCGACAACTTCTCCTCTATAGGAGTGTCGATATCCATGGGAACACCCGTAATTTTTTTGGTATACCTCCTCAACTGCCAATCTCAATGTCTATTATCTTCCTTTAGCTTGTTGTCAGACTTCCACCAACTGCATGTGTTCAACTTGAAAATCCCTATGCTCACTGATGATATGGATCAGTTATGTCGATGTCTCTTATGTGTGGAAATGCACCTTCTGTATAATAATTTGTTGTAATTTATGTAAAACATTGATCTGATTTATTAAAAAGGAATTATTGACGTCTATGTGAACAACTTATGTTATTTAGTGCAATAGATCGATAGGATTTCGAATAACATAAACAACATAAGAAAAAAAAAACACATTCAAACACATCAACACAACAAAAATTTAATAACGGAGTTCACCATACTTCTTGGCTACGTCTTCGGGTCCTTAGCTTCCAGTGCTAACCGCTTTATTTTGTCTTCAAAATGATTTTACAGGCATGAGCTCAAAAACAAAAGCTCAAATGAGAAAATAGAGCTCACCATTGTGATGGTATCGAAATTTTGGGAAAAACGAGTATAAACTTGCCTATATTCCACCACTGTGACCTCCAGATCCCCTCGAGAAATCTAATACCACCTCTGCCTTTTAGAAAACCGCCTTCCCTGCATAAAACCACCTTGATCTGCACACTAATGGTTTTAACTTGTTTGGCTCTACACAATGTTGAAGAGGAGTTTCGGTGGCTTGGTTTACCAAGCTCCACCATTCACCATATTGGTCATTGAACTTGTGTAAAGGCGTTGTATATAAGGTTTTTGGTGGGTCGGTAGTTTGAAACCCCCGCCCGACCCTTCCGCCATATCCCGTCAGTTAAAATCTATATATGGCAACATATTTATGCGGCACTTCAACCATATATAAGGTGTCCGACAGTCGTGGGGTTGACCTCGACCGTCTGGCCCCTTTCCGGCAGAAGATCCCGATCTTGATAAATATATAATATTTGCATTTAATATCAAATGATATGGTGGCTCTCTGGTGAGCGGATTCCGACGAAGTTGTTGGCATTTCGAGAGGTCAGGGGTTCGATCCTCCCTGATCCCCAAATTTTTGGAAATGAGGCCATATTGGGCAAAATCTAGGCTGCCACGTGTTAGCCTCGGATTGGCCCGTTCCAACCAATCAAACTACGACATGTCACTGATCTGCAAACATCACCCTGGATATGTTGTGTATTCCTGAGATAACATGTGTCCTATTGACATCATCCTGATCGTTGACTTGACTGTTGAATGTTGGCTTTGACTTTGACTTTTTGTCATTTTGCCCTAATTTGTCATAAACTTTGACTGGCCACAACTTCTTCATACGAACTCGGTTTTACACGCCATTCACACCATTGGAATCCTGTTGATGAGAACTTCAACTTGACCCTATTTTCATCTGAATTTGAAGACTTTGATTTGGAGGAAAAACTGAATTCATTTTAGATCAAATATTCAACAACAATTTTGACAATATAAGGTCTACCCGTGGAAAATCCTAGGCCTGCTATGGAATGTTGGTCTATGGAAAATACATTTTTATGGGTGGAATAGATAAGATGTGACATTTTTCCAAGGGTGTAGAAGGTTTTAATTGTTCTAGCTGATTTTCTGCCATAGATGGTGCACTAGTTTCCTCCATTACAATAGTGTGCTATGTCATACTTGGTGAAGGAGTTACCATATTGGATGATTCAAACAAGAGACATAGGTGTGTCAATTGTTGCTACATCCACTTCTGCAATAATTTATATTCTTGCACCACTTTTTGAATAGTAGTTGTGAGAGGGAAAATTCTCGACTCAGTCACCTCTTTTATCTATCCAATAATTGCCTATAATTCCTCCTATAATAGGAAGGTGTCTCTAAGATAATTGGCTTCTTATTCCTTTTCTTCTTCCTTGCCCCTTGTTGTTAACCTTTTAACAATCTCTTTTCACCTACTAGCATTATATATCCTTCTCCAGAATACCACTATGATGTGTTGGGTTTCTCTTCCCCCTACTCTTGTTTTTTTCTCAAGAAGTTCCTCCTATTGTGGGCTAGGATACTTTTCAGGTTGTGGATCTTTGCATTCTTCCTCCTTCAAACTTTCCATATCTATTCCTCTGGATGGTTTTCAATAGGTGGTTTGTGTCATTCTTCTGCATTTGTTAAAAATATATGACACATTTTTCTCATCAAGATTATATGTGCATTGCAACCATTGCTTTGTTGGGTCCACATAGGCTTGTATATAAAAATGGTGTTTTGTGGTGTGGAACATTGCCACTGCCTTGTAGGTCTCGAAAACTTGTACTAGAATGCATGGTGCCTTCAATATAGACAGGTTAATGTCCTCTTTCCAAATCAAAAACTTAACATTGGCATTTTTCTAATGCTTCTTATCTAAGGTGTACAAGAGTGACCCAAATATTGGTGCGATGAAATCTTGCTGATCTGGTGGTGGAAATTTGGTGTCCTTAGGAAACTACCATGTTGTTAAAGCTATGAGGATCAACAACCATGCATAGTGGAACTCCAGATTTATTTCTTAGGATTCTAGGAAATCCTACATGAATTGGTTCTAGAGGAAGGTATCACATTTTATTTGTACATCCTCGATGCACTTCACTGTTGTTGCTACCATTCCCATATGGAATTCACATTTTTTTTTCTTTTTTTGATAATTTCCACACAATTAGCTGTGCGGTGAACTACACAGGTTAATCATTTATGGAGGAGAATAAGACTCACCATTGTCTGCGAATGGTGTCATACTTCTCTTCCATATCCTTAGCGAGTGCCTTTTCATTCTTATTTTCAAAGAGATGCTCTCGATCCTCTCCAACCATGGGAAACCCTGTAATTGTAGATATAAGGCAGGAATTGGTTTTTATAGGATCATCTAGCCACAAAAATATGCCTTGTATGCAACTTAACAATATTTTGACATAAATATTTACTTCAAGGCTTTTCCCAAAATGCGAGAATCTCTATAGTAAGATTAAAATACCTGATTTATCCAAACCCATGTCCTGTTTTTATGGCTCAAAAACCTCTGGATTCCCTTGTTATAGTGTAACATTAAGCTATTTTTATTTTATAAATGGAGGGAAATTGGCATAGTCTTGGACATCATGGTCATTATACTTTAAATTTTCCACCATGTTGAGCATATCACCTTCCTTAAGGACCCCTTGTGGAATTGGAGTTTTTTACAATTTGTACTTCAAATCATTTGGTATTTGGGTCATAGTTCTTGCAGTCGATGATGGGTATGACACAACATTAGTTCCATTTTTTCTTGGTTTCTTCAGTGCTATGGAATAATCCATGGTATGTGTATATGATATATAGTTATGCTCCCGCAACGATTACTCCTCAAGCTTGCTCTCAAGCTTCTACTCAACAATATAATTTCAAATAAAAATAATTTTGAACTGGATGAAGCAGTAACTATTTATGTACCTTATGCACCTTTCCAATTGAAATAACTGTGGGGATACTATCATGATCCCATAATAACCTTGTCAATGTTGGATGTGTTGAGGGGGGGGGGGGGGGTTCTGAGCAGGAACTTCGTTTTGTGGACTCAGCCACACTAGAAGTCATGTTAGTAGCCTTTCAACCAATTCCACTGATTGGGAATAGATTTTACCTTTAATAGCTTTAATGTTATTTTCATTAAAGGTCCATGGTGTCCAATCCATGTGGATAACACATCGTTTTTTCAATGTATTTCTCTATATTGTTCTAATTTCCATTGTCATTTCCAGTTATCAGTTGTATTCCACCTTCTTGGTCATTTCAAATACTATGTGCTTTATTTAGTTATTTGTTCACGTGATCATGTGACAGTCTCGACGTTTAGTGTGTTAGTTATTCACCACAGCATGGATCCTTTATTATGTCAGACCTGACATGATATTCTCTATGGTCTTGAAGTCTTTACAGTTTTCCCGTTCTAAGCTTCTACTTGCAAACACAGAGAAAGTATTTTTTTTTTCTTTTCTCCAAAACCTGATCTAGAAATTTCCATGGATATTCCATTAGAAAATTCTTCACAACATATCTGATAAAACTATATATAGAAATCTAAAATCTACACTATTAGAGTTTTATTTCTCTTTAGATTTTTGGATTTGTATATTATTGTTAATCACGTATGCATGCAAATTAAAATTATGAAAAAAATAGAGTAAAATGAAATAAAAATTAGAAACCGTGATTTAACACCAGATATTACCTAGGAAACCCTTTCAGAGAGAAAACCCAGTTAGAAGGTGAGGTCACTCTGCTCTCTTTCTCTAAACGAAGAATGGGTGCAAGTACAAAGAAGTATGGTTTGTGGCTCGTAGGCTACAAAAATACACAAATAAATTATGTTTTCTCTCTCTTATCCCCCTTGGATCATTTTTATCATATACGGAACAAATGCACTAAAAGAGAATGGAATCCCTTTTCCTCCTAATAGCCCGGTTATAAAAAAACATAATAGCCTACTAGTGGTTAGGTTTGACTATCTCAACTCTTAACCAAAGTTAGAAAATGGAATATTATAGAGAATTATTCATAATAATAATGTGGATAGCCCTTTTTCCATGAATAATGGGGGCTGGCGTAGCATCCTCTTGAATTATGGTGGTGAAAAAAAGAAGGTCAAATTCCGAATGACATAACTTTTGTACAAATTCTGATTGAGGCAATTCTTGCATCGTTAGAAAGGTATTTGTATGTAGAATATCAAATAAAGGCTATTAAATGAAGAATACAATTTTTACCTCCAAAAAAAACATTTGATGGCTTAAAATGCTCCTGAAATGTTTCAAACACCAATTTGCTAAATTGGGTTCTGCCAGTACAAAATGGTTTGTGAGTTGATTCCTCCATTTTTCCACTATGAAAGCATTGATATGAATGAAAAAAAATATGATGATCTAATCCATATTAAATAAAATAATCTCTGAGAGGTGAGATGACTTTCCTTGTGCATCTTAGTTGATTCCGATTGACAAGTCCCATGAGGGGCTCTCCATTTAGTTTCTCTAGTTAGAAAACAATGGATCTGTAACATAATAATAATACATGGTCCCATCCAATGATTTTGATATTTATTAGGGTGCTTCACAAAATTACTGTCATATATTAGCATGGGATCGCTAGCCTATAATTTTTTATGTTTAATATGATTATCATGCCATACATTTTCCCTTATTTTCTGCACATTCTAGTGGAAACTTGATATGAACCTATGTTCTTCCATCTATAATAATTCTATAATTATTTCTTTTCATTCAATTAATCATTCCTAAAATACCAACTAGCCACTACACATTAAATTGTCAACCTGAGGTCTCATTTTTCTATTTCAAGGTTATCCACATAGTTTATGCAAGAGAAATTTTGGTCTGCCTAATCACTATTATCCTAACATAAAGTAAAACTTGAATGATAAAGGAATCAACTCATAACACAACTAAGAACTTCTACTTCTAAATAAACCAAACCATTCAAAACATCAATCTCTAAATATTTTCTTCAAGAAACAACAAATAAAAGTTATCAAACATTGGGTTGCTACCTAAGGAACAACAACTATAAAATCAAGGAAGAAAACTATGGAAAAATGTTTAACTATGAAAATGATAAGCATGTGATGATCTCAAGGAACAACAATGAAGTAACAAAAATCCCAATTGAACTAGCTAAAGTAAATCCACTCTGTAGCAACCACTATAATTTCTATCTAAAAATAGAACATGTGATTTAACAATTACTTAATCAACTAGAAAATGTAAATTGAAAAACATTTAAGAGAATATATAACTGAAGCGGAAAAACAAAATGCCGACTTAATGATACAATTGAAGACAACATTGCTTCCAGGATTAGTCCCAAATCACCAGAATCGATTTGTCCTGTAAAATAAATCAACACAACATATTAACTCCGAATAAGAAAAAATTTCATTAAACTACAGAATATCAATCACAATCAATGTCTTCTCATATGGATGACTCATGTCAACAATATTACAATTTTAACAACCTATCTCGAGGATCAATTCCTAGTATTTATACCATGTCTGTAAAAGCTAAGAACAATAAATATATTTTTAATAAAGAGAAATATGAAGATTCTCAGGATGCTCATTTAAGTTACAAGAGATCTTAATATTTTCAAATTACTAAAGCATAATCATGTCCTTAATTTATTTTCTCCAAACGAGAATCGACAACATCAAGCTATCTGATCTTCTATAATCAATCCAAGGAACAACATCATGTGACAAATTATTGATATATTCCTATTCAAAATAAGGATCCAACCGTGATTAAATATCGTTTTTTGTAATCAAGTTTGTTTATAACGCAATATAATGATACAAATATATCAAAAACTTCTAAAATCCATATTGCATAGAATATTATGTTCCAAATGCAAGAAAGACTTAGAAAAAAATACAAAAACTAAGAAATAAGGTAAGGAAATTATAACAATTATGAGGCCTAACATCACTCGACCAACTGACGTTTTTTCTAACCTCATGCAAACAAATGATTAACATGAAAGGAAGTTAAGGAGTAAGATTCATAAGAGTCTTCTCCTCTATGTTTGAATCCATTCCTACTTCCAAGTTCTTGGAAGGAAACATACTTACCTTCATCTGATAAATCATAATAAAATTTATAATAAGATTGAGGGCACAAGATCATGGGAAATTTGTACATGTTCCCTATCCAATTGATACCTTTTTCCAATATCAGGTGGACATAGTCCTGTACTCTAGACATGGCATACTGAAAATTACGGAAGCCGAAGGGTTCTCTGTTTTTAATTTCACTAGATGATTCCTACCATCTTACTTTACATCCCATAATAGCCTCGTCTCTAATATCTTCCAAATAATGTAATCCTGAATGTAGGAAATCATTTTGAATCTGTGCAAGCGTAGATGCAACACTACTTTTTCATATGAAAATACCATGATGAATAAGTGTGCGAAAAAGGTTTTGAAGCTCTCCTTTGACCCAAAGATCAAGACAATTCTCTCTCCTCTGGGAGGCGTGGTAAGAGTTTTCCCATTTCACATGGTTTCGGGAAATCATATGAAGGCCTGGAACTGAATGTTTGCAATAAATGGGACATGATTCTCATTCATATATTCCTCTAAAAATAAGTTGTGTATATACAATTCACATAGTGGATACTTTGTAATCTCATCCTATTTATGGTATGCAGTAATGAAATCTAGGACATATTTAAACTCATATGATTGTCTGAACTGTACAAATTTTATTTTGAGTAACAAGTATCGCTCAAGTAAAAATAAGGCATAATTCAAGGTTGGAGACTTGCATGCCAAGGTATATTTATAAATGGAGGATATTTGTACTTTGTTTTCTCTATAGCCTTTTTAAGGTGATCCTTCAACTCATGTATTTTCTTCTCATATGCTCTAAGTTGTGCATAAGTTTCGTCTTTTGTAGCTGTCATTTCCTTAGATATTTGAAGCAATCGCTAATGCTCCTTCTGACGGACATCGTCTTTATGAGATTTCGATATAGTCTCTTGTTGTTCTCTGTGGTTTTATTCAAAACTTGAATGGTAGGGGATATACAATTAAGGGAGTATAAGGAGGTACAACCTCTGTTTGTACTCCTCTTTCAATAAAATCAGATGGTGAGCCTATTTGGGTTTCTGCTTTGACGAGGATAGAAGGAACATCTATCATTTTTGTCTCAAAATCATCCTAAGTTCTTACGTTAGTAGAAACAAGGGAAGGTTCTGTCTGGACACTTACTTCAATGAAGACAGGGGTGGGGTCAGTCTAGGTTTTAATCTCCCGGGTTTCTTTCTTCCTTTAAACTTTATTCACATGACCCTTATGAGACTGCTTACTACCATTTAACCATTTTTTAATTTGTCGTACATTCCTATGAAATATCTTATTTTATCTTCTTAATATATCAAATTATTTTTGAAGTTAGCCTTCTTTTCTATCTCTTACAACTCTGATACTTCTAGGTTTTTCAACAATGTTTTTAGCTAAATTTGTTTGGGAAAGAGGAGAGGAAACAAAAATTATTACCTCAGTATTTCCAGTAGTAACTTGTTGATTAGATTCTACCCTCGAAGGGACAATAAATGAATTTTTCACTTCTATTGGTATTATACCATCTACATATTTTGAGAGGTTATCGACAAGAGTATCAATTTGAAGACCAGCTGGAAAATCAAGATTGTCATTTAGTCCTTCACCAATCAGATTTTCAAGGGGAAACTGTGGAGCTATCTGTTATGGAGATAAGGGCTCCGATACAGTAGCGATAGAGTTTTCAGAATGCTCCTATAAGGGAATAACTTCAGGATCATCAGATAATTCTGGGATGATAGTGGATGAGGAATTGGTGAGGGAAGTTGTATTTGGCGAATTGGATGAAGTCCCTTCATCAGAAGGATTTTATGTATGAGCTACAGATTCTTTTATTGGAATAGTCATTGCTTCTCCTAAATTCACAGTCTCCGATAGGTTCTCTAACCTTTCTAATTCTTTAGATACTTCCATTTCATGTTCTATCTATTTCGAAGCCAGAGAGTCTTGAGCCATTTTTTCTTCAAGGGTTTCTTGTTGTATCCCCTCTACATTGGAGAGTTCTGGAGTCAAATTTTCTTTTGGTAAGTGCTAAAGGGAGTATAGAGAACTCTGACCTTGTTGTAACTTGATTAACCTAGTTGATCTTCTTCTTCTCTTGGGTAGCGAGGATAAGATAGATTCCATTATTTTCTCTGTTATGCTAAGTTTTTGTGGGTTTGAAGTTTGTGCAGTTTCTTGCGGGATATCTTCTGCTATTAAAGTTTCGTTTTCCAGAGGAATTATTTGGCTAACATCAGGGATTCGTAATAACCTTTCCCAACTCTATTATGTTTGATTCCAAATTCTTACGATTAATCATTTGAAAATTCCATGATGAATAACGAACAAGACTTGGTCTTTGGATCTTCTTAGCCTAGCAAGAGTTTCATGCAACAACAAATTGAGAAAATAAGGAAGGTTTAGGGTTTCCTTTTCCCTTAGAGATGCTATTATTTTAAGATGACGTCCCCTTACCAAATCATAACTTCTATCATAGGTAATATACCTTTGAACTATTCCCACTACTTCTTTCCATGGTTCTGGTTATGAATTTCCTTTCCTAACCAATTATTAACCAAGGTTCATAAACACGAGAGCTACATTTTGGAGCGAAGTATGAATTTCATACCATTTTTCTCCCTCCATCGGTATACCTGTGCCTTTTGCTACTGTTTCTTTGCTCACTTGTACCTACATTTTTTTTACCACTACCACACCACTATTCAAATTATTTGTGAATTCCCATGCTATTTCACATCACCAATGTCAAAAGCCCTATAATCACCCGAAATATTCGAACCATCCTACTTGTTCCAAAATATCGTGATCTTGTTCTACGTCTTGTAATTGAATGGGTTCATATCGTATCGAATGGCCATCCATTGCTCCAACAAGAAGGTTGTTAAAAAAGAAGCAATTTTGCAACTGGAAATAGTAGAATTCCAAATATAGTAATATTGCACAAAATATAGGGACTCAGTAACCATAGCATGCAATGATATTTTTGGAAATTCGGGTAAAAATTCATATATCAATGCCTCCTTTCCCCCCCAATAGAGTTGAAGTCTTTCTTTGACCGTCAATTAGTCTTGTAATAGGTTGGAAAATTTGGCACGGTTAAGAGGTAAGGTGGTATCAATTAGATGTAGTGGGATAACCGCCAGTAATAAAAATGGAGGATGAGCAATATTTGTGGCACACAAGATAATCATTAATCCATTTATTAATTATGAGGTGTAATGATGAGGCTAATTATTAGAATGTGTGGAGTATGAGAACAAAGTAAAAGGCATGTGTAGATTTTTTGGAATGAAAGATAGGTGAAAGCAATATTCCCCTGAGTATCATTAGAGAGAAGAGATAAAATAAAATAATTAAATTATTGAATTTCCAAAAAACTTATATATGTCTGATATGTAGAATTATAATTTAGTTTCTCATGATCAACCAACATCACCAATTTCTATGAGAGTTTTATAAAGTTCCATAATAAATCTAACAATATTCCTTTATTAATTTTGAGGAGAAAAAATAGGCAACTTAAATTGTAATACTGAAATGTACTTTAATACCATAGGCATGTCCTTTGCTTCCAGCAGACATCCATAGCCTCAACCGTGTTGTATTTTAACCTATTGAGATGCCAATATCCCATCCACTAGGAAAGATTCATAACTACCCCTTTCTTTTATGAAACACTTACAAAAGTCCATTGTTCTAGCATGTTAACAAGATAGCAACAATTCCATTCACTAGAGCTAATGAGGTGAACAAGCTGACTCGTGATGAGATCTCTTGTCCTTTGCCCTGAAGACCAAAGGCCATTAGCCTGGCTTATTGACTAGAAGTGGTAATGTCACTCCACTAGACCCTATGTTCATTGTAGGTCAGTTCGTGATGAGACCTCCTATCCTATGATTGATTTTCAATGTGCTTGTTATGATTTTTGTTAATCATAAAAGATTAATTAGTGAATGGGGTGGCATATGAACTCCTTAAGAGTTAAGGATGGTGTGAAAAGTATTATTATAATTAATTTTTTATTCCACTAATTTTGTTTTCAAAACTTAGATTTCCAAAAATATCATAGATTCATTGAATATTGGAGTAAAATAAGGCTCCTTAAGTGGTGATAGAAGCAATACATCACGAGTAATTTTATAGATTTATTACATAATAATAGGAATTAAATATTAAGGAGATTTAGGAACTTGATAATTATTTCTTATAAAATATCTTATTATGATGATCATTACGAAATTTGTTTGTCCATCCATCATATCAAAATAAGGCTTAAAATATTCCTTACCCTAAAGAAATAAGACTATTAACACACTAGGGTAATAATAATCACATATAAGGAAAAAATAACTTTGACTAAGGAAGCGACAACTATGATTAAGGAAACAACAATTGCAATTAATGAAACATAAATTTTTATTAAGGAAACAACAACTGTAATTAAGGAAAAAACAACTGCAACTGAGGAAACAACAACTGTGACTGAGGAAACAAAAACTGTGAATGAGAAAACAACAACTGTAACTGAGGAAACAACAACTGCAACTCACGAAACAATAATGTTTTCATAAAAATATTTTGTGATGTTTTCCCAAGATAAAAAAACATACATACCAATTATTTACATTATGTACAAAATGAAAAGAGTTTCGAAAAAAATTACCTGGTTGTGACTGCGGGGACTTTTCCCCTATCATATAGAACCTGCAAGTTCACATCATTATTGGTTTCATGAAGAAAATATTCTTGTGTGAGTGGATGTTGATATAGACGAAGTCAATTCCCATTGGAAAGGAAAGAAATTATTTAATTATCAATCGTAGTGAGGAACATTGTTTTGTTGTCATAGAATTTGGTAACTTCATAAGTGTAGAAATTATTTGTAGATTCAATAATGCACATGTAATGTTCTAAAACATAAGACTCAAATCTACACTACTCATCCGCGGAAATAAATTTACAATTGAGAATCTATATCAAAAGCATACATCAAAAATTAAAACACATACATGATGATATATCTAGGGGAAAGAAATTGTTCAAAACCCCTTCCTATCCATATTGCATTAGTCTGAAAATAGAGAAGAAATACAATGCTTTCTCAAGCCTAAGCAACTTCTCCACAAGTATAATCTACCTCGCATTAAAAGCTACCTCTGGTCAATACTTAACCAATTTCCTTCTTTCCCAAGTCCCTATTTTCTTGCGTTGTTTCCTTGGGAATTAGCCCCTATTATTTAGGGAAGTTCCTCATCCATAACTGTGCAATCCCTCTAGGAAATTTTCTAATTGCATGCACCATCTGTACAACTTGGATAATTATACAACTGATAGTACACTACCCTTGAACTCCAATCTTAACTGGGTAACTCGTATTTCATGCATGCATGAGTTAATTATGGTTGATGTATCAGTTAACTAGTTGAACATTGAAGTTGCACCCCATGGCTAGACCTCCTACTAGTTCTTGAAAATGTTAGAACTAGTTTAATTGACTTTAAGCCAGTTTAACTAAATTAAATTGTTACAACTCAAATTAAACTCAACCTAGGAACCTAAAATTTAGGAACCACTCTACACAATAAATGAAACTAACTTAATTAACTCGTACAAGTTTTCTTGTGATGTGGAATTACATTTTTTCCTGCTAATTTAATTCAAGGGAAATTTAAATCAAGATTTTGTTGCTACCATTTTTCAACACTCTCTCTCAACAAGAAAGGTATTCACATCTGCCCTGATACAAAACCTTTGGAATATACTGCATGCAACAATTATCTATGTTTTTGTTGCTACTACAACATCTAAAACTAAGAAGCATACATATAAGTAAATAAAAATAATCACCAAATCAATCTGCAAATGTCTACTGAGCCTCCTTCTTTGTTTTCAACACTAATCTACGCTCCTCAATAATTGACTGACATTTATCCTCCTGCTACTGAATACTGTGGGCCCTGGTAGCAAATTAATGATCCATGAGGAAGGAATTCCTCAATGGACCCTACTTAAATCTTTGCACTCTTGGGACTATTGTTTCACATCACCCCACCTCACAGCTAGAGGTATGGTTGCATGTGCTCTCTCTACCCACTTAGCCCAAAATTCCCCCCTGTTGTAGGTGTATGCTTTAGTGAATGTCTCCACTCTATCTCCTCTATGCTTCTCCAATTTTGGATTCTCCACAAATTGTTGTGGTTGATTCTGAGGCTCCATTTTGAGAGGTAAATCATGCTCCTTTTCAACCACCAAGTCTCTTCCCTCTCAACCACAAATTATCTAACATTTTCCTTGCACCTCAAGGGTTTGCATGCATCTTCAACCTCAAGTGCATACAATTTCTTGACTCTCACATTGATCTGCTTCACTTTTCCCATGGTGATGTGTATTTGGAATGCCTTTCCTTTTCTAAATATCACATCGTATCCACTGTCTTCCAACACCGCGACGGAAACAAGATTCTTCTTTAGTCCTGAAACAAACATCACATCCTTAAATCTGAGAGGGGAGCTATACTCCCTATGAAAAGTAATTGTATCGATACCGATCGCACTATACCTCCCATCATCTGCAAAATCTATGTTCTGCTTGAGGTATTTCTCCTCCAAGTCAATGAAGAAATCTCTATTCCTCATCATATGGAACGAGGCACCACTTTAGAGATACCACTTGCTTCCCATTAATGTGATTTCTATTCTATCGCGTGCCTTCTTTTGTGGACATTTCGTGGCATAGAGCCTAAATTCATGACAGTGAAAGCACTTGATATTAGACAAGTCTTTCTTCTTTCCCTCCTCACCTTGGGACTTAGACAAGTCTTTCTTCTTTCCCTCCTCACCTTGGGACTTCTTTCCCTTGGATTTCTTTCATTTGCTAGCTAATGCAAGGTCCTCTTCCTCTTCTTTGGATGTGGCCATCCCATCTCTACTATCCCTCTTGATTTCTTCCTGCACTAGATCATATCATAACTGCTCCCAACTAGGTAGTTTGTCTCTACCATTCATGAAATCCTGATAACTTTGTTAACACTTGGGAAGACCCAAAAAGGCTAGAGCTACCAAATATTCTTCTTGAATAGTAACACCAACCCCACCAAGTTCATCACGACACTGTCTAAAATTTCTCAGGTACTGCGGAATTGATTCAGCCTTCTGCATTTTGATGCTACGAAGCTTGTCCTTCAGTGCTAGCTTCCTACGATAACTATTGTTATAAAAAACGTTTGTCAGTGATCATGAATTGAGTTTATTTCCCATGGCATTAGAGGAATTTTGAGGTCTAAAATGGGCCTCCTAAGAAAAATGTACAAGCAAAATAAAATTTATAAGAGCCAATAGGATTCAAGATGATGATGTCAACCATGGGGGATGATTCACCATTTTTTAAGTAAAAAGGTAAAAAGATTAAAAAATAATAAAATAATAAAACTACTTTTTAAACACGTATTTTCAACTTATCTCCCAAATTTTTTACTCAAATTTCGAGCAGGAGTACTCATTGGATGAAAAATTCAATTCCTCATCCAAGGAGTACCCATGTTGCATACTTTTGATGGACCCCACTACATGAAAAATTAGAAATACATGAAAAATGTGATTTCAATCACGTGTTTTCATGTATTTCTCATTTTTGGTGTAGCAGGGTCCATCGAAAGTATGAAAAAGGGGTACTCCTTGGATGAGGAATTAAATTTTTCATCCAACAAGTACTCCGACTCAAAATTTGAGTAAAAACTTTTGGAGATAAGTTGAAAATACGAGTTGAAAAAGTAGTTTTTTCTTTTTTCCTTCTAAAATTTGATGATGTAATCTAATATTATTTTATTATTTCCACTATTATTTTATAACTTCCTTAGGAGGCCCATTTTAGACTTGAAAGTTCCCCTTATGGAGATTCGAGACAACTTGGTCTTGAAATCCCTCCAATATGATCCTCCTCACTTTAGCTACATCCTTTTTCCACTGAGCGAGATCATGGGCATAAAAAGCTAGGGATTTTACTACATTTGTATTGATATAATCTAGTAGCCCATTAGCATATAATACCTCCTCCATATAGATCTTCCATGCCAAAAATTTTTTGGTTCCTTCTAGAGCATACTCAAGCCTGAGTTCGGTGGAAGTCATCTTCTCAGTCCTAGAGAAAGCTTACAACACTGATATTGAAATTCGAAACTCCTACAAAGACAAATTTGAATTATATTCTCTACTATGAATCTTGCTCTGATACCATGTAGAAATTAATTGTAGATTCAATATTTCTCATGTGATGTTCTAAAAAATAAGACTCAAAACTACTCTGCTGATATGTAGAAAACAATTCACGATTGAGAAACTAGATCAAAATCATGCATCAATAATTAACACGCATAAAAGAGGATATATCTAGGGGAAAGAAACTGCTAAAATCCCCTTCCTATCTATATTTCATTAGTCATAAAATAGAGAAGAAATATGCTTTGTCAAGCCTAAGCAACCTCTACACAAGTATAATCTATATCTCTACTTCACAGGCTGCTGCTGGTCAATACTTAACCAATTACCTGCTTGCCTAAGTCTCTATTTCCTTGTGTTGTTTACTTGGGAGTTAGCCCCCATTATTTAGGGAAATTTTTCATCCATAATTGCGCAATCCCTATAGGCCCTTCTCTGACTACATTCACCACCTGTACCACTTGGATAATTATAAAATTGATACTACACTACCCTTGAACTCCAATATCAACTAGGTAACTTGTATTTAATACATGATTAATTATGGTTGATTTATCAGTTAACTTGTTGAAAAATGAAGCTGCACCCTACTGCTAGACCTCTTAGTACTTCCTCCAACAGTTAGAACTAGTTTAACGGACTTTAACTCATTTTAACTGAATTAAATTGTTACAATTCAAATTAAAGTCAACCTAGGATCCTAAAATTTAGCAACCACTCTACACAAATTAAGTTAGGCCCTCAACTCGAATAAACTGAGCCAACTAAGTGAAACTAACTTAGTTAACTGGGACAAGTTGTCTTGTGATGTCAAATTACATTTTTTTCTCCTAATTTAATTCAAGGGGAAATTAAATCAGGATTTTCTTGTTGTCATTTTTCAACACTAAGAACCCAACCATATTATTTTGAGTTTACTTGGAAAGTCTTAGAATCTAGATTCATATAACAATTCCCAATCTCCTTTCTGAAAGGTATTATTTTTTATCAGCAGATCATGCCATTTATCTCACTTTTGTTGGACTATGGTTGTGTGTTGTAAATAAAGAAGGCACATTTCATCCATCTCATTAAGCTTTTGTAGGTATTTTTTTTATGCTTTTGTAAGATCCAATCCAACTTCCTTAGTAGTTCTACGAGTCTTGACTTTAAACTCAATCCGAAAGATAACTTACTTACCAAAAACGAGCTGATAAGGTGATTATCTAGTAGTGTTATGCCAAGTTATTCGATAGACCCATAAGTCCTCAAGAAGCTTGGAGGTCGGTCTCGATGTTTTGTAGATACTGTCTTAGTTAAAATCACCTCCAAGAATTTTTTTGTGCTTTCCACCTGTCCATTCACTTGTGGTAGGTAGGGAGAGGTAACTCTATGTTTTACATGGTATTTTTGTACTGTATCGAAAATTTTATGAGTGTTGAATTATGATCCCCCATCGGTTACAATTTCCTTATGTAACCCATATCGAACAAATAGTTCGAATAGAAAAATGATAATTGCTTCTTCTATGGCCCTTGCAAGTGTTACCTCTTCCACCCATTTGGTTACATAGTTTGTACAGACTAGAATTTATGTCTTGTGATTTGAAGGTGGATTAAAGGGGCCTACAAATTCCATTACCCATCCTTCAAATGGTTCTATTACAATCTTTGGTTGAACGAAAATTTCATCAGCCTGAATGGGATGACCCATCCTTTAACAACTATCGCAACTGTCGACATATTTATTTGTGTCTTTAAATATTGTAGGCAAAAATATCCCATTTGTAATACCTTATGTCTAATCCTTCGATCAACAAAATTTCCTCCACAAGTTTCATCGTGATAAGCCTTGAGGATGTCATCAATTTCTTCCTCTCTGATACATCTGTGAATTTGAAGATCAATCCCTGTGTGGAAGAGGTAACCATCCATCCAGTAAAATCATGTGTACACTGGATAATAAGATTATTTTCCCGAGATGAAAAGTGTGAAGGAAAGTTTATATCTTCCAGGTAATTTGCGACATCAACATACCACGACAAACAAATGTTCATCTGGTAATTGGTCTTCCACCGGTAGAGAGTCAGCCATAGATGGTATTCTAGATAAGAAATCAATGACAATGTTCTCTTTTCTCGACCGATCCTTTATGGTAATGTCGAATTACTAAAATAACAGTAACCAATGAGTTACTCTGCCATTGGTAATAGGATTGTTAGCTAAATAGCGAATATAATAATGATCAATGTACAAAAAAACTATATATCTTGTTATATAATGACGAAATTTATTTAAAGTGTAAACGATGAACAAAAACTCTTTTTTTGACACATTATATTTTAATTCTGTAGGTGTGAGGTTTTCTCTAATGTAATAAATTGTGTAGGGATCCTTATCCTCTTCTTGTCTCAGAACTGCTCCTATCATTGTATCTGACGTGTTTGATGATATATGGAATGGTAGACTCCAATTTTGTCCCGAAAACAAAGAAGATGTTGAAACCAACTTTTTCATATCTGCAAAAGAAATATCGCATTTATTAGTCCACTCAAATTCCACATGTCCATTTGACACATACAATGACCCTACAATTTTTGAATTTTTTTAATGAAACGCTGACAGTAACTAGCATAACCAAGGAAACTTCATACTTCATTTGGAGTACGAGGAGTCAGGAGTTTCAGAACTACCTCGATCTTAATTGGGTATATCGAAATGCCTGCATCAGAGATAAAATATCCAAGAAATATGCCTGTTGTCATCATCATGTCTCATTTTTCATTGCTAAGGGAAAACCTGGTAGCTTACATCGTGCAAGAACCTTTTTGATATTTCGTAAAGGTTGATCAAAATCATTAACATAAGGAGTTAAATCATCCATATATAGTTCAATCCCTTCATTAATTAAATCATAAAAAATGCTCAAATTTTCCCTTTGAAAAGTGGTTGGTACATTACACAACCCAAATGGTAAGAATCTATATGAAAACATTCCCCATGGATATGTGAGTGCAGTTGTATCTTGGTCTTCAAGAGAAATGTGGATTTGATTATACCCACTAAATCAATCCAGGAAAGAAAAATATTTCTTTCCGGCAAGAGTATCAAGGAATTGGTCTAAAAATGGAAGAGGGAAATGATCCTCCTACATGGATTTGTTTAATTCTCTGTAATATACACAAATTCTCCATTTTACATTCTTTTTAGGCACTATGACTAGTGGTGAGACCCACCGACTGTTAGAAATAGGGTATATTAAATTAACATCAAGAATTATTTGAAGCTTTTGTTTCACTATGTCCCTAAGGTGTAGATTTAATCTTTTTTGGGGTTGGTGAATGCCTAATAATATTTCTCAATAAAGATATGGTGTGTACAAAATTGTGGATCAATGCCCTTCATATCCGAATACTCCCAAGCAGAGGTTTGTTTATATTTTTGAAGAACACAGATCAACATTTTATGCTTAAGGTAATCAATATTAGCGTTACTATTCAAGGTCTTTCCATGTTCAATTTAAATGGGGGTGTTATTATAAATCGTAGCCATAGGCATATGCTCACTATTCAAATCCTCGAGTGGATCCCCTTAGGCTTCATTGTCAAGCACAAATTTTAAGATCTAACACGTTGGGTTTCCTACAGTGGAAGGTTGGTTAATAGAACCATTAATTATGTCATCCTTGGTCTATCTTTTAAAGATAATGGTTTTATCAATAGTGAGGGGAGAACATAAATTGCCTTCATGATATTCGGGAGGGAACCATCCAATGTTGTCAGATGGCATACTCAGTCTAGTGAGTGTATATAAAATGAGATTTTTAAAAGCAGGTCCCTTGGTGATGGTCATGCTTCCAGTTCAACACCCAATGTATGCATATTCTACAGAAATCCATGGTATGCTCGATATCAAAGGGTGTCCCTCCAACTTATTTTTAGGATTGAGGACTAGAAAATCTATTGGGTATTCCCATGAGTCTACCTAAACAATGATATCATCTAAGGTTCCTTCTAGTTTCACTACAAATTTGTTAGCTTGTTCCAACATTGTTGGGGTTGGTTTAAATCTGGTTATTCCAAGGAGATTGCATGTTTCGAGAATAATAATATTTATAGTAGCTCCTAAGTCCACTAAAGTATTTGGGAAGATATGCCCCCGAATTTGAACAGTGACTACAAGATTTTTAGGATTGTCATATTTGATATGTATCTGTTTTCCCAGGATAATATCCAAGAGTTTCCTAAGAACATGGACTGTAGGAGAATATTTTGGTTTCCTTCCAAGCTTCTTAACACAAAATTATTTAATTTTTTTATCATTGATAGGTAAATCTCTAATATCCTGCAGGAGGGGGATTTTGATACATAAGTTTAATAGTTCCCCTATGATATTGAAATTAGGATATACAGGTGATTTTACTATGGCTAATCTCTTAGGGAATGGGGGAGAAACATTTGTATTCTTAATAGATTATTGTCATTTAATCAGTTTATTGGACTGTTTTGTTTTAGTAATAATTACAGTAGGAGGAGAGCATTTTGTCGAAGGCTTCTCCTTAGTAGGATTTTAGTTTTCTAATTTCTATAGATTCATTGAATGATCTTCTGGAAAAATAGTCCTCCCATATATTATATGTAGTTCATTACATTCCAAATAGGGAGGACAACGGTCTAGGGTTTCTATAATTTATAAAAATATCACATGCTTGTTATTCGAGTTCAGATTTGGCTGTGCTGGTAGTTGAGGATGTAATGGAGGTGGAGTGTTTGGAGGTAGTTTAAGTGGGGGTTTTAATGGTGGTTGTGATTGAGGCACCATTCCTATCAATTGTTTAATTGATCTAGTGGGGCACTGCCAACTATGAAACCATATTGTCCCCTTTGTAGGATTATTGATCCATTGTTGAGGATATGGGTTATTTGGTAAATTATGCCATGAGGGTGCTAGATACTGTTGATTTGGCCAAGAAGGACTAGAAAATGACTGGTTTTACCAGGGTGATAAAGTGTATGGTGGAGGATACCAAGAAATATTGGAATATTTTTGACCCTTCCAAGTTAATCAAAAAAACTTTTGTTGAGCAAATTTTCCAGAAAAAAACGTAGAAGGGTCATGTATCGTACCTAGTGGACGATTATGCCATTTTTGTCATTGTGCCACGAAACATGTTGGCTCTGGCTCTTCCTTAGCATCTTTGAATACAAATTTTAATTCGATAAGCGAGGGAAAATTATCAATTGGGTGATATTTGGTATAGATAGCGCATATCTCGACTGTATCAAGAAAACATTCTTTACGACTCTGCCTTTTCTAACAACGAGGACATAAAATGGCCAATTTATGCTCTACTTTATCCTGCTTCTGTTTTACCTGTAAAACATCCAAATGTGTCATTAGTGTACTTAGGATATTAATTTTAAAATATTCTAAAAGATTAAAAAAATCTCTGCTCTTGTAATTCCTCCTCCTGCAACTTTGTTAGATCTACTTAGAGGATCGAGAGTTCCAATCTTAGTCCGTGTACTCCCACGTGAACATATGATGCACAATTTTACAATATTGTCATATTATTCTTTATAAATATGACCTTGCTCCATTAAATTGAGTGTTTCTATCCATTCATCTTTCATACCCCTAATTAAGGAAGTTTTCAGCACATCCTTAGGTAAAGTGGTATATGGTGATATTTCCAAATTGTATTGAAATATTTCAATATATTATTTTAAACTTTACTCTTCTTTTGATGTCATCTTGAATATATCCTCTATTAAATCTATGGATCGAAAATAATCATGTTATTTAGTAAGGAAATATTGTTTCATTTTATCCCATGAATTGATAGTACCACCCCCTAATCCCATAAGCCATCATAATGCAACCCCTTTTAAAGTAGAGGGAACCAATTTTAATTTTTGGGGGTCAGTTGTGTAATAATACCCTCGACATAAAATACCAAATTTAAACAAAAATGCATCGAGATATTTAGAGGTTAGCCCATGAAAATTTGGGAGGTTTTGAAGCGGGATAAAATTCATTGGTGCATTAATCTATGGATCAATGATATGATATTCTATGGTCTAGGTTTGTGTCTCTGTTACTCGGTTTTCCATTTGATCAAAGATTTGCCAATAACTTTAAGGAACCTTGTAGTGAAAAGGTATCAACTGGAAAATATTAGTATATTGTCGGGGTTCAGGGCCTTGACTCGGCCTTATTGCGTTACTCAAGTCAGTAATTTCAATTTCTCTTCCCACAATGGGTGTCGCGGGAGCTTCCTGCTTGGAAGGTTGAGGATATGGTTGACTTGTCCTACCTCTTCCTTCCACTAGGTTGTAAGAGTGCCCCTCACCCTTTTTAAAATGAGTGAGATGTTTATTGGGTATATCTTGGAAGCTTTTCCCTGATCCTAAATTTTTATCATGAATCTTAGTGTTAGGTGCAGCAGAAGACTCTGCCACTCGAGGGACTTACTGACGCTTGAGACTCAACCTTGAAAATGATTTCATATATGATGCTCGTTATTCCAAGGCCAATTGACATTGGTTTTTGGTGTTTTTTGAAGTAGATTTCTAGTCTATCTCTACTTTATTCCTTTCTCCTAGGTTTTTTCCTATTCGTACACACTAAACAACTTAAACTTATTAGCCGAGAGTAAAAAACACCACAATTTTTTTTTCCACTAGGGTACATGCGTAGGTTCTTACCTTCCATATTTAATACCCAACCCTCAGGGATACAACAAACACTCTCTTCGACAACCTCCCTGGAAATGGCGCCAAAATGTTGAGCCAATTAATCATTCCTAAAAGACCAACTAGCTACTACACATTAGATTATCAACCCGAGGTGTCGTCTTTCTATTTCAAGGTTATCCACACAGTTTATGCAAGAGAAATGTTGGCATAAATAATCACTATTATCCTAACATAAAGAAAAACTTGCAAGATAAAGGAATCAACCCATAACACAACTAAGAACTTCTACTTTTGACTAAACCAAACCATTCAAAGCATCAATCTCTAAATATTTTCCGCAATAAATATCAGAGAAAATATATCACACATTGAGTTTTTACCTAAGGAACAACAACTTTAAAATGAAGGAACAACACTATGGAAAGATGTTTAACTATGCGAATGATAATCCTGCGATAATCTCAAGGAACAACAATGAAGTAACAACAATCCCAATTGAACTAGCTAAAGTAAATCCACTCTGTAACAACCTCTATAATTTCTATTGAAAAGTGGAACATGCAATTTAACAATTACTTAATCAACTGGAAATTGTAAATCATTTTTTTTTAAGAGAATAAATAACTGAAGAAAAATAAAATAACAAAAACTTAATGATACAATTGAAGACAACGTTGCTTCTAGGATCAGGCCCAAATCATCAAAATTGAATTGTCTTGTAAAATAAATCAACACAACATATTAGAGTTGAATAATAAAAGTTTTCATTAAACTACAGATGATTAATCACAATCAATGTCTTCTCAAATGCCCAGATTATGTCAACAATATTACAATTTGAAAACCTCTCTCAAGGCTCAATTTCTAGTATTTATACCATGTCTATAAAATATAAGAACAATAATTTTTTTTTTAATAAAGAGTAATCTTGAGAATCTTAATATTTTGAGGATGCTCATTTAAGTTAAAAGAGATACTAACATTTATGGATGACCAGGTCGGAAGCCTGTCCTTAAACAATTTTCTCCAAACGAGAATCGATAGCATCAAGTTATCTGATCTTCTATGATCAATCGAAGGAACAACATCATGTGTCAGCTCAAAGATATATTATTGTTCAAAATAAAGATCCAACTATGAGTAAATATAACGTTTTGTAATGAGTCAGTTCATAATTCAATATAATGATAGAAATATATTAGAAACTTATAAAATCCATATTACATAGAATATCATGTTCCAATTGTAAGAAAGACTTCGAAAAGTAATAAAACTACTATTAAATAAGGTAAGGAAATTATAACAATTATTAAGCCCAACACTTTGTTCTACTATGCTGGAATATGTTAAATTTTTCATGAAAAAAATACAAAGACAAGGGACTATGAATTCGATAGGCATTACTACCTCTTGCCCATATACTAACCAAAATGGTGTATGGCCTATAAGTTTCTTTGACATAGTTCGGTATGCCCAATGTACTATGGAAAATTTCAAGTCCAAGCCATATCTATTCACATTACAAACCTTTGTCAATGCATTCTCTAAAAATTTATTGAAGGCATCTACTATGTCATTCACCTACGCATGGCATGGAGTGAATTTTTGATGGTTTACTTGGAACTCCTCCGTAAGTGCTTAGATATTTCTATTTAGAAAGTGAGTTCCCCATTTACTCATTCGAATCTTAGGATAACCAAAATAGATGACAAATTTTTTGAATAAAAATTGTGCTACGGTGTTTGTACTGCGATATTTTATGGAAATTTCCTTAGCCCATTAGGTCAGATAATATCTCATAGTTATAATATAGCATGCTTCACTCCTTTTCACTGTTGGGTGTATTTTCCCAATGAAATCCACTACCCACTTGTAAAATTGTAGTAGTGTTGCATGTGGATGTAGTGGAATATAATCATAACATGATGTTTTTCCCACTCTTTAAAAAACATCACAAATATGACATAACTCTTTTGCATCGCGGTGAAATATCATCCACCAAAGACCCATCCACAATATCTTCTACATGATATATTTCCTTACATAGTGGCCTTTGTCCACCCCTTCATGTGCCTCTATCAAGATAGATGGTATTTTGTGTTCTAATACACAATGAAAAATTATACCATCTACACCCAACTTAAAAGAACAACCTGCAATCAACTAATAATCCACTACCTTAATTACCAGTTGTTTATTTTATGTGGATGTATAGCCTTGTGGTGTCGTTCTTGTGCTAAGCAATTCAACGATCTCTGAAAAGTGATTATATACCATCTTGATGCCAAATAAATGTGCATAAAGTAAAATATCTCCCACATTCCCTACATCTTCATCATAAAAGATCCTAGATAAGTGTTTTGGCCCTACATCTAATCTACCCAGATTCACTACTACCTCAAAGTCATATTCTTTGGATAGCAAAACCCATTTGCATATGCCCCCCCCTCCCCAACACTCGCTTGTTGACAAGGTAGAGACATTCATAATAATCAATATATAACTTGAAATGTGATCCCAACATGTAGTTTTTAAACTTCTATAGAGCATATATGATTGTTCGTCCTCCGCGCTCCATCGTGGTGTAATTTCACTTCACTGAGGATAAATTCCTATTGGAAAAATTTAGTGGATGATCCATCTCAGCCTCTCCTAGTTATGCCAATACTACTCTCAATACAATTTATGATGCATCCAGATGTACATGAAATTACTTTTTCTAGTTAGAGAATTATAGAATTTTCATAGTTACTAGTTTCTCCTTTAATGTGTTTAGTGCTTGTTGGCATTCTTTAGTCCACTGGAACTTCACATTCTTCTTAAAAATAAATTCCAGTGATGTGGTAATCTATTCATAACCACACATAAACCTTCTATAGTACCTAGTGTGCCCCAATATAGCTCATACTTATTGAACTGAAGTAGCAGGTGGAAGATTTACAATCATTGTGATCTTTGACAGATCCACCAACAATCCCTACTTGCATATGATATTTCCTAGAAGAATCCCCATTGGTGAAAAAAATGCACTTCTTTAAATTCAAGGAAATATTGAAATATATACACCTGTCTAACATAAGTCACATCACCTTGATGTTTTTCTTTAGCAGATTGAAAATAATCCAATCATCTAAATAAACCTCCAAAAATTTATGTATGAAGTCCTTAAATATTTTTACAACCACTTGAGAGAATAATTTTAGAGCATACTTCAACCCGAAAGGCATGACAGTGTATTGAAATGATCCCCATTCAGTGGAAAATGTCATATTATGGCAGTTTTCCTTGGTAATTTTAAATTGGCAATACCCTAAGAAATCATATATAAAGGAGTAAGCCTCTTGTATGCGAAAATTTTCAAAATCCTCATCTGTGAAAGGTGTAGGGAAAGGATCATGAACATACGCATCATTCAACTTTCTTAGATCCACATTGTTGGAGAGGGGTACCCTAAGTTCGATCTTGAAGACCAATTTTGATATATTTTTGTAATAGATTGTGTAAGCTTAGTCGTGTGCAACACAATTCAAGGGGCTTTGGGGCAGGCCAAAGCTCCTCATGAGTTGTAATGGGTAGAAAGGGTAGAGCAAGGAGCCGCAAACCACAGTTTGCGGACCCTAGATTAGTACAGGCTAAAAGTATAAATAGAAGTCTAGATCAAGTCGAAGAAGGAAGTTTTTGGATAAGTTTGAACGTGGAATGATAGATCTGACTATGTTGTAATATTTTGTGCATTTTTGTCTAGGTAAAAGGTTCCTGCTGGTTGTGTACGTGGAGACCTTAGTCCTGTTGTGTGCAGACCCCACTGGTTGTATGCACGGGTGAACTGAAGGGGTTTGTATGAAGGATATGAATTGATATAAATAAAGAACTAGTGTTTTAGATATTTGAGTCTGAAATACATCTACTACTTATGTTATGATTATTTATGCATATTATTTCCGACTCATGTATTGTATGCGTTTAGATCTCTTACGCAATGACTCTTGGTTTTAGATGAATGACTATTGGATGGATCTGACGTTATTGGGCTCTGATATTGTTTTTTAAGAGTTATTACTTGGATTATAGGCTTTGTGTTAACTTTCATGCAAAATATTCTGCATAATTGACCTAAATCTGTCTGTAAGGGTTTCCTAGTTAGGGCTTATGTTGCGAAGGTCTGTTCATGGTTATTTTGGATCTTAGGGAACTCACATCATTCAAATATCTCTTAGAGTGTGGAAACCTGGTTCCAAAACCCCCCCATACTGCTTCGGGTGAGACTTTGACTTGTGCAAGCAGGTCACTGCCGAAAGGGCCAGTAGTAAGAGGGTTTTGTTGGTTAACCGCAACTCCGAACTTGGGTCAGGACCCTTCAAGACAACAAATCGTTCTGTTGCCGTGACTGAGATCATTTTGATAGAGTTTGGGTGATGCCAAAAGGTCAGTGGCAACCATTAAAACCTGAACTAGAGGACTGGTTTGAAAAACAGATTTAGCAATTTTCCCTAAAAGAAAATAGAAGTAAGAGGTTGTCCACTAAAGAGTGGAAGAAAAAGTATATTTTCAGAGAAGTGCATGAGATCTTCTTCGTGACATTTGCGCACAAATTATAGGACTGGTTGTCAAGGTAAGCAGAATTCCAAACCTGTTGGAAGGACAATCAGGTCACGCAGTGGACCCCTGAATTGATCCAATGGTTGGAAAAGACTGATAATTCCATTACCTGAACTGTAGATTACTGGGTTGACAACATCTTGGGTGGGTTTGTGATAGAATTTGCAGTAGATCGTTTGTGCCATACTTTGAAGCTGAAAGGATATTTTTCAAAGGATTGAGAGGTAAATTCTTACGAACTTTGCCCCTGTTGATTAAGACGTTATTGTGTGAAAAGGTCATTTTGTGTAGCCACACTGAGTGAATGACCCCTGATCAGACCGAAAGCACTACGCACAACAGAAAATATTATTGGGTCAATCAGAGAGGGGATAGATCTATATATAGTCCTCTGAGAAACTCACCTGATACAAATGGAAGTGTGGCTATGAAAGCTGAAGGTACCCCTCCTGCTACGCCACCATCCAACTCGCGCAGGGGTAAGACTTCTTCTACCCCTCCACTGTTGCCCCCACCTGCAGAAGATATGGTCACGCACATGAAGCTACCAATCCTTAAGGGTGTGAGGGACAAGGATATGTATCGATCTTGGTTTGTGGGCAATGCAGTGTGGAGTGTGAAAAATGTTAATACTGATGCTGTCAAGAGAGCATAGTTGGATATGGAATTTTAAGGTCACGATTTGGATTGGTTCATGGGATACCTTGCTCATAATGTAGATCCCATGGTTCAACAGATTAAGGATTCCCTGAAGCAGCAGTTCCAGAAGCCAAAGTCCTATTCTCAGTTTGTAATAGATTTAAAGATTTTAATGAGGGTCGAAGGAATCAATTTTGGAAGCTGACCAACGATTGAAGCAAAGTATCAACAACGAAGGATTTGTTTACGACGATAAGAATCATAAGGAATGGTTCATCGCCATGCTCTTTCCACATCTGCGCGGGCCTATGGGTCAACAGAAGATTGATTCTCAGCAATAAGCCCTGGAAATTTCTATGAAACTAGAAGCTGCACCTAGAGACGATGCTCAATTTGGAGCGCTATAAATTCAGAGCCAATTAGAAGCTATGCTCTTATAAATTTAGAATTTATGCAGAGATCGGGGTAAATAAGTTGGCGCAGATATCTGGTGCATAATTTACTAGTGATTTGGCCACACCAAAGATCAATGCCCTCTGTTTTTGGATTATCTGCAAGCTGGGGGACCGATTCCACTGTGCCCCAGGGACGCTGCTTGACCTAGAACCCCCACATTATGGTGTGCTAATTGTAGGGTGGCTGGGTGACATGATACAGACCACTACCCACAGTTAGGAGCCTATGTACCATAATTGAAGCAACAATGGTGCAGATTCTGCTCTTCAGTTGGTCACGATGAGAAACATTGCAGAACGCTTGACCTAATGATAGACAATGCGAACCTTTACAGAGTGTAGGCTGACACTTCGTTGTAAACATCTTCCTCTGGACGATGAGGATCCCCAACAAGAGGATGGGGAGGGGGGATAGGTGGAGGCACAGGTCGAGGGAGAGGGCAATTAATTCCCTATAACTGTGGAGACCCTGGACACTTTGTGCGTGACTTCCCAAACCCTACGCGAAATTCCTGCAAGTATTGTAGGCAATTTTATCATGTAATTGAATATTGTCTTGTGTTAATAGAGAAGATGTAGGAAAAGCAGCAGACACCTACACAAAACATACAAATGGTTAAAGCTAAACCACACGACGATGGTCAAAGTGTAAATGTAATTACACGCAGTGGTGTTGCCACCGGGGGAAAGGAGGAAAAGTCTATCGTAGTGCCACTGATCAGAAAGGCGTCTGACAAGAAGAAAGGCCTCAACCTGTAGAAAGAAAAATATATTTTCATTGAGGCCAGGAAGGATTTTGTCGATGCAGGAGCATCCACATCAAGAGCTAACATGGAGCCAAAGGCTGATGATGAATTTAAACCATTCCTACAAGCCTGCATTAAGCTATTGCACAATCAAAATGTAGTAGATAATCTCCAGGCCTTGATAGATAGTTGCATGGAAAAATATGTGCCTCAAATAGAGACCAAGGTCGTGAACAAGATTTATAAGAACAAGAAGAGAACTGGTCGGGAGATGCGTATGACTGTTAATATTGGAGAATATGAGATGGGTCAAGTCATCTTAGATATGGGGTATGATGCAAATGTCTTACCTAAGCATACCTGGCAGAAGATGGGATAACAAAAGTTGGAATGGTCCACCATTCAGCTATGCATGGCTAATCAGCAAAAGATCATTCCAATTGGGAGGCTTCTAAAAGTCGTGGTAGACATTGTTAGAGTGAACGTATGCGTGGATTTATAAGTAATAAAACTTGTGGATGATGAAGACCCCTACCCTGCACTACTGAGATTGGATTGAGCCATTGATATGGGAGGCATCATCAACCTGGAGCGTAGAAGTATTATTTTTTAGAATGATGATACGTGGGTGATAGTCCCACTGGATCCAACAGAATGGGAAAAATACACAGAACCAATATTCCAAGAAGATGATGTCGACCATATTTACAAGCTGACTACGCGAGACGAAGATTAGATCAACCCTACAATGGATGGCATGTTCAATTGGGAGAAGGATAGCTCGTGTTTCTCATATTCCAATGGCGAGATGGAGAAATCATAGAAATGGTTGCATGATGTATCTGTGTTGCGCTACCTCAAGATCACAAAGAACTTCTAGTGCATCTCCTCAGAGGTAAGATACCTACCCTATTTTGATGGTTCAAGTAGTGTCAACAAATTTTTGGAAGAATTGGAAAGCTGTCCCAGAGGAACGAAGGTTCTGGGCGATTGATTTGACTATGCGCGCGACTCCAGTGCGTTGGTGGGAGATGTACAAGGGAGATTTCCAGGAGTGGGAGGAATGTAGGCAAATGATGACACTGTTCTTTGAACCTCTAGCCACCCCACCAATTGAGATTTTTTATGGTCAGGGAGATCCGTGCAAGCACCTGGCCATGTGGATGGAGGTGTGGGATGAAAAGACTTGGAATGAGTGGGTTCATAGGTTTATTCATTCGTTGGGGCCGGTACCCACCACCTGGTATCTAGAAGCTGAGCTACATTGAGGCACTCGAAAATGGTTTACGATGACTGAAGATCTCCTAGCAACATTTGGCTTCCTTGGGGGCTCAGAGAAATTGGATGAAGCCTTGTAGGACATAGATGCTCTTGTCTTTGATGAATCCCAACCCCGAAAGGAGTGTGCTACGCTAGCCTGCGATGCGCACATGCAAGACATCATCAACTGCATGAAATTTTCAATAGAGGATAATGAATATGACCCGAGGAATGTTAACATCCCTGAATATGAAGGTGAGTGCGCAGTTGCAGGGCCCACATTAGGGATGGTGGATGTCACTAAACCTCTGAAATTGAAGGAAGTCAACATTGGGACAGAAGACCAGCCCAAGTTGGCAAAAATTGGGGATTACTGGGATGATGATACAATAGGTAAGATTGCAGAGCTGCTGACAGAGTATTAGGATCTATTTCCTATAAAGTTCTCCAAGCTCAAGGGAATTGTAGGGGACCTAGGGGTTATGAAGATCACATTGAAACCAGATATGCGCCTTGTCAAGCAACGTCCATACCAACTGGATCCCAAATATAACAAGAAAGTAAAGGAGGAACTATAAAAGATGGTGGCTACAGGCATCATTGAGGCCATCGAACAGTTAGATTAGGTGAGCCCCATGGTGTTTCAGGAGAAAAATACCAAAGGAGAGATAAGGATTTGTGTAGATCAGTGCAAGCTGAATGATGCCTGTGTGCATGACCCCTTCCCTACCCTGTTTTCTGATGAAATCGTAGATAATGTAGGAGGACAAGAAGCTTATTCATTTACTGACGAATTTTCTAGGTATTATCAGATCAGAATTGCGTCGGAAGATCGCAAAAAGGCTACCTTCGCCACTGAGTAGGGTTCTTTCCAATATACGGTCATGCCATTCAGATTGAAAAATGCACCTACGATATTCTCACACGTGGTTGTGGTTGTGTTCAAGGAATTCATGCATAAATTCTTGGAGGTATATTTCGATGATTGGACAATGTTTGGATTGGTAAAGAAACATGTGTTAAACCCGCAAATGATGCTTGACACTTGTAGGAAGCACCAAATTTCTCTCAACCTGAAGAAATGTATATTCTGTGTGCCTTTTGGAACCTTGTTAGGGCATATAGTATGTCAGCAAGGATTTATGGTAGACCCAACCAAGATCACAGTCATCATCAACTTAGAAGTTCCTACTAATGAGAAACAGTTGTGCTCCATCCTAGGGCACACTGGTTATTACGGGAAGTTTATAAAAGGGTATGCTCAGATCACTGCACCGATGGAGAAGTTGCTAAAGAAGGATGTATCATTTTTTTGGGATGAATAATGTCAGAAGAGATTTGAGCTACTAAAGGAGAAAATTGTCACTGCACCTATCTTGATATTCCCAGATTGGTCTAAGGTTTTTCATGTACATGTGGATGCATGTGGTATAGCACTTGGGGTTGTTTTAACGCATCCAGGAGAAGGAGACATTGATTACCCTGTTGCTTTTGTCAGTTTGAAGCTCTCTAGTGCAGAGCGCAACTACGCGACTACAGAGAGGGAAGGATTGGCCATGGTGTACGCTCGGCAAAAATACGGGCACTATCTGCTAGGAGGGAATTTTAAAATTTTCACTAACCATTCTTCTTTAAAATACTTGGTTAATAAGCCTATGTTGGGGGGAAGATATGCAGATGGTTGCTGATTTTTCAGGAGTATGACTTTGAAATTATTGTGAAGCATGGAAGACTAAATGCTAGACCCGAATATCTATCATGAATTAAAAATGGGGAAGAATCAACTAGTCTGGAGGAGGGGTTACCGGATGCGCAACTCTTCACTATCAAGGTGGTTGATGAGCACTTTGCTGATATTATTCATCTCCTAACCATGGGAACCACGCTTGTGGAATATTTAGTTCAGCAAAAGAAGGAGTTGGTTGCGCGTGCAGTTGATGTTACGTTGATTGCAGGTCAACTATATAAACTTGGAGCAGATGAAGTATTGAGACAATATGTGTTGGAACATGAAAAACAGGATATCTTGGCTGAGGCTCATGGAGGAGTGGAAGGAGGCCACTGTGCTGGGAAAGCCATGTCACAGAAGGTGTTGCATTCTGGGTTATGGTGGGCCATGCTACATAGTGATGCACATGCATACTATCGAGTCTGCGATGCATGTCAAAGGATAGGGAAGCCCTCGCATAGAGATGAAATGCCCCTACAACCAAAGATGACCTTGAAGGAATTTGATAAATGGGCTATAGATTTTGTTGGACCAATCAACACTCCAGGTAAGAAGACTGGAGCGCGCGATATCATTACTGCAACTGATTATGTAACCAAATGGGCAGGGGCAAGCGCAGTTAAAGACTACACTGCAAATAATGTTGTGCACTTAATATTTGAACACATTTTGACTAGATTTGGATGCCCGAATATTTTGATGAGTGATAGGGGTACACACTTCATTAATGAAACAATTGAAGCTTTAACAGAGGAATTTCAAAGCCATCACAAGAAGAATACCCCTTATTGCCCACAAGAAAATGGAACAATAGAAACTGTCAACAAGATCTTAGAGAACACGCTCAAAAAGATATGTAATTCCAATCGGGATGACTCGGACATGCGCATCCCTTCTGTGTTATGGGCTTAGAAGACAACATGCAAGAAGATGATAGGGAAAATACCTTTCAGGATGGTCTATGGGAAGGAAGCCATCATGCCAATGGAATATATTGTCCCAAGCCTACACATCACAACTTTCACTGATATATCTGAACCTGAAATTATGGAGGAATGATTGGTGCAACTTGTTGTCTTAGAAGAAGATTGATTCATTGCTAATTTCCACCAGCAAGTACAGAAGGCGCGCAGAAAAGCCTAGCATGACAGGCACATCAGGAAAAAGGTATTCAAGGAGGAAGACTTGGTCTTATTATATGATAGTCAGTTTGCGCGCCACCTAGGGAAGTTCATAAATCATTGGTTGGGGCCATATATTGTGAAGAAGATCACTGACGGTGGTGTGGTGCGCTTGGCCTCACTGCAGGGGTGAGAATCTTCCTGGGTACTTCAATGGAAGCCCTCCAAAGCCATATAGAGACAATCTGGTGCCGACCAAATGAAAATATGGTCGGAGCATCAGAATCAAAAGGTCTGCGCACATGTAGAGGTAGGGCGTGGGCAGGTGCGACAGAAGCGCAGGGGTGATGCGCAGGAGAGGAAACTAGCCATTGGAACAGTGAAACTGGGTGAAAAAGGGATTTTATTGTTGGATGGAGTGGAATTTTCACTTTTAATGAGGTGATATTGGAGGATTTTTTACCGTTTTCTTGAAGGTAAGTGGCAATTAATGACAATCTGATCATTTTTACTGTGGATAAATTATAAAAGGGAGGGCACGGGTCACAACCAGTTCCTATGCTTTCTGAATATTTTGCGCTCTGTGATTATCCATGATTTCTGATATCTCGATGTCTATAAGTCTTGTATGTCTGGCTGAGGATGTCCATCTGACATCAGTAATCCCGAGTTTATCTTCCAACCGAGAATGACAGCCACCAACCCTGTGGAGGAGCACTTTTCTCCCCTCACTACATCAACTGAGATGGGATCAGATGACATTTGAGAAGTCATCCTTGAAGTAGAAGAAGTTGTGTCCATGTCGGCTAAGGGAAAAGGGAAGATGTCCAAGTGGGCCTCCTCAAAGCCATGCACCTCTACTCGAAATGTAACGTCCCCGCGACAGACCACTAAGGATTGGTCTCCAATCGATGATCCATCAAAGCACCCAATGAGTGCCACAAAGGAGGCCATGTTTGTTGATCCCATATCTTGGTGATCACCCTATGTCAAGCCACAGAAGCCCTCTACGCACAAGTCAAAGAACGTTGATACAGTCCGGGAATACTTGCAGATGCCATTGATCCCTCAGGACATTCCCTTGGTTGGTGAAATGTTCAACAAAATCCCGCAGATTAAGTTTCATGACCATGACTTGGTGAATGAAGAAACGTTCCCTGAGCTCGCACCGGAGAACTATTTGGAACAAGTGCTTTATAAAAAGGTGCCAAAGGTTGAGCCAATGCCTTGGGCACACGGGCTGAACAACGCCAGAGTCCTCAATCTGCTAAGGATTCCACATTTCAGAAGGTACCCTATCACCATCATCTGCATGTGCCAGCTGCTAGCCTTAGTCCATGAGGGCTGCCTGTGGATTCAAGGGTGAATTCCCATAGACGCCACGTTGATCCATTAGATCACGGGCTTGCCCAAGAATGGGTCCCATCCGATGAAGGGATTTGGAAAGAGTAAAGAGCTTAAAGTGGTGAATGATGTGAAAAATAAGTGCAAGGTGGGGAGGGACAAGAGGGGATTTCTGTTTCAGACCATTGCTGACCTGGGAGTGCGCCTGGGCACTCTAGTCCCCAGATGAAAATTATTGTGGAAATGTCGCCCAAACACGGTCCCAACGCACATCATTGCCTTGGTAGGGAAATGTGAGAAGGGGGTAATTTATAACTGGTCCCAGTTTCTTTGTGAAGAATTTATAGAGAATGTGCGGGAGGTGCACGAGCTGGGTAAGCAGTTCTGCTACTCGTGGTTGTTGTTACTAATTGCACTGGTAGCATGAGAGACTCCGGTAGATGCAATCCTCCCCAAGATAGAGTTGGAAATATGCGAAGGGGCACGCTATGCTAACTTATGGGATTCATCTGACCCCCGACGTGTCAAGGAGAATAAGATCTTCGGGGTGTTTTTGAAGGTGTGGTGGCTGCTACCATCCATCCCTGATCCAGACTCTCGCCAACCATATACAAGAAGTACAAAAGTGTTGTTGAATTCCAGGTAACCATGCACGATGTGAAGATCAGGGCGCGCAAGGACCCTGCATGGTATACCTTGCCGTTTATGGTAATAGAGGAAGAAATTGACCCGGTCGTGGTGACTTGGCCGAATGCATGGAAATTCAGGCTTGGCTCCACCCGGCCCATTACGCCGTCCACTTTAGGCAAAGACATAGCCCTGAAGGACACCATCGAGCTGCGCACTGAGATAGGCACCAAGAAAACCGGCGATAAAGGCACTGAGGCCGAAAAATATAAAGAACAGGATTTGGAAGCTGAGAAAGATGTCGACCCTGGAGGTTTAGATGGGCTAAACAGGGATGGTGCCGAATATCCGTGCAACACCAAGCGAGGCGTAGAAACTTTGAAAGGTTCGTGCAAAAAGCGAAAAGGTTCCAAGGCCAGAGGGGAGGAAGAGGTCACTCTAACAAAAGAGGAGCTCGACAAGATCACGGACGCAGTCGCTTCTATGTCTAATGATAGATGGATGGCTATAGAAGCGCAATTCAAGGCCATGGTGGAGACCTTGCAATCAGGTTTGCAAGTATTACAGTTAAAGACATACACTCTACAAGCGAGCGTGGATCAAGTGAGGCTAGTGCAAGCGAGCCTGCCAACCACCTCGATCGTCACAACATTTGAAAGAATAATCTACCCCTTCCTGGGCACAGTCGTGACCCTGGAGAAATCAAAATTGTGTGCGTAGGTGCAAACCTTCTCTGAGGTTGGCGTTGACCTCGCGAAGCTTCCTAGTGGAAAGCTACACACTCTCCACATATTTATTTCTGCCGAGTTGCATTGCAGAGAGGTGCATGCCCAAAAACAGCTAAGTGAAGCCAAGTAGACTGTAGCCACGAAGACAACATAATCCATCCAGGCTCAAACAATGCAGCAGGCGACTGTAGCTTAGTATGCGGAGCTAGAAAACCTCATCGACAGATTGTGTGGCGAAATTCATAAAGTGGTCATCACAACCTCCGTCGCACCGAAAGCAAAGATTGAAAGCCTGGTCTCCGCACTCAAAGCTTCTAGATCATAGATCTAGACAGTGAAGAAAAACATTGAGCAGAAAATTGCTGCATTGTAGGCTAAGTTGTAGTCTGAGACCCCTACAGAAGGGCGCACGCAATGGGTTGCCCTAGTTAAAATAGCATTTGCAAGCATCTCCACCAATGTTGACAAGGGCTCAAAACTTATGGAGACCACGATGGGACTGTGAACCTCTGTGTAGACAGATCCACTTATCAAAAATATTACCCAGGAGCTACGCGCCAAAGAGAAGGAATTTGATGATCTGCAGGAGGCCTTTCCCACATTCATTCCTACCCAGCGCATGGCCCGCCTTCAGACCAGTCAGGTGTTGCGAGATGAGGTCAAGGAGCTCCGATAGAATTAACAGATTGTCACTGATCATATGAAACCGTGGACAGACGAGACAACGAAGTTGTCTTGGGACTTGGATGCTGCAGTAAGAAATCTTCATCAGACCTTGCAGAGTGTCACCTTGGCCACAGAAGGGCCGACTTCGGAAAAGCTAGTGGAGACAGTGCATAGCGCAACTAACTAGAGTGCGGGTGTCTGGGCACCCTTTGATGTTGCTATCGAGGGTCTCCAGAACAAGATGAAGAACCCAGTTCCGGTATGACTCGAGACAAGTCAAAAGATTGTCTTGGGGGCCTGTTGGAATGGGGTCCCTTAAATTTGAGCATGAGACCAATTTTGATATATTTTTGTAATAGACTGTGTAAGTTTAGTGGTGCACAGCACAAGTCAAGGGGCTTTGGGGCGGGTCAAAGCCCCTCATGAGTTGTAATGGGTAAAAAGGGTAGAACAAGGGGCCGCAAACCACGGTTCGCAGACCCTAGATTAATGCGGGCTAAAAGTATAAATAAGAGTCTAGATCGAGTCGAAGAAGGCAGTTTTTGGATAAGTTTGAACATGGAATGATAGATTTGGCTATGTTGTGATATTTTGTGCAGATTTTTCTGGGTAAAAGGCCCCTACTGGCTATGTGCGCGGAGACCATAGTCCTGTTGTGTGTGGACCCCGCTGGCTGTGTGTGCGGGTGAACTGAAGTGTTTTGTATAAAGGATATGAACTGATATAAATAAAGAACCGTTGTTGCGGATATCTAAGTCTGAAATGCATCTACTGTTTATGTTATGATTATTTTTGCAGATTATTTTTTATTCCTGTATTGTCTGCGTTTAGATCTCTTGTGCAACTGCTCCTGGTTTTAGATGAATGATTATTGGATGGATCTGATGTTATTGAGCTCTAATATTGCTTGTTAAGATTTATTACTTGGCTTATAGACTCTGTGTTAACCTGTGCGCAAAAGATTCTGCATAATTGACCTAAATCTGTTTGTAAGGGTTTCCTGGTTAGGGCTTCTGTTGCGAAGGTCTGTTCATGGTTATTTTAATCTTAGGGCACCCACATCATTCAAATATCTCTCAGAGTGTGGAAACCTGGCTCCAACACTCCCCCCCATACTGCTTCAGGTGAGACTTTGACTTGTGCAAGCAGGTCACTGCCTAAAGGGCCAGTAGTAAGAGGGTTTGTTGGTTAACTTCAACTCCGAACCTGGTTCAGGACCCCTCAAGCCAACAAATGGTTGCCTGTTGGAGCGGCCCCCCTAAGTTCGAGCTTGAAGACCAATTTTGATATATTTTTGTAATAGATTGTGTAAGTTTAGTCGTGCATAGCACAAGTCAAGGGGCTTTGGGGCGGGTCAAAGCCCCTCATGAGTCGTAATGGGTAAAAAGGGTAGAACAAGGGGCCGCAAACCACTATTTGTAGACCCTAGATTAGCGCAGGCGAAAAGTATAAGTAGGAGTCTAGATCAAGTCGAAGAAGGCATTTTTTTGATAAGTTTGAATGTGGAATGATAGATCTCGCTGTGTTGTGATATTTTGTGTAGATTTGTTTGGGTAAAAGGCTCCAGCTGGCTGTGTGCGCGAAGACTTTAGTCCCGATGTGTGCACGGGTGAACTGAAGGGTTTTGTATGAAGGATATGAACTGATATAAATAAATAACTGTTTTTGGAGATATCTGATTCTGAGATGCATCTACTGTTTATGTTATGATTATTTTTGCATATTATTTCTGATTCCTATATTGTGTACGTTTAGATCTCTTACGTAACTACTTCTGGTTTTAGATAAATGATTATTGGATGGATCTGATGTTATTGGGAAGTTATATTGTTTGTTAAGAGTTATTACTTGGCTTATAGACTCTGTGTTAACCCGCGCGCAAGAGATTATGCATAATTGACCTAAATCTATATATAAAGGTTTCCTGGTAAAAAAAATGTTCCCCACGCCTTAGACATTCCAAGGATCCCCTAACGTTTAACGATTGCTTTTCCTAAAGACTTTCCCCAAGGACTTGTGAACCCTCTAGAAGTGAAAGTCCCCTAGTTTAGCTAGGGAACGACATGGATTGGGTAAACCGATTCCAACCATATGGAAGTTTTCACCATTGGGTATGAACGTACTCCCTACTAATATATGGAAACTCATCGTGGACCCTTATGGTACAAATGTACATGTGGAGTTCAAACCTCCAACCTGAGATTATGGATGGACGGGGCATGGTTAATGATGTGGAGGTACCCATGGTGGATGTGCTAAATGGATGGAAAAAAGGATCCCCAAGATTCTGCTAGAATGGGCAAGGGGTTTTTTTTGCAGATGTAGTGTGGAAAGGACCTGTGGTCGTAGAGGTAGTACAAAAGTAGTCTATGGGTTGTATCAAACTTTCTGCTGTGGCTAAGCTTGAAAAGATGTATCTCAGCTTTTTTAGATTACCTACCTTCATTTTCCGGTTTCTGCCGAATCTTAATCACATCAACTTATCTGTTAAAGTACTGTGAGGTTACACAGTGGAGGCTGAAGCCATCCCTGGAATTTGAAATTGCAGAGAAATCGCTGGCCATATATTTGGAAGTCGCCCCCAGTTAAAGGTGTAGGGGTGAAAGAAGTGGGCAAAGATATCTGGAACCATCGCTTAAGTCTGAAACTGCAGAGGATTCGCTGGCCACATGTTTGGAATTCAGCCGCATGTAAGGGTGTCAGGGTGAAAGAGTGGGGCAAAGTATGTTATTGAAGGTGTGGGGCGCACGTAGTCGATCCAGGGATCAGTTAATTCTGTTTCTCAACTTTTTTAGTAGTGTGGTATTGAATGGAATGAGTTAATAACTGGACATGACACATCTTTTTCAATGACGTAAATGGTTGATCCATTAATATAAATGGTGGAGTTTTTCAATGACGCAAGGTTTGATACATTAATATAATTAATCCATGCTTTATCATACTCCTGACATTAAATTGTGTATAATGAATGGTGAATGAGCAATTGTTAGTAGGTACTAGGGAGATGGGTTTCTTCTGCAAAGTTGTGCGTGCTAATAGCGGCCGTGGAAGTATCAGGTCCCCCACCGCACACATTTGTGTGCGTACTCATAACGGTAATGGATGTACTATGTCTCCAACGCATCTCTCTTTCTATTTGTATTTATAATATAACTGTTGCTATTCCCTTATATGGGCTGGAAATCAGGCCCATTACCTGCTTCTGTTTTAGATTCAGGGTAGGGTGGGAAATTCTGAATCACTCTTTTTTATATGAAGAGGAGGTTTGTTGTTACATCAAAAAAATTTATAGTTGTTGGTAAATTTCCAAACAGGTAGCTAGAATTTTTAGAGTGGGAATTAAGGATTTTATAGAGGTGTGGTGATTACTCCAATACCCTTTTCAAACTCAATAATTCAGGGAGATGAAAAGGTTTGTTGTTACACCAATACTTGCAGGTGTTGTAAACTTCCAAACTTATAACTAGAATTCCCAAAGTAAAAATTACGGATTCCATAAAAATACCGTGATTAACTACATGATTCGATTATTTTAATACATAAAAAAATATTAATAAGCAGAAAATTATTTTAACTAATAAATCACTTTGTAATAATAAATAAACAATTTGCTGAGCAAATTTTATTATTTGCATCAAATTCTATCTCTGAACTCTAACTATAAAACAGAGCAAATCACACTCTAACACAAACAATTTGCTCATCAAATTCTTCCCTCTGCCCCTCTACTATAAAGCGCGGCCTGGTTTACGCATTCAATGATCGGTTCTGATTAACCTCGTTTACTTGATATAGGTTCGTTTAGTGATAAAGACGAGCCATGGCTGGTATTCTGTACGATATTTATTGGTAGCAGTGCAGTTTGACGAGTTGGAGTTTGACGATTTTGCACAATTTTTAAACGTATTTTACGGGTAATGAATTTTTCGAAATATAAAATGTAGTTGTTTGTTATAAATTTTAATAAGTGGTTTAAATTAATGAAACATGTGAAACTTAATTATTTAATTTATTTATTATAAATTTTAACTTGTTTAAGTATAATGTGTAAGTGTAGTGTTGCTGTTTAGTAGTTGGTTTTTTTTATGAAAATAAAAAAATTAATAACAAAATTATTGAGAGTATAAATTAATTATAAATTAATATTTAAAATATTTTTTAAAATTTTATTAACTCTAAATTATTATAGATTTTATTAAAATTATAGAAATATAAAAAGTTTATTAATTTGTTATAAATTTTCATAAATATAATATACAATATACAATAGTGTTACTTAGTATCTTTCTTTAATGGAAATATAATTGACAATTCAAATTAGTGATAGTAAAAGTTATAAATATATGAAATTAGTGTTTAATTTTTTAAAAAATAAATTTATTAACACTAAATCAATAAAATAATGAATAGAGAATAGATTTTATTAAAATTATGGAAATATAGAAAGTTTATAATTATTAATTTTTTTATTATGTGAGGGTTTTAATATATTTTAAACTTGTGTTTGATTAGTTAGGAGGAAATACATGCTCTTAACCATTAGGCCCACTCAAAAGATGTTTTTGTACTCCTCCACAATCTTTTCAACCTACTTTTTCTATGTAGAGAGACCTTGTGTTAAAGTTGTGTTGTTTGTGGTGACCTTCCATTCACCTTTTGACTAAACTATGAGGAGGACAAACTTGGCAGTTTGAGGGATTACCTTTCAACATTGTTTTGCTAAGATCAATAAAATTGTGATAGTAAAAACTACCTCTAGTATATTATAGGACTGACATCCAAAAGTAATAATGAAACTATGAGGCCATGACTCATAAACAACATGTTATTTCTACATGTAAGTTTTCCCTAAAAGAGCACAACATAATTTGTGTAGGGAAATATTGCATAGTACATGTTGGCACATAGGGGTGGTTGAGGGTTCAAAGTTAAGCCAACAAAATCCCCTTAAACTTTGACATATTTCAACACCTATGAATAGGTGAGGTCTCGCCTAAGGTATGTTGATCAATTTGCAAGAACCTCTGAAGATTTGCATTGGAAAAGGGGAAACATAGATGACTTCAGTTCCAACAAATCCATCTTGAACTAATGGTATTTACCATACATCACAAATATAACCATTAAAAGGAATTACAGTCAAAATCCTTAACAACACATATTATGATATTCCCAAGGAACTAACTTACACACATCTATTAAGTGTCAAAATGTTGCATAATTAGTGAAGTAACCATTCAACATGAGTTCAATATACAAGTGAAAATATAACTCTGACACAGAAAAATGGAACATAGTTCCATTTATACACTGACATCATTTCATTACGCCTCAACTACAAAATATCAACACAATGCATTCACCAAAATCTTTAAAATGACTATGTATTTCTTCATTTATCCAACTCTTTATATAATATGAATATATAATAGAAACATGAAAAACCAACACAACTTCCTTGAATACTTCGTTTAACGACAAGAATCAATGATACAGATTACAATGGGTATTATACGCCCCAGTGGGAAGCATATGATTGTCATGACAAACCATCACAATTCATTTCAGAATATCTAGCCAACCCCCAATATAATTAACTAAATGGGAATCGAAACAAAACCATGAAGTATTAGGAAAAAAGCAGGAAAAGCTTATAGAATAAAAAACATCAACCAGTAACAAAGCCAACAAGAAGCAATAGGAGCTCTTTATATAACCCAATATCTAGTATTGCACTCATGGGAATCTTTGGCTAGGTCACCTAGCAAGCTCACCCTCATGAGTTTTCCACTCTCATGCTCAATCAAAACCAGCTGCTTGACTATAATGTGCTGAATCACAACCTATTTCTTGACCATAACTAAATGACCCATACTGCTAGAGAGTGTGATGTTGATAGTTGCATATTTCTATTATGTCATGGTCTTCGTTCATTCTAGCACACATCTTTATGGTGTGTTGAACATTTGCATTGTATGCAATCCTACTTTTGTTTTTCATGCTATGTCCACCATTCTCTATTACATATGATATTCCCCTTTTCCTCTTTACTACACAGATTCTCCATAGTTAGCTAAAATTTGAAAAAAAACCCCTTTTTTTCCTTGACCCAATCAAGCCCCCAACACTATTTTTGTCTCGCCCTTGAGCCACTTTGGTTTGTTTGTGCAACAAACGAAGGGAGTGCATCTATAGTTTTCTTCATAAATTCCTCAAATGTTTGCTTAAATCTGAGCACTATAGTCTTTTCTTCCTCTACTAAACATATAATACTTTATGCTACCTCAACATGCATAGGAAGAGCTAGGAACAAATGTTGGTTGTTTGAAACTACTTGATGTATTATGGTTTATGTTCCAACAATGTCATTACTAATTTTCATTGCTTAGTCCTACAGTTGTACAACTTTTTGGGAAAGTTTCTATCATTCTACTCTCCACTCATTGATTTTCTTACCAAGCATCACACTTTCTACCATCATGGCTCAACATTTTGATGCTGGTAGGGTGATTATATTGTTGTGTATATAGTCATTTTGATACTCCACAGTCTAAATTTTGATGTTGATCTCGTTAAGTTGGCACCATCTTGTATCCTGTTACAAACATCTAAACCAAATTCATGTAACTTAGTCTATTCACGCTCAAGGTCACACACATTCTCAAAGGAACCAGAAGTTACTTGTACATTTTATCATCTTTGTACTTCCTCCAACGGAGTAGCAGGATTTATCTGTAGTTGTAGTTCCTTGAATTTTGTCTTCAGGCCTTGTATTGTTTCCTCAATCTTCAACAACTTCTCCTCTATAGGAGTGTTGATCTCCATGGGAACACCCATAATTTTTTTGGTATACCTCCTCAACTGCCAATCTCAATGTCTCTTATCTTCCTTTAGCTTGTTGTCGGACTTCCACCAATTGCATGTGTTCAACTTGAAAAGCCTTACGCTCACTGCTGATATGAATCAGTTATGTCGATGTCTCTTGTGTGTGGAAATGCACCTTTTGTATAATACTTTGTTGTAATTTATGTAAAACATTGATATGATTTATTAAAAAGGTATTATTGACGTCTATGTGAAAAACTTATGTTATTTAGTGCAATAGATCGATAAGATTGTGAATAACATAAACAACATAAGAAAATGAAAACACATTCAAACACATCAACACAACAAAAATTTAATAACGGAGTTCACCAAACTTCCTGGCTACGTCTTCGGGTCCTTAGCTTCCAGTGTTGACCTCTTTATTTTGTCTTCAAAATGATTTTACAGGTATGAGCTAAAAAACAAAAGCTCAAATGAGAAAATGGACCTCACCATTGTGATGGGCTCAAAATTTTGGAAAAAACGAGTATAAACTGCCTATATTCTGCTACTGTGACCTCCAGATCCCTTGGAGAAATCTAATACCACCTCTGCCTTTTAGAAAACCACCTTCCTTGCATAAAACCACCTCGATCTGCTCGCTAATGGTTTTAATTGATTCGAATCTGCACAATGTTGAAAAGGAGTTTCGGTGGCTTGGTTTACCAAACTCCACCATTTTCCATATTGGTCATTGGACTTGTGTAAAGGCATTGTATATAAGGTTTTTGGTGGGTCGGTAGTTTGAAACGCCTGCCCGACCCTTCCGCCATATCCCGTCAGTTAACATATATATATGGCAACATATATATGTGGCGCTTAAACCATATGTAAGGTGTCTGACGGTCGTGGGGTTGACCCCGACCGTCCGGCCCCTTTCCGGCGGAAGATCCCGATCCTAATAAATATATAATATTTGAATTTAATATCAAATGATATGGTGGCTCTCCAGTGAGCGGATTCTGACGAAGTCGTTGGCATTCCGAGATGTCAGGGGTTCGATCCTCCCTGATCCCCAAAATTTTGGAAATGAGGCCATATTGGGCAAAATCCGAGCTGCCACGTGTCAGCCTCGGATTGGCCTGTTCTAACCAATCAATCTCTGACACGTCATTGATCTACTGAAATCACCTTGGACATGTGTTGTATTCCTGAGATAACATGTGTCCTGCTGACATCATCCTGATTGTTGACTTGACTGTTGACTGTTGTTGACTGTTGACTGTTGATTTTAATTTTGTTTTGAGCTGTCTCTTTCTTGATACCTGATTCAGATTTTGAGCAAATTAGAACCAGTTTTTCCTTTTTTATGACTCAGAAAATAAAACAGTTTTGAGTCATCTCTCTTTGGAAACTTTGGTTCAGATTTTGAGTTTGTTTGAACCTTAATTTCTATCCTAATCTATCTACTGATAAGCCAAGATTAAACGGTTTGGCAAGTCAAATTCACTACCCTATCAGTAGAAAATTGAAAGCTAATTAGTCAAGATTAAACAGTTTGACTAACTAGAAGTGTGTTTTGCAGGAGTGGCATTTAAGCTTGCACACTTTCAGATTTGTTTCTCTTTTTGGCATGGGGCTGTGCCTTTCTTGTTTTTCATTTCTGCCCTCTTTTCTTTCTTTCTTTCTTTGTTTTGTATTTCTTGATTCTTGATTTTTCTCCAAAGCAGAAAACAACAACTAACTACATGCTCGGAACTGAGCTTTATTTACATTCCTATCTAACCTATTCTAAACATGGAGTATTTACATATTCATATGATACAAAAGTGCCAATGCAGCCAGCTGAGTAATGTCAAGAAGAAGTAGTAACTCTGGCTGCTTGTCAGAGGTATACATAGAACATATTGAAGGTTAACCTTCAATGTCAAGGCTATCACAGAAGGTGACAGCTTTTCATGTCTCTGGCTCTTGCAAAGGGTCAATGCTTGATAATTTGAGCCAGTCGGGATTTCCACACACTCTTCCATAGGATCAACAAAGAAAAGATGAAGATGCTCTTCCTTTTGATCCTCCACAATTGGTAGATCATCTACTTCTAAGACATCAGCTTTGAAGACTATCTCTTCAGTATGTAGCTTGGAAGTATCATCATTCTTAACCTGCAAAATAGCAAACAGTGAAATATCTTCTTTCTTTGAATCTATGCTTGCTTCTGATATAAATTCAGGCTCTTTAAATGACATACTAATATCAGTGAAGGGAGAATTTCTTCTTGAGAAGATGATATATCCACAGCAGGATAGTCTTCTATTTGTTTTTCTCCTTCATCTTCATCATCCTCTGAACTGGAGAACTCATCATATTTAACAGTGTTGTCCTCTGGTAACCCTGGTATGCTTGTATTCAGTGGACTAATTTGTATGAAGAGGTTATTATATTCTTGAGCAGGGGAGTATTTAAAGGTTTCCTATTTTTCAAGAGAAAGCTCCTTTTGCTCAAAAATTTCTTTATTGCTCTTCTCTTCACCTTCTGAGTTGAAAGGTTGCTGATTTCCAATTATGTGAAAGCCATTAGTGATGGATTGAAACGGATGTTTTTGGCTTTCAAGCTGGTGATGGTGAAAATGATAACACCAATCAAACGCTGGTTGCCCTGCATGATTAGTTTTTTCTTGGAACTCATCATCATCATCATCAGACTGATCGAAATTCGAAAAATCATCTGAATAAACAATTTTGTCAGTCGAACATATTGGGTCATCAGTTTGCTTTTCTTCTAACTGATCTACAAGATAACTTTCTAAATCTATACAACAAAGTTCTTTATGTGAATGGGCAAGAGTGTTTGTTTCGCAAAAAAATTCAGAGACTGACTGTTTATAAATAGTCTGATCTATCTCTTTTTCTGTCAAAGGGAAGGATGTTTCTATGTTCCTTTGAACAGGAGTACAACAGTTCTCTGTCTCTTGTGAAGACTGATTTTGAGGCTGGATGTCTTCTTGAGCCTCGGCTATAAGGGATGATAAATCAATATTTGAGTTTTCAGGGATATCTTGAGGAATGTTTTTTTACTTCTTGGATCATCTTTTCCTCAACTGATTCATCTATGTTTTTAAAATTTTTCAATAGGATATTAAACTCATGAATGGCTGTTAAAAGATCTTTAGGATGCATCTCTTCCAAAACTTCCTCATTATCTATAATGTGTTGGGTGATGTTCTGCGATGGATCATAATATATTGCACCCCATGATAATGACGTAGCGTTTTCTTCATAGTTCTCATAGAACACATATTCAAGGTCTCTTAAAGAAAACAAACTACTAGATCTTTAGCATTCATACCAATCCCTAGATTTTCCTTCTAATTTTAACATGAAAATTTTCATTAGGCAGTCTTCATGCCATTCAACTTTCAACCTCCATACATGTATATGAAATTTTATGAGATGTAATAGAGGGTCATCAAACTTTTCACCTTGAAAAACAGGCAGGTTGTCATCCCAATTCACCCGGGGCATCCTATGTGGAAACCCAGGGATATGAGATCTTCACTATTGGGTATCTTCTGTATTCTCTAATCATGTTTGTAACCGAAAAGAGGTCACCGGTGGTCCACAACCATCACAGCTTGTAGTGAGTCGCCAAGTGGAAATTTTTAGCTCCTTTCAGAGGTAAAAGGTCTTATGGTCCACCACCATGTTTATTTAATTCCAATCTGAAATATTTTAGGTTTTTCTAAGTCATTTTTCAGTTTTGTGGTTGTTAAGAATATCCTAACTTTGTTTCAAAACTTAGCTAAGTTTTAGAGACAAAGGCAGTCTACTCTTATGGCTAAGCCAGCTGGTTTTTCAAGGTTAGATGAAGTCTTAAGAGAAACCTACGGTTTACCTAGCTTGTCACTGATTCAAACAAGTTCCATCATGATTACCTATATTAGGCAGTGCTTGAAAAGGCTGCTTTTTACTCTCAAAGTGTTCTTGAATAAAGGGTTTTCTGAGGTATTAGAAACACTCAGTCCCCAGCAGAGTCGCCAGAAATGTTAGGTTCTGGTGGCTCAGCTGCAAAATAGAACAATTTTCATGGAACCAGAGATTTTGAGTTAAAGTGTCCCCAGTATGGTCGCCAGAAATGTTAGGTCTCTGTAATTTATTAGCAATATTGGGAGAGTCCAATCACAGAGTTAACATCATTTCAACCAACTTTTGGATTCTAGGATCTAGCCCTCCTGAATCCGGAGAGGGATCTCTCCAATATGTACAAAGATGGATATTGTCTTTGAAAAGCTTAAGGTAATGATATTAGGCTAGTTATGAAGGCCAAGGGTTTTGTTTTGTTTTGTTTTGGATGGTTGAGCATGAAATATTACTTGAGGGGAAAGTCCTAAGTGCAAAAAGTTTCAAAAGTGAGAAGTTGCAAGCAAATAGAACAGTTTTGGCAGATAGATAGATATAACGCTGGTTTTTAGTCCATTGGGCCATGGAGTCATATCTGGGCTTTAATTGAACAACAACATCAAGTGTGATCCAAGGGGCAAGTCATCTATACCACAAGATTATTGAGATTAAAATGATGAAATGGAAACATTAAAATGTTGGAGGGGTGGAAACTGATAATAATTTCTCAGAGGATTTATAGTCAGTCAAAACAAGAAAAAGCCTCTTAAGTAACTGTTTTAAAACCAACCAAGGACAGGGCTAACCATAGACTTCCTGGGCAAGTTCTTATTAAAGCAGCTTAATTGACAAACAATCCAGTAATCCACATAATTACCTTCAGAAAGTATGAAAACACATAAGAAAAACAGAGTGTAACTTAAGATCAGATAAAGTACTTTTAAACCTAGTCTGCTTTCAGTCAACACCAAGGGAAACTTTCAGAATCTACCTTTGGAGAAAAGAATCTAGGAATCAAGGCAAACCATATCTTCTCTAGTCTAACTTTAATAGCAAATAATGGAAATAACATTCGAGAACAATGTTTGAGAAAACAGAAGGACGAGGGAACGCCAACATTCCTAACTGTTTAAACTGTATTTAATCATTCTTAAATAAACAAATCTGAAGAAAACATTAAGATAAAGATTTCTCAGCCAGAGAAGGTTACTGCTATACAGAAAATCCTAACCCTGTTTAAACTGTTCTTTACAGAGGGAAAATGAATAATATGGCATACATAGAAGGAAAACGATTAACAAAGAAAGAAGAACTTCACCAGTGATAAAGACCAGGATCCCAAGAAACATCTTTTATATTGATGTCAAACCAGTTACAATCTTCAAGTCCAATGTTTCAGTTCAGCAATCATCTTCACTATTCAACCTAGCTACTCTAGCATAAACAGAGCTTCAAGGGCCAGTGAACACTATGTGAAAATAAAAGTCTTGAGCTCAAGTGTATTTCAAAGTTCTGCAACCAACAATTTCTCATCTTCTTCTGAGGTATTTATAGAAGGATGAGGAGGTGATCTGAGAAAAGATCTCTCAGGATAATTAATACAGTTTCAAGACTTCGTGGCCTTTTGAGGGGCTCAATGAAGAAATTCACAGGTGGAACACTGTATTAATCAAGTATTAATTATGATTGTCTCTGTGTATTTTTATTTGACTTCCTCGAGGTTTATGTAATGTTTGGAGTAACTCTGCAGACATTTATGCATTGATTTCCTTGCAGAAGTAACTCCCTGGCTGCGCTGGAGGCGAATATCTAGTTTTCTTCAATAACTTCGGCCTCTGTTTGAAAGGTTTGAGGCGATAGGTCGCTTGGTGGTGGTTGAGGAATCAATTTGCCCCAAGATGTGGCGGTGGAGGCTTTCCGTCTGATAAAACACTTTAGGTTTTCTTTAAACTGTGTTTTGAGATTGGGGATTAGTTGATAATCAATTTTAGTCAGAATCCCAAAAAAAACGTTCAATCTTCCTTCGTTGTACTCGTTATCCAACTTATACTTTTTAATCGGTCTTTTGAATAAAACAAGATCTGTCGAGTGCAAAAGACAGACTGGCTTTTTAAAGGCATCAATTCCCATGAAGCATTGAGAAAACAATGGAGCGAAACCCTGCAGATGGTTCTCTTTAACAGCTCGAAGGCGCAGGAAACGTATTTCCCAACCCTCGGCTTTTCTTTGTGATACAATGGAAAACCATTAAAACACCTGCAAAACACAAAAATAGTTAAGAAATCTTGCGGAAATAGGTTTAAACTGCTTCAGATAGCGGGGGAGGAGCGTAGCCGTCGGATAAAAACATCTAACGGTGGAGATCGGCATAAATCAGAAAAATGAGAGCGGGGAGAAGAAATAAGGCGGGGTGGTTTTGGACCGTCCGATCTCGACACGTGGACGGTCCAGATTCAATCGAAGGATCGCAATCAGGGGTAGCGAGCAAATGCACCGATTTGAAACATGCGATGCGACTTAGCGCAGACCGTCGATCTAAGATTCAGATCAACGAACACAACAAATCGGAGGGAGAGCAGGATCGGAAGATCGGAGGTATGGACTGCGATTGATCGGAGGGTACACTTGAAGTATTGCGGAGCCATATCTGTGGGGCTTATTACACTCCACCGGGATATTCCGCTTTAAGATCAACTGGTGTTTTTAACACATGATTGTACTTCTGATAAAGAAATTATCAGACGCAGTTTCAACTATTTACAAAGGATTCATGGTAATCATTTACTTTTTGATTACATTTAGCACTTGGGACTTAAGCGCTTGGTCCCAGCACCGGGGCATGTGCGGGGAAGTGGTTTGAAAGGGGCTAGCGGGAGGGGGCTTACGCCTATATTAAGGTCTGAAGGTGGGTTTTGGCCTATTTAAATGGAATTTGAAGGCCAAGGAAGGGAACGATAGAGGGGTAATGGGGGAAAATGGCCAACAAAGGTTAGGGTAAGGATTTAAAGGGGATTTTGGGGGTTCGGCACAGCTCAAAAAGAAGTTTTAAACCATGTGAGGAGGATTTTCATGAATGGAGGGAGAAACTTATGAAAAGTAGGGAAAAAATATGGAGAAAAGGGGGAGTAAATGAAGGTTAGTTATGAGTGGGAGAAAAGGGGAAAAATGATGGTTTCTTCAGTAGTTTCTTACAGGAAATCAGCAGAATTAATAGGAACAGTAATGAGGATTTTGGACAGAGGCATGAGGCCTACAAGGAGTTCAAGAGCCAACAATTCTCAGTGATAAAATTTGTTCCTTGGAGGCTCATCGACCTTAGCCACCTTTGGTATAACAAAATATTATAGGTGGCTATTAGTCTGCTCATGGTTATTTTGGATCTTAAGGCACCCACATCATTCAAACCTCTGTCAGGTTATCGAAACCTGGTTCCAACACCCCCATACCGTCGTGAGACTTTGACTTCAGAAGGTGTCATCGCGAAAAGGGCTAGTAGTAAGAGGGTTTGTTGGTTAACCTCAACTCCGAACTCGGGTCACCCCTGCCAAAAATGGCTGGCCCGTTGAGCGAGGCCCCGGGTTCGAGCTTGAAGACCAATTTTGATATATTTTTTGGAGGTATCGTAAGTTTAGTCAAAGATAGTTAGATAAGTCAAGGGGTTTCAAAGTGGTCAAATCCTCATGAGTCGTAATGGGTGTAAAGGGATGACAATGTCAGAACTACCGTTTGTAGACCCTATATTAGTGCAAGCAGTATAAATAAATATGGGCGCAAAATGGCGAAGGCATTTTTTTTATAAGTTTAAACGTGGAATGATAGATCTGGTTGTGTTGTGATATTTTGTGTCGATTTGTTTGGGTAAAATGCTCCTGTTGGCTGTGTGCGTGAAGACCTTAGTCCTAATGTGTGCGCGGGTGAAGTGAAGGGTTTTGTATGAAGGATTTGAATTGTTATGAACAAGGAACTGTTGTTGCATATCTCTGAGTTTGAAATGCATTTACTGTTTATGTTATGATTATTTTTGCATATTATTTCTGATTCATGTATTGTTAGCGTTTAGATATCTTGCGCAACAACTTTTGGGTTTAGATGAATGATTATTGGATGGATCTAATGTTATTAGGCTCTGACATTGTTTTTTAAGAGTTATTACCTAGCTTATGAATTATGTGTTAACTTGTGCAAGATAGTCTGCATAATTGACCTAAATCTGTCTGTAAGGGTTTCCTAGTTAGGGCTTTTGTTGCGAAGGTCTGTTCATGGTTATTTTGGATCTTAGGGCACCCACATCATTCAAATATCTCTAAGGGTGTTGAAACCTGGTTCTAACACCCCCCATACTACTTCGGGTGAGTTTTTGACTTGCACAAGAAGGTCACTGCCGAAAGGGCCAGTAGTAAGATGGTTTTGTTGGTTAACCTCAACTCCAAACCTGGGTCAGGACCCCTCAAACCAACACACGCAGATATGAATCTCACTTGTTTTCTTCTATTGTCTGATGATTAAACTAATCCTTTGAGACTCCTCAACAGGTTATATTTCCAACCTCCAACATTCAGTTGATCTCTTTCCTAACCTTCTTCTTATATATCATATTTAGTCGATATGATATTTATCACGCCAATTTGATAGATGGTTTCAATGGAATCTTAATTTCCCCTAACTCGCGAAATATGCCTTTCATTTCTAAGAAAGTGTTGGGGAATATATCTTGATATTCTCACATTAAGTCAAAAATATGTTTGATAGATTCCTCATCCCAATAATCACCAATTACTATGAACTTTGGATTTTTCAATGTGCCAATGTTCACCCTGTGTGTCCTAATTGTCTTAATAAAATATTCCGCAACAGAGTCAAACTATATTCCAACAATATCACGTTCTCCCTCAGACTGTGGAACCTATAGATCACCAGGATCCTCATCATCATCAATTTCTTCTACGACAACATAACAATACTAATTTTTTTATAGTTTGACCATGTCAGTGAGACATATAAAGTGATACATCATTTTTCAGTCCTTGGTCCATGTGAAAATATCTTTTCTTTCATCTTGTGCGATGATTCATCAATTGACAAGTCATCATAATGAAACTAAAATTTTAGTAGGAATTTGTCTCACATTTTTGTCCAATCCATTGTACCCCATCGCAAATCTAGCTATGTATACCATTTTTGGGGCACAATATCTAAAGTATGCACAAAATGAGGGACCCACTCAATTTCTAGAATATTCTCTTCTCTCCATACTGCAATTAAATGATCTAGGTGAGTGGTAAGAGATTCATTACCAATATGTTATTCCTTGCAATGTCCCACATTCAATCAAAATCTAATTTGCAACAAGTTCTTGCATTGATGCCAAGACATTGTTTTCTCCCTATGTGTTTCCAACCAACATGACAAAGTGACTTTCAGGGCGATGTCCAGCGTTTGTAGCCTGAGATATCACACCTATGCCTCAAACTATTTAACAAAACTATATACATTAGTTATCCTGTCGAACTTGGGAGGTTCCCAAATCTCTGCGCTAATCCATCACATTACGCAGGTTATATGCACACATCTTTGTGTGGAAACCTCATTAAGGCGTTGGTACCAATTCTCCAACGCCTCATGTGAGTCTCACAAAAAAGAATTGATACTATGCCAACTTAGAGTGCCATCTCCTGTAGGATTGGCTTAGTCATCATGGCGGGCTATTGCATTGTAGATATTGTCCCTGGCCAAAGGGTGTGCCAAAATATTGACCAAAAGAATTGGTACCCCAAGGATTAAACATATTTTTTAGGAAAGTGTTCCCCACCCCTTGACATTCCATGGAAAAGGCATGATTCCCTCAAACATAGATCCCCCTAACAATTGATTTCCCCAAGGACTTGTGAACCCTCTAGAAGTGAAAGTGCCCCCAGTTGAGCTACAGAATGGCATGGATAGGGTAAAATGATTCCAACAATATAGAAACCCACCATTGGGTATAGTTACCAAGTTTGCTCGAATCAGGCCAAAAAATACGAAAATTCACCGGTTCTATACGAACCAATTCCATATTATTCTTTGAAATTCGATTTGGTTTTTAGGATCAATGTTTAAAATATTACTTAAAATATTAGCAAAATTAATAAAATATTACTTAAAACCTTAGCAAATAGGGTAAATTATTCTTTCAATAACAAAGGACAAGAATGGCAATATTTGCACAAATAGGTAATAGTGGGATGGAGTCCACACATAAGGAAAGAGTATTTACATAAATACATAGTATTGGGATGGAGTCGAGGGAAGAGGTAAGAAAATACAAAAGAAAATTAATAAAATATTACTTAAAATCTTAGAAATTTGAGTAAATTATTCATTCAATAACAAAGGACAAGAATTGCAATATTTGCACAAATACGTAATAGTGGGATGGAGTCCACACGGAAGGAAAGAATATTTACATAAATACATAGTACCGGGATGGAATCTAGGGAGGAGGTAAGAAAATACAAAAGAAAATTAATAAAATATTACTTAAAATCTCAGCAAAATTAATAAAATATTGCTTAAAACCTTGGCAATTTGGGTTAATTATTCATTCAATAACGGAAGACAAGAATGACAACATTTGCACAAATAGGGAATAGTGGGATGGAGTCCACACAGAAAGAAAGAGTATTTACATAAATACATAGTAGTGGGATAGAGTAGAGAAAGAAGGTAAGAAAATACAAAAGAAAATGGAAAATCATAGTAAAATAGGAAAGTTTACCATTTTCCAATTTCATTTTTGCTTTCAAAAGTCTAAAAAACTTAGAAAACAGAAAAAGAAAAAATGTCTATATTAATTTTTGATATAGTGCTAATTTTTTAAAAAATGACAGTTTTAAGATTTTATATATTTTCTAAATATGTTTATATTTATGAAAGTATTGTTCACACCATAACAAAAGTCTTTATCAGGTATAAACTCTAATTTTTTTTCAATTAAAAAAATTATTTAAACATCCCAATTTGAATTCTAATTTGGTAACTATTCCCAATTCGAATTTCGAATTTGGTAACTATGCCACTGGATATGAACGTATGCCATTGGTTATGAACGTATTCCCGGCTGATATATCCATGGTGACAGTAGAGGTAGTTATAGAAGTCTCATGTGACTAAGCTTGAAAAGATGTATCTCAGCTTTTTTAGATTACCTACCTTCATTTCATCTCTGTGAAAAGATGTGTCTCAGCTTTTTTACATTACGTACCTTCATTTCATTTCATCTCTGTGAAAAGATGTATCTCAGCTTTTTTAGATTACCTACCTTCATTTCATTTCATCTCTGTCTGTTTTTCGGGCTTCTGCCAAATCTTAATCACATCAACTTATCTGTTAAACCAACTACTGTCAGGTGACACAGTGGAGGCTGGAGCCATCCCTGGAATCTGAAATTGCAGAGGAATCACTGGCAATATAGTTGGAATTCGTCCCCAGATAAAGGTGTAGGGGTGAAAGAGGTGCTAAAGATATCTGGAACCATCGCTTAAGTCTGAAACTGCAGAGGATTCGCTGGCCACATGTTTGGAATTCAACCCCATGTAAGGGTGTCAGGGTGAAAGAGTGGGGCGAAGTATGTTAATCAACGTGTGTGGCGCACGTAGTCGATCCAGGGATCAGTTAATAAGTTTGACATACGACGTATCTCAATCTCCATTTAATTTTGTTTCTCAACTTTTTTAGTAGCGCTTCGTACTACATGGAATGAGTTAATAACACTGTAACAGAGAATTTGGCTATCAAATTCCATCTCCGCGCCTTAAATCGCGGCCTGACTTATGCATTCAATGATCGGATCAGTTTAACCTCCTTTACTTGATATTGACAAAGACCAAAATTGATTGATAGTAGAAGTTATCTATATATATATATATTTATTAATTTTAAATTATTAAAGTAATGAATAGATTTTATTAAAATTATAGAAATATATAAAGTTTATAGTTATTAACATAGTAGTAAAAGTTAGTATATTTTGAATTTTTTTGTAACTAGAGATATATGATGAAAATAAATGTAATTAGGAATGTCATGTGAATAGCTGCCCACTACTTTTTATGCAAATATTTGTTTATTAGCAGATCCATGTTGTTACTTAATTGATTTCATATTATTGTTAAATATATTTAAATAATATAGCTATATGATTTTAATGTTTTTAACTGAATATAATAGTATCTAGGTTTGTATGGATTTGTTTAATGTTTAAGAGATAAATTTTAAGCTATTTATAAACTATTTGAATTTTATTTTTGATATGCAAAATTTATTTTTTATATTGAATTTTAGTTTTCAAATTATATTACTAATTTTAGTATATTTTATTTTTTCATATATATATATATATATATATATATATATATATATATATATATATATATTTTTAAGTTTTGAAAAATAATAAGTTTGAATAGATGTAAGATGTATATTCCTCATTTTTTTTTCTGCATGGAATTTCGAATTCGAACTTGGTAACTATAGTTATAACACTTATTTCTTATCACTATTCTTTGGTAGTAGTTGCATGTTTTAATTAGACAACATTCATATACATTTTATAATAAAAATATTCTATTTGAGCCTAGAGGCTCATTCTACAACCCAAGTATGAGGGGATGTGGAAGTTTGTGGGTCCGTCCGTTCCCCTTTAAAATAAAAATAAAAAATAAAATTTATGTTCTAAATAGAAAAATAATGTCGAATATAATAAAAAAATGAACGGAAATAAGAAAATGTATGAATAAGATGTTTAAACGTTATACTTCTCAAAAATATTTCCACAAGAGATTCAAATAAACTATTTGAAGATCTATGTTAACTAATTTATGTCTATATCAATTTCATATATATATCTATATATAGAAAAAAATTGTTAAAATAAAATATTTAATTGTCATATATAAAAAAATATTCAATGTTGGTTATTAATAAGATACTTTAATAAGAATTAATATTGACATATTATTCTCCGATCAGGGTGTGATGAAGTGGATCAGCCCTCCCATCAACAATAAAGGTAATGGCTTTGGGATTGAAGCCCACCACCCTCCACATGAGTGGCAAGGGTGGCAGGCAGTACCGACGCATGCAGTGTGAGGTGAGGTGGCGGAACGGAGGCCCGCACATGGCGATTAAATTAGGGTGGAGGAAGGCATGGGGGTTTTGTTCCAATGGTAGGCTCTGGAGTAGGCGCGATCGCAGGAAGACAAACCTCCAACGTCCTTCCACCACGGTGAAATTTGGGTACGTGTTTGGTTTCCCCTTCCACCCTCATACCATGTTTCTATTTTATCAATTGGCAAGGTCTTCGTGGGAGCTTAAGGGGGTGAAGTCGATCTAGTATAAGTTGTTGTTGGGTAGGAGAGAGCCGAACTGCTTCGGTTCTAGTTGGGGGATGGTAGGGATGTTTTTGGGTCTCTGCCTCTGTATCGGTGAAGGAATGGGGCATGGCCTTGGCATGCACCCGAGAGGAAGCCTGTTGGGTGAGGGTCACCAGCTGGAGGGGTCAGAGAGGGGTTGGGAAATTCATTCTGGGTATAGAGTCATGTGGAGGTCTCGGGTCATGTATGTTTTAGAGGCAGTGCAGGCTAGCTCCACCATGAGCCACCTGGGCTCGGTGCGAGTGAAGATGGGGCAAGGGAACTTGAACTAGGATGCGTCTGTGGGCAACAATGCCTTTTCTGTAAGTTGGGAAGGTAGGTGGTATGTCGAATGGGATGGCACCGGGGGGTCGGGGTATTGACGAAAGGAGGCAAGCCTATAGGGGATAGGAAAGATATTCGAGGTGCGTGTAATTAGCTAGGACAGGGGGTGGCAGAGGGGAAGCACGGTGTGAGAGTGATTGACCCTTAGAGTGATGGGGATGGGAGAAGTATCGGGAAGAGCTCCACGAGACACCAGTGTTATGATATCTCTGCTGCATGGACTCATACAAGTTTGCAAAACATGGAATTACGCCTCCGTTTGCTTTTGTGGACAAGTAATTCCCCCGAAAACCTTTCTCGAGACTGTGGGAAGTCTCAGCACAATTCCCCAGCTCACAAGGCTCACAACTACCACGAAGAGATCACTTTGACGATCGCCCGCTCTAAGAGCCCACAAGCTTGAGGTCGCGGCTGGAAAGATAAGGGGAAGGAGGTTGAAGCTCAACCCAGCTCACCCTTGATCAAGCCAAGACGAAGGAGGCCAACAGTGGAAGTTATCCAAGAGGCAGTGAAAGCATACCATGAAAACAAATCAGAGGAAGTTCAGAAGCTCATTGAAAAATAGGAAGATGATATAAATCGTCAGGCATGGTCAAAAATGGATATGGAGGAATGGAAGGGCCTTTTCCCCGATCTGGGACAAACGAGAGGCAGATTGACACAATTCAACCATACACTGTATCTCTACTGGTCCATGAAGGGCATCCTTGTAAAGGCCTTGGAACATATTTCTATGAGTTTGATAACACTAACCTAAGACTTCCCAGACAACAGGAGCAAGTTTGATAAGATCAAATTCTAGCTGAGAAAGAAAGATGGGCGCCTCGAGTGCATTGAATACCACCTTCCATGCATTGCGAGGCCATTTGAGTAGGCTGACACTTCAGTTCAGGATCCGACACATGTGGATTTGGCCTCGGCTTCAGAAGAGGTTGAGTAGTCTCATGATGGTTTAGTCTATTAGTTTTTTTATTTTATATATATGTGGCTAGCATTTAAATTTCCAGTGTCAAGAAAAATTGTTAGTAAATATGTCAAAAGTTGTATACGTGTCAATATCTAGGCCTTGTTAACTTGGTATGAGAGACTCAAAACCTTATTTTTTTGGATGACATACCACACTATTAGGTGACCAACAGATTCAATGACTCAATTTCCCGCTTTGGGCGAGTTGAGGCCACCAAACTGATAAATTTGGTTGTATTTTGTTTATAAAATTCAATGGAAACAAATTCCTACCAAGCTTAAAAAAAATATTGACATATCCTTAAAAATATATTAATAATAATAAACTATTTTAATTTGCATTATAAAGTGTCTAGATGTACATGTGATGTAAAATATTTTAATGTAATTTAAGTACATATTATATATCATTTAAAAAAATTATGTATATATTATGAAAAAATTAAGTTTTTATGTTTAAAACATTTATTTAGTCTTATATATACTTTATTTAGAGTTCAAAAATACAATTTATACAATAAAAAATAACACATTGTATTTTACACTCTAAAGAAATTAAATTTACACGTGAACAAATTTGATCCTTCACAACTCATATTAAATCCTACTTAAAATGAATTTATATAATATTATAAAATTAGATCCATAATAAAATTAAACTAAGCTAATGTGTTTATAACTACCTTCAACTTTACAATATTTGGCCAGCTGCGTGAGAATATGGAATTCTATTAGGTAACCTGCAAACCATATCTACCGAACTAATCGACTTTCTTCTTTCTTCTAGGTGCAACAACCTGCAAGCCACACGATATGCCTCTTCTTTTAGGTGCAACAACCTGCAATCCACACAATATGCCTCAACAAGAGCCAGCCAAAACGTCCACTATGGGGTCGTAGGTTTCACCCAACAAAACTTACCGTTAAACCACATGTCATTATATAATTAATCGACTTTTTTAAGAGTAAAAAGAGCTGTTGACTTATGTACACCTGAGCCTAGATTCGCGAAGAGTGGGGCCGCTAAATTTTTAAATGTTCAGTGAATTGCGTGACGGTCTTCTTATATAATGGATTGGGCCAGCCAACTAACAGTAATGAATGAACCCGACAGAGATACGCTGTCATGGGCATACTATGGAACATATGTAATATTTTTTCCAGAAGCAATTGTTTTGAAGAGATGTTTTGGTTATACACATCTATTCGTGAATGTACGAGCCAACTACCCATTTAAGGGGCCCTACCAGTGATGAAGGTATGTTCCATTGGGATACGCTAGCATCCGTTATATTAGTGGTGTAAACTATGGTACGCTAGTAGTTTAGGAATTGTTAGGTCAATTAGGTGTAACGTGCCTATTAAGGTTGTTATTTTCTTATTATCTTAATGTAAAGTTAAATTTGATTTTATGATGTGTTTGTTTTTGTTATCTAATTTGTTGGTTCCACTTAAAATTAGGATTTGTTGTAATCTAAGCGTTGCCATATTCAATTTCTAAAATGGGAAAGTTTTACTCAATGCAATGCATTATAGGGCTTATATATGACTATCAAAATTGATCTTTATTTCATTAAATATAGTTTTCTTAATCATTGTACAATTTATTTTTTATTGAAAAAACCTCATTCCAATATATTAAAGAACTAGAAAATGACTATAATCATTAACATCATATACTATAACACATCTAAAACCTTAATAAGTAAGAAACATCATTAGCATTAAAGAATATGCATCTAGAGCAAATACGATTCATCAATTAGCACAATTGCAAAAAAAGAGTAAATCACATCATCTACATATAAAAATGATCCATTAATATCTAGGACAATCCAATACATTCTCAAATAACAAGTAGGGTATGACTCATGTGAAGCATGATCTAGAATAGATATCTTTTCTCAGCCTAAGCAACAACAATTACAAAAAATATCACAATTGAACAATAGCCACAATTCAATCTTTCCATGTTATATTGTCATTGAGAGCTACCATTAATTGTCATTTTGACTATGCCCAACTCTTATTGGTTAACTCCATCAATTCATATATATATTTATCAAGATAACACATTGGTTCTTTTCCCTGTGCATTGGCCAATGCATCTACCTTTATTTGCACATTTTCTCTATTATGTGCATCATTCCTCTACACTATAGATCAATTCATCATTCTAGTGGGCTTGTCCAAAACTCATCCCATTGTCCCCCACAGGTGTGGGTTTTGTGCCTTTATTGATCACCGCCATCTTCTAGCACATGATCTTCACCCCTCGAGTAAATCACTAATTTTACCAAAAATGCACCACTATGCCCTTTTAGCCACCACAATATGGATACCCTCAAAATTCAAAACAAGTGGCCCAACAAGCCCCAACCACACCTATTGACCCCCCTTTGAGTCAACTCAGATTGACCTTGTAGAATTCTACATTTTCTATTTATTTTCCTAGCACAAGGCCCACCTTTCCAAACATGGTGCCAACTTGAAGACCAACTCCAAAAATCATCTCTAAAATTGTTGAAGTTATCCAACTTATTGGACCATTTCCCTACCAAAATGTTAAGGCCTTCCATCTAGACATTAACCTACTTAATGTTAGTATGAATATTTCTTCGTAAAAGATCACTTTAGCTACGCATAACAAATAGCCCTAACATCGATTATGGCTGCAAAATATCTTTAAGTCTGCTGCACAAATTCAGATCTAAGCACAAAAAGACATAAAGCAGATAAAATATAATATGACTCCATGCATCCAATAGACAAGACAAGAACAAAGTGTTTAAAAGAATGATTTGTATTATATTAAAGAATGGGGCACTTGAGAGGAAAACAAGAAAGGTGTTTTCTGGTTCTCCTCAGTGGGATGGGTTCTTGGAAGTCCTCAGTGTTTCAGATCTAAAATTCCTCTCTCTTATTGGTGGAGAAAAACAAACACGGAACTCAATGGGAGTTCATAAAGAAAAATGGAAAATGGTGACCAAGAGTAGATCCAGAGTGATCTAATGCAATGAAGGTGACTAATGAATGGGAAAAACCCTTCTATTTATAACAAAATATTGGGGTGTTATAGAACTCGGTGCATGAATAAAATATTATTAATCACATTCTAGAATCACCCTTTAGGAATATTTTATTATATTTGTTGGAGGGAAAAGGTCTTTTGACTTGGGTCAATTCCTTTATTTGTAAACAATAAATAAATAAATGATTTATTTATTATTTTAGGGAGATGATGGGAATATAATTAAATAAATAGTGATTTATTTAATTATTTGCAAATGATTTAGTCCAATTTAACTAGGAATATGATTAAATAATGATTTGAATAACTTATTCCTAGGAAATAATTAAATAAATAATGATTTATTTAATCAATTTCCTTGTTTTGGGTTAAATATGACTAGGAAATATGGACCAATGTTATGTTATATGGTGAAAGCAATTTTACTGGGGGTAAAATTGGTCTTACATGGTGTACTTGGGTTCATCTAATGATAATGGGTTAGATGACCAAAAAAATGGTGTAACAGATTGCCCCCCAACGTACGAGTGTTAGGAGCAAATTGTAAGACCGAAGTACGCTGTAAGAACTCAATCACTAGGCATCAAGAGGGGAGTGAGAGAGAGGAATATAAAATAGTCTAATGTGCTAAAGGACTAGACCCAAAGGAGACGAGACTTACAGGTGCAACAAGTCTCTAGGTGTTGAAGTAGTACCAGTGTTAAAGGCGGCGAGGGAGACATACCTATGCCCGCCGATACAACAGTACAAAGAATAAGGCGCCCGAAAAACCACGGAATGCAATAATGAAGCATGTGCTGGCCTAAACATGAGCCAGATAAAAATGATGAATCCCACATACATGTGATGCCTGGAATAACCTTCAGGACTTATACCAGAAGATTTTAGTACATGAGACACAAATATACCCAAATGCCCCCTACACACGGGGAAGGGCTCACAAAATATGACTGATATATGAAAATCGAAGAGGCGCTGCGGGCGGTTGAGGCCGATATCATCAAATGAGAGGAGCTGCATCAAGGGCAGAAATGTAGAAGTCATCCGGGCATGTGGGGGGCTACCTACAGGGCCACACCCTCATGAGGGTTGAGACATCTCACACATGCCCGGGAATCACCAATAGCTGTTGTTGCATCACTGGACCATCAAGTGTCTAGATCACGATTAGGTTGAGAAGAGTTCGAACCAGAGTACACTGCCCCCTAGACCTGGCTTCTGGAGTAAATGAGCTGATGTCGACAGAAGTAGGTCCGCCATAGGTGAGGCAATAAGGAAACCCCAACTGAGGCATGAGGGAAAAGAGTAAAGAGACGAATAGCTAGAGACTAATGATGATGAGGGAAGGAGGGATGATCCAAAGGGGATCACAAAGAACATGAGTAAAAAATGGTATCTCATGACGGAAATTGATACAAACAGGACTGAGTGTGGAGGCAAGGTGGTGCCCCCAATGACATGTGTAGTACGTGAGAAAATATGATTTTGAGGGGAGGTGAAGTAATGCTTCGTGGATGATAGGTGTCCTGGTGAAGTGACAAAATGAAAACAAACAGATGCTAGCTATCTAGAAGAGAAGAAAACCCGCATTTCGCAGGGAAAATGCTAGGGGTAATATCTCTTAAGATAGAGTGCATTGCGAGGATTAGGAAGGATATGGCCTTCAAAGTCCTCTAAAAGATATGCCCCCTTACCAAGGTCTTTACTAATGATGTAAGGACCTAGCCATAATGAGTCGAACTTCCCATGATCGAGGGTATCGAGGGCCTGGTCATATACTAGAACGAGATCACCTTCGTGAAAGGTACGAGGGTGGAATTTTTTGTCATACTGAGCTTTGGTGCGCTTTTTGGTTGCTTCAAGAGTTTGCAATGCAACACGACGGTCTTCAGAGGCACGCTCGAGCATGATAAATCGTTGTTCAAGAGGTTGGGTATCAGGGAGAAGTTCGACAGCCAAGTGAAGGGAAGGGATTTCGCACTCGATTGGTAACACTGCCTCCTCGCCAAAGACAAGGTGGAAGGGAGTGAAACTAGTGGCGGTTTTAACAGAAGTACGATAAGACCACAAATCAGGGAAGAGCATGAGATGCCAATTGGTTTTGTGCTTATTCACCATTCGTTGAAGTAGGGTCTTAAGAATTTTGTTGACCGCTTCAACTTGGCCATTACCTTGGGGGTAATAAGAAGATGAAAATTGGTGCTCGAAACCCAATAGGGAGGATAGCTCCTGCCAAATCTGATCTTCGAAATGTCGGCCATGGTCCGAGACTAACTGTTTTGGAACTCTGAATCGAGCAATGACATGGTTAAAGAAAAAGAGGGCTGCAGTGGCTGCCGTATTGTTAAACGTTGGCATAGCTTCGGCCCATTTAGTGAAATAGTCAACCGCCACGATGATATATTTGTGGTTACTAGTAGATGGGGGTCGACATTCCATAAAGTCGATGGCCCATTTACAAAAAGGACCGGTGGTGACGACAGGATGGAGAGGAGCGGGAGTAGCTCGCGCCTTGGGGGTGAAATGTTGGCAATTGGAACAATGTTTGACTGCTTCAATGCAATCACTGAAGAGATAAGGCCAAAAATACCCAGCATGCATTATTTTTTGGGCGGTGGCGAGGCCGGAGAGGTGGCCACCACAAGCGCCGCTATGACAGGCATTAAGGACTTGCTCGGCTTCAACGTGTGTGAGGCAACGATGAAGGACAATATCTATTCCACGATGATAAAGGTCATCACCGATTAGAAGGTAGCGAGAGGCTTGGTGTCGGATACGTCGTCGAGCATCTCAATCGAGATGGAGGGCGAACTTATGGGTTCGCAAGTAAGTAAGGATGTCATTGTAACAAGGATCGTCGGTGGTGATGGCAAACAAATGTTCATCGAGAAGAGCATCATTAATTGGGGTATCTTGCGTTCTGGTAGGAAGATCAAAAATGAGTTAAGTGAGGACTAAACCTTTCTTACTTTTTGGGGTGACAAATTCAAGGTCGAATTCTTGGAGGATAACGACCCAACGAGCGTACTTCCCATTGAGGATGCGGCAACTCAATAGGAAAGCCATGGGGTTGGAATCAGTCACAACCTTGGTGGAACGCATGAGGATACAATGACGCAGTTTTTGGACTGAGAACACGACAGCTAGTGCTAATTTTTCTTCATGCGAGTAGGACACAGGTGGGCTGGCAAGGTTCTTACTGACATAATAGATCACATGTTTGATACCGTTATCATCCTCCTGAATAAGGACACCAGCAACCGAATAGGTGGAAGCGAAGATGTATAGGATGAAATCACGGTCAAAGTCAGGGGGATGGATCAAGGGAGCGGATGTAAGAGCATGCTTGAGGGAATCAAAAGACTCTTGAGAATACGTATCCCAGACAAAAGGGGTGTGAGATCGAAGAAGTCGAAGGAAACCATGAGTGGTAGTGGCGTATTCAGGAACGAATCGGCGAAGAAAATTGGCTTTGCCTTGGAGACTTTGTAGTTGGCGTAAGGTATGAGGCATAGGAAGTTCAAGAATGGCTTGAACTTTCAAAGGGTCGAGAGTTATCCCGTCTTTTGACATGATGAAGCCAAGGAGACAACCGGCGGGAACATAGAAGACACATTTCAATGGGTTAAGGTGAATGTTATACTTGCGGCATCGGAGAAAAATGGTACGTAGGTCATGAAGGTGTTGTGCCTGATGTTTAGAATGAGCAGTAAGGTCATCTAAATAGGCGAGGATAATATGGGCTAAGTCATGGAAATAATAAGACATGGCGTGTTGAAAGGTAGCGCCGACGTTTTTAAGGCCAAATGGCATGACTCGGTACGCGAAAGTGCCCCACGGACTAATGAATGCGGTTTTAAGTTGATCAGCACGACGGATAACAATTTGGTTGTATACGGAGAAGCCATCCATAAAGGAGAGAATCTCGTGCCCCGCACACTCATCTATGATTTGGTCAATAAATGGTGTGGGGAAGTTGTCTTTGGGACAAGCTTTGTTCAGATCACGAAAGCCGGTGCAAACACGAATGGTGCCTTGTTTTTTGAGGACGGGAACTGGGTTAGACACCCAGGTGGTATATTCGATGGGTTAAATGAAACCAGCTTGCCGGAGCTTATCAATTTCAGCTTTGATGGCGTCGTGTCGAGAAGGATTAATGGGTCTCAACTTTTGATGGACCAGAATGGCATCAGGCCATGTGTCGATGTGATGTTCGACAATGGTAGGATCGAGTTTGGGCATTTCTGAGTAGGACCAAGCAAAAATATCACGAAATTCTTTGAAGAGATTGGTGTAGGCTTAAATTTCTTCTGGAGTGCATTGGGCACCCATGGTGATATGTTCTTCAATAATTGGTTTGACAGAAATGTCTATTTTAATGGTAGGAGAGATATTAGCCATATTGCCTTCTTCGAAAGCGTCAAGTGCAGGGATGGGGTTTTTGAACCAATCAACTTTGGCGGGAATGAAGTCTTTAGATTCGAGGGCATATTAGTCATGGGACTGGTGTGGTAGGAAGTATGCACGATGGTGCATGTCGTCCCATGGAAAATCAGGTGCGGTCATAGCTTCCATGATGTATTCATCGGTCTGAAAGATGGGAAGGTTGGGAGGAAGAGGAGTATCGGAGGAGGTAGAGATATGAGACACCTGATTTGGAGGGGGAAGGTTCGCGTGTGTGTCGGCATGAGGGGTGACAGCAGAGTGAACAGATGAGTGAGTGAGCGAACCGACGGCAGAAGGCACTAAGGGGTCGGGTGCCGGGAGACGTGGGGAGGAGGAAAGGTAGAGAATAGTGGCTGAAGTTTCGGTCATTTCAGTATCAGGAGGGGGAATGGTAATCGGGGGAGACAGGGGGTCTGGTGGTAGGGAAGAAGGATGGCGGGCAAGCGCGGCTTCAAATTGGCGGTATGCAGCTAAAGAAGCGCGATACTCGTCAAGGCGGGGGAAAAGGTGGGTGTAATGTCCATGGAAATCACACAAAGAACAAGGGTGATTGGTGTGCAAGTGTTTAAGTTTAGGAAGAGAATCAGGTATGGTGACAGAGACTTCAGGGAGAGAAGATTCGAGAAATGTCTCATTGACCATGGTTTTGAGATGTGGTAATTCGAGACAAGTATGGGTGGCATGTCCGACAATATCGCACAAAGCACACTGGATGGGATGCTTTGGAGGTCGAGGATGGGTGGAAGTTGTCGAGGTGGCTTTGTCCTTGGATGCCCCCCTGCGAGCTTGGCTAGTGGCACTTGGCATGGTTGCCATAGGGGGTGGTTGCTGATGAGGGGGCTGAGGTACAGGTGTAGCGGGAGAAGCCATGGGTATCGATTGAACCGGGGTCAAAGAAAGATAAGGTTTGGGTTGGCCAGGCAGAGTAGGGGCTGGGGGGTCTAGGTACCAAACAGGTATGCCTAAGGTCAAGTTGGGGAGGGATAGGGTAGCCAAGATAGGGACGAAATGAGTGCCAGGAGGGGGAGCAAGGAAAGGAATCTGACCAGCAGGGAAATGGCCAGGGGGAGTGGTCGGGGAAGGAGATTCCGAAGGAAGAAGGTGGGCTAGTGGGGGCGAATGGCTAGGATTGGGTGGAGTTGGGTGAGAATGTGTTTGCTTACTAGCCAGGATGGGCTGTGCAAGGTCAGCCCATGAAGATTGCACCATGCAAACATTCGCCATGCTAGGATCGGGTACGGAAGGAAGGTCTAAAAAGGTTCCAAGCAAGGAGGAGTCTTTATAGATGCCAGGGTAACACTGGTCAAAGAATCAACAGTTGGTTTATTGGTGACAGTAGAGACGGTGGACTCAGGGGAGGTCTGAGATTTTGGTTCATGGTATGTCAACTGGTCGATGGTGACAATCTTGCCATTATGAGGGAAGAACATTTTACGGTAGACTGCGGATGGGACATCAGACATGGCATAGGTGTAACTACGCCCCAAAAGAATGTTGTAGTCAAGAGGGGCGTTGATTACTTCAATGTCGACACAAATAATTTTTCCTGCAAGGGTGATAGGAAAATTACGAAAGAGGCCAGTGGGCTGGGAGGTATGGCCATCCCACGCACGAAGGGTGATTGTGGAAGGAGCCAGCTCAGGAGATCCAAGTTGTTTCCAAACCGAAGCGGACATCACACAGGTGTATGCCCCCTCATCAATAGTGCATCGAGTGACAGTCGAATTTCGGATTTTGACTGGGATTTGGAAAGCAACAAAAGGAGGAAGGAGGGGAGGGTCTGACTGACGGGCGTCGAAAACAATCAATTGGTCATCAGCAGGATCTATGGCACCCAGGGCAGATAGTAGTGTCTTCTTTTGAGAAGGACACGACTGGAGGAGTTCTAGTTTTGAAATGGCAGCAGGAGAGTGTGTCAGATCATCTACTGTATGACTGGGCAGCCTGACCAAAGGCAGAATTTCGGCGTAATGGGCCCTGAGGAGTCTTGGGATGGACCTCAGCGTTGGGCGGAGGGAGTGGCAAGGGACCATTGGGTGTCGATAGAGGCTCTAGAGGACCTGAAGATGGAGACTCGGAGGCAGACGGAACGGGAGGGGTGGAATATTGACAGGACCAAGTTTGAAGGTTGAGGTCGACGGTGAGAGGTGGGTCAGAGGCCATCATGAGAATCTAGTAATCAGAGGGACCATAAGGGGAAGGTTGAGTGGTTACCGGGGCATGAGGGGGTTGAGTGGCCACAAATCCTTGTTGAGGGAAAGGATCGGTAAACACAGCGGGTTGAGAAGTAGCTGGGGTGGGAGGGACAGTAGGGGAGGAGTGTTGTCCCTGCACGGTGGCCCGAGAATCCCACATCTGCCACATTTGTGGTAATAAGGGGCAATCATGAGTGTAATGACCATACACACTGCAACACAAACATGGCTTATTGGTACGAAGTGGCCTGTTCAGCTTGGGCTGAGAACCCTGTGGCTGGTTAGCAGTGTGAGGATCAATACTTGAAAGATTGAATCCACGATTTCCAGGGGAAGATTGATTGCCTTTCCTCTTTCTTTGAGAAGGAAGAAAATTAGGTGCTCCCTGCTGTGCAAAGACTTGCCCTGGAGGGGGTAGTAAGTGCAGTTGCGGGGGTGGAAAAGGCAAGGGAGTGGATAGTCCAAATGCTGGAGGAGCTAGGACACCAGGTTGTGGATATGGATAAGGGGTAGGATGGGCAACATGGAGGTAAGCAGGAGGGTGGGAAAAAGGAGGAGGCATGTCGTATCCTAGATACATGCTACCTGGAGGGGAAAAAGTGCCGGAGGGGCTGGCCCCCCCTTGGAGGGAAACCATGGCTCGGAAGAGGTTGGGTAGAGGTATGTGACAGGGCTCCAACGATACCGTCGGCAGAGTGAGATGCCCCCGAGGTGTTAGGGCCACCGGGTTTGGGACGGTCAGGAAGGACGGTATAAACATAACCAGATTGGGCATAAATAAGGTCATATTTCAAGGCTATTTGGAGGGAAGCTTCTTCAGTTTGGGGAAAATGGGATGCGACATCTTTGCCAATGGGAGGTAAGAGAGAACAAAGGAACCAATCCATGTAAACCCGATCTTCAAAGGGGGGGGTACGACACAAGCTCCGTCTTCACCGCCATTCCTGGACATGAGCAGAAAGGTGGGTCAAAAAGGATTGATGGAAAGAAGTTAAGAGTTCAGTGCCAGTGTCGTATCAGAGGGGGAGCTGGAAATAGGATAAAAAGGCTTGGGCAATGGTCGCAAAGGAGGTATGGGAAGAGGTGGCTTGATCAACATACCATTTGGAAGCTTCGCCGGTAAGCGTGCATTGGAACAAACGAAGACGGATGGAGTCATCGGTGATGGAATTGGAGGAACACCACATGTGGAAAGATCGGATATGGTTAGAGGGATCTTCACTAGCAAGGCCTTCGAACTTGGGAATGTCGGAGGGGAGCTTGGTTGGCATAGTAGGCCAACTAACATCGTGGCGAATAGGATCATTAATCAGCTGATTGAAATCGGGGAGACTGAGGCTGGCCATATAAGGGAGTAATGGCGCAGTCGAGGTAGGTCCCGTGGTGGTTCCATTGGAAATGGACCCAGCGGTAGAACTGGGGTTAGGGCTAGGTCCTGAACTAGACATGGGGAAGGTAAAAGAGGGAGAAGCATAAGTAGGGGGAGAACCCGAACAATCAGAAGAAGAGTCAGAGTGCGGAAGAAGGAATTACTCGAGAACGACGGGAAGGAGGAAGTCGACCAATCGGAAACTGAGGGTGAAGGCCAAGAAGTCTCCGGGAGAGGCGCCTTGGGGGCGCAATGATGACGGGAAGAAGAAAAACCGACAAGGGCAGGGAGGGGAAAAATCAAGTGAGGTCAAGGGCAGAGAGGTGCAATGACAATTGATTTTAAAGTCTTTTCCAGGCGGTGTTAACCAGGCGCTTCTTCACTTAGGGTCAGTGTGTGGCATGCGTTAATTTTAATTGTTTAAACCCAGGCTTTTTGAGAGTAAATGAAAAATTGTGCTGTGTAACTTGAAAAATAAATCTGCAGTAAATAAAACGAAAAGAACAGAAAATTAACAGCTACTAATGCGTCAATGTAACCCAAGAAGGCGGGTCTCTCAAAACTAGTCTATAAGAGGGAAAAAACTAAGCCAAGCACGCAAAAAGGAGGCCAATATATCTAATGTCAGGAGGGACTGGGATCTAAAGGAGAAATATGCTGAAAAGTGGTGCAGAGAACAACAAGTAGGCAGAGGCAAGGTTGCTGTGAAAACAGAGGAGATCAGCTAAAAATAGAAGAGATAAGGCGGTGGCCGTGGAAAGGAACCCAAACAAAACGATATGAGGTGATTTGAGAGGGAAAAGAGCTAATCTAAAGGGATCTGAAAAGGAGGTATCAGATCTGAGAAAAATAAAGCTGAAACTCTGAAAAAAAAAGACTCTCCCACAAAAAGTGGAGGGTACTAGAGCCCTAAGGGGCAAGATTCCCTCTTAGTTGAGTGAAGCAGATCAGAAACATGTCTAAATGGGCAGAGATGGAGGCTGGAAAACCTTGATAGAAGCTTCAGACAAACCCAGAAAAAGTGCTGAAAAAATTGCAGAAAAAGTGCAGGTCGTAGGTTTTGACCTGTTTTCAGTCTAGGTCACAGGTTTGGGTCAGAAAAGTGCGTCCTCCAGCTCAGGTCACACTTTTTGGGCCGATAAGTGCGACCTGCAGATCCGGCTGTCTCGGCAGCAGATTTCAGAAAAATTTGTCGTCTCAGCTGCGGCTGATGTCTGTCACTTGCGCAATAAGGCCAGAAACACACGAAAGTTAAAAATGTGACTGTTTGAGGGTTTTAGGGGTGAAAAACACCATAAAAATAGGGAAAATAGAAAATGGAAGAGAAACCCTAGGGTATGAAATAGCTGGATATGCAGGAATATATAAAATGACAGCGGTCATAAAAGAAAATGCGTGTGGAGTCGCCAATTGTTAGTATGAGTCTTTCGTCGTAAAAGATCATGTTAGCTATGCATAACAAATAGCCCTAACATCGATTATGGCTGCAAAATATCTTTAAGTCTGCTGCACAAATTCAGATCTAAGCACAAAAAGACATTAAGTAGATAAAATATAATATGGCTCCATGCATCCAATAGACAAGACAAGAACAAAGTGTTTAAAAGAATGATTTGTATTATATTAAAGAATGGGGCACCTGAGAGGAAAACAAGAAAGGTGTTTTCCGGTTCTCCTCAGTGGGATGGGTTCTTGGAATTCCTCAGTGTTTCAGATCTAAAATTCCTCTCTCTTATTGGTGTAGAAAAACAAACATGGAACTCAATGGGAGTTCATAAAGCAAAATGGAAAATGGTGACCAAGAGTAGATCTAGAGTGATATAATGCAATGAAGGTGACTAATGAATGGGAAAAACCCTTCTATTTATAACAAAATATTGGGGTGTTCTAGAACTCGGTGCATGAATAAAATATTATTAATCACATTCTAGAATCACCCTTTAGGAATATTTTATTATATTTGTTGGAGGGAAAAGGTCTTTTGACTTGGGTCAATTCCTTTATTTGTAAACAATAAATAAATAAATGATTTATTTATTATTTTAGGGAGATGATGGGAATATAATTAAATAAATAGTGATTTATTTAATTATTTGCAAATGATTTAGTCCAATTTAACTAGGAATATGATTAAATAATGATTTGAATAACTTATTCCTAGGAAATAATTAAATAAATAATGATTTATTTAATCAATTTCCTTGTTTTGGGTTAAATATGACTAGGAAATATGGACCAATGTTATGTTATATGGTGAAAGAAATTTTACTGGGGGTAAAATTGGTCTTACATGGTGTACTTGGGTTCATCTAATGATAATGGGTTAGATGACCAAAAAAATGGTGTTACACTTAGGGTCAAGCATGTTTGGTTTAGTTTATTGAAGTGTTACCCATTTATACTCATTTTTATTATAAAAATGTTGTAAGGAGTTGTAGTGTCCAAATTCAATTAGTTTAAACTGACGCAACTGAGCTTGGACTTGCCTATTAGATTGGAATAACTAATTAATTATATCTTAATTGCCTTGCCAAAATTTTTGCAACTTGATAACCCATGCCACTGAGTTAAGCGTCTATTAAGATTCTTACTAGAACCTATTAATTCATTCTTAAATTTATCCTAAATGTTTCTCGCTTCTTTTGATAATTTATACATAACTCTAAGTGCTCATCACATTCTCTTAGAAATAATTCATTACAACTTAAATATTCTCTTTGAGCCATTCAATAATTTTTTTTATAAGATTTATGATTGCAATAACTATGTCATCTTCCCTTTTTCAGTTAACTTCTCAGATTCTAGTTTTCCTTCACCCACCCCCTCCCCCCACTTTATCTAATGAACTACATGAAGCAGTTTTTTGGATATATCAAGTATAGGTGTATTTTTCTCTAGATCTAATCTGGATTGGATCATTCTATTATTTTTCAATTATATCAATGATTTAAAAATGGAAAAATAGGAGCAGTCAAATCACTAAGCTAATTTTATCGATGGGTCCGAGTTTGGAGAATTGGGGTTTGGAAACTTTTGGAGACACTTTGAGGCATCAAATGAATATTTTTGAGGTCAAAAAACCTTCACTTGTGCCAAAACATTGGCTCTTTTCCACACTCAAAGACCTTTCAATGGTGCAAGAAAGACATCAATGAGAGTATGTATGAAAAACTAATGCCACCTAGAAGTTGACCTTCCTCTTTAACAACCATTGTTCACGAGGATGCCTCATCAACCCTCATTACTCATGTAAAATGGGTTAGCCACATGGATACTATGAAGGATACTCTATAAGGGTCAAATCTGTAACTTTAGTTGAGATTTGAAGCATTCAAACTTAACTCCTAGTTGGCTATCATGCTATGCTATAACCAAGACACTAGGAGGAAAAGGGGGTCCCATATATTTCAATTGTACCTTGTTCCATGGTAGAGTAGAAAAACTTGGTAGTTGAAGTGATAGATAATATAGAGTGGGATTAGCGTCTATATCTTCTTATTATGCCATAGGTATTAAGTAAATCCATAGAGAGTGCCTTCTCCTTTTTATTTACATTATTTACATTCCAAATAAAAGAGAGTAGAGAAACCTCACCTTCCAACTGAGTTTTATCCCATAAGGGTTTCCTAGAGCATATCTTGTGTTCATAGTGGTTGGTTTGTGATTGTATTCCATTTTGCTCTATTTTTGTATCTTATCTATTGCATGCATAAGTATAAAAGTAATTAATAAGTCTAGAGTATAAGGAAATTAAGCCTTATAGTATATATTTTGGTCTACTTTTATCATATATGTTGTGATGAATTTTATAGTGGAATATTTGTGGAAATTTATATACCAAGATAATAGATACCAACATCTTCTCCATGAAGCATTAGCCACATTTCAACAAATTTTTCATCCAGTACTTCTACTTTCTCTTCTAGGGTGCACTTCTATTGCTAAATAGTGTATACAATTTCCAATGTGTCATTAAGTTGTAAAGCACACTATTTCCAATTTCCAATTGTGTCAAAGGCTACTCTACTTATAAATACCTATCCATGATTTCACTCCCTTTGTTGATCAATTCTTTCATTGACACTTGATTGATATCTAATGGATGTTACCCTTGAGAGTGTGAAAATTCCTGAGGGTTCATCATAGTAAGGTGTATCGAGATAGGTGCACTAGTGGAAATCCAATTCTTGGCTTCTATGTGATCCTAGTCTCAGCCACATCCAAATGGATAGCGGTGATCTAATCATATCTTGTACATTAACATTAATGTACTGTAGGATATCAAAAAAATTATCGCATTCCTCTGTAAGTACAAATTGATATTCTCTTTCTCTTTCCAACTTGATTATTGATTGCATTACAGTTGTCAAGTATAAGTGTTTGATTATAACTTTAATGAGGGTGGCACTAATAACATGGGTGACACCAACATCTAAGGAGATATCTAGTATTTTTTCATCAGAGGTAGTCCTATCAACCTCTTTCTCTCACTCTTAATATGTTATTTTTTTCGCTGCGACAAATACCCTCCAAAATTTTCTTACACTCGAGTTTTGGAGCCTACTGTGTATCTTGCGATCGGTCGTTTCGTAGTCACTTCCTGGATTGGAAGTGTCGAAGTCACTTTCTCACACATGATTAGTCCAAAACAAGTGCATGAGCGTATTATTTTATGCAAGATTGAACGAGCATAGCGCAGTACATAAATATTGTGCCTATGCGATGTCCAATCCATGTCAACAGTCAATGCGCACTAACATCGAAAATTCCTTACTTCAAACGGTGTTTGTATTTCTATTTTGGTGAGTTTTAAAAATTATCGCTTCCCCGGACCTTTGTTTTCATGAGTGTAATTTTAATGTTTTCGGTTGTCTCTTTCAATTTCTTTCAGTCTAATTAGTGTCATTTTCATTTTATATTTTCTCTGGCATGTGTTACTTTCACCGTCGTTCACATATCACAAGTGTCATCCGCACTGTAGCAATCATCATCTTTTCGGATGTTAAATGTCTCATGATGTACATAATATTGTTTTGGTGGTTTCAAGTGGTTATATTTGTGAAAATGAGTTTATATTACCATGTATACATCTGTCACACTCATTTCAATTTTTTTAATCATTATCGCAAAAGTGTCGTAATTGTAATCGCAAAGTGTATCTTTAGTGTCGCACTTGTTGTAAGTTGTCGCAAAGTTTTTCACAGTAAGGGATGTATGTATTCATGTGTTCCAAATGATATTTTTTGTGTCATAAAGTGTCTAAGTGTGTGATCACAGTCAAGTTCTACCACTGTTCACATCAACTTCACTGATCCCACACTTAGACAAATTTTCAAAAATTTCGAGAAACTTAGTCCCATTCGGCCTTCCTGAACTACACATTGTGCAGTCCCAACCCTCAAGTTGAAACCTAGCCTCTTGAAACTGTGCAATTCATAGTTCCTTCCTCCCAGGACTATGCACTGTGCAGTTTCAGTGCTCAAGCCTAAGCCTTGGTCTCCAAAATTGCACAATTCAACCCTCCATCTTGGCCCCAACTGCACACTACAAAATCTTTGATCTCAAGCTCAAACCATGAGCTCTTGAACTACGCAATTGCATCATCACCAGGCCTACTTTTCCTCCCAGAAATATGCAGTTGGCTGAAACAGTACAAAATCCCTTCATCTTGGCTCACTGACTCCAAAAACTGTGCAATTTCTCTCTCTCGCCTAGTCAGTACTACGCATTGCACAATATCAAGGACCAAGCCTCGACCCTGAGCTCTTGAACTACACAATTGTGCAACCAATTGGGATTCTTTTTCCTTAAGAACTGCACAATAGGCTAATCTAGTGCCCATACCCTCAGCCTGTCACACTGAACTCCCAAACTGCATAATTTTCTTCCTTAGTCTAACCTGAACTACACAATGCACATTCTCAAGGCTCAAGCTTCACCCCTGATTTCCTGAGTTGCAAAATGAAACAATTACTGGTTCTCTTTCCCAGCCTTTCACTCAATTTTAGCTTAGTCAATGGATCAATATGCACCATTAGACTAGGGGTAGACTCATGTCATCCTGTCATGAGTGGATTGCAGATCTAGGTACTCTATCATTCTATTTCAAGATGATAAAGAAGGATATGGAGAAGGAGGACATGATAGAAGACACATATGGAGCCGAAGAGATAAGATGATCACCAGGCAAGAAGACGAAGGAACACAAAATTATAATATAAGATGAAAGATCAAGATCACATGGAAGAATCCTCATCTTCAAGTCATAAGGAGGAGGAAGAAGAATAACATGCACCATATATTCAAGAAGACATAAAGAAAGAAACATAAAATAATGGCTTGAAATTTCCATGTCATCAATGTCATGTCATGTCGTGTCATGATTCATCATGTGCCACATCATTTTTTGGAATATGTAATTCAATATTGGACAAATATATTGTAAAGTGGAAGTCCAAAGGACATGTACAGAATATGAATAGTCATGTAAAGTCGAAAATTCATGGGAAGTAAAATATTAATGAGGGTAGTCAAAGAGTCACAAGGAAGGTGAAGCATCACCTCCCCATTGGTTATATATACACCCTCATTGTATAAGAAGAGGAATTTTCACCTTGGCTCCTCCCACAAGGCATTAGAGAGACAAGTTAGTTATTTTGAGGAGTGCATCCAATGCTACACTATTGGAGCTAGTGGTGTTCTTTGTATAAATGTGTCTTGGAACTTTTACTTAATAAAAAAAGCCTCAGAGACAACACATTCTTCATGCATGGATTATGAATATTTGTAAGACTATTTTGTGGATGTTTGTAGTTCATGTTTGCTTCATATGTGCTAAAGTAGTTGAACTATTTCAGTTATTTTAGTACTTATCATATTGAGAATGTGTTGTAACGATTATTATTGTTGTTCCATCCTTGTGGACTATTTTGCAGGATACTAGACATATTTTTCACGTTTATTGGTTGTAATGAATGCCACATCTTTTGTAGACTATTCCGCTGGATGCTAAATGAACCCTTCTTAGTTGTGTGTGTCTCTACTAGGGTGGTACTATTACCTATCTCTTAGAGGCTCACTTATTTCACTCCCTGCGTAGTAGAAGAACCTTGACATAGTTACAACCGAACACTCACTAGACACTTTTACTTTCTTTTCGAAGGCACATATGCATTTCTCTTTCTTGCTGACAGTTAGAGCCAAGGAAAATATTCAAGAATATATGGCAGCCAGGTTGATCTCCTATATGGGGCTCCTATTCCAAACGGTGTGAGGTCTAATTAGGAATTCACATTGGGGAAACCCCCTTGGTTGACAGATTTCCAGCACCATCAACAAATGGCACTAGAAGGAGGGCCATATGAAAAGTTGTGCCCGTTGAGTTTGTTTTGAACCTCTTATCTAAAATGGCTCATCCTCAAATCTTATTCCTGGGGTATTTCTATGATTTATCCATTTGTCAATTTTCAATCTCGATGATCCTCTCTATCACTTTTCTCATTTAAATTTTGATGGTGAGGATGGAACATATATAACTAAGCACATTTCTAATTTTCTTAAACTTTTTAAATCTTATGAAATCAGTGATGAAGATTTTGCTTGTGTGACTTTATTCCTCATCCTTGAAGGTCGTGTTAATAAATGGTGCCATAGCTTACCACCCACTTCCATCCATTATTTTCATCATTTAATCAAGGAGCTTCATCAAGCCTTTGGTAGGTATGATTAGTGAGATGTTTATAAAAGAAATAATCAGTTAAGAATGAATCCTGATGAATCAATTGAGGATTTATTTAATCGATTCCTTCACCTTTTTTATGAATTTCCTAAAGAAGATGTGGATTGGGATTTATTTAAACAAAATTTTCAGTGTTTGGTTCATGTCTCTTTGCATGGTGAGCCCAAACCCAGTGGTTTTTATGCTTCCCCAACCCTTGTGAATCATGAGACACCTCTAATTTTAGAGGATGAATGTCCTTCTCCTTTTCTTATTTGTACTCCTCGTTTTCCAGTTCTGGTGGGGGTGCCTCCATGCGATGATAATAAAGTTGGAAATCTAAAAAATAAAATTCCTTATTCATCTTCTTTCGCTTTTCGTGACTTGGATTCAATGGTGGGAATCCCATAATGTCTCATGAATCCCATGGTGAAGATTAACTTCCACATTCTGCAAGATGATGTTACTATTCATAACTCTAGTCTTGAATTTGATCTGAAATTTTTTTATCCTCTATAATATACATGCCATAACTCTTTGCACCCTCATCTTCCTGATAAATCTAGTTCACCATCTAGTTTTCCACACCCTCTTGATTTTCGATTTGCTAGTTCAAATTGCGATCAGATACAAGGTAGTCATATTACACAGGTAGAGGAGAAGGGAGGTGAAGATGATTTCTGATCTGAATTTGAATTTTATTTTTGTTGTGATAATTTCATTTTCAGATATAAAACTTATTTACTGATCTTATTCTTGATGTACAGGTTCCCTTGTTTCTTATGTGTGTTAAAGAGGTAATTAAAACTGAATTTTATGAGTGAATTTGAAAGCATAAATCATGAATTTAAATGGCTGAACAAAAACAACATAAATAACAACAAACCATCACATTTGATCATTTAAAACATAGTTTTTATGAAGGAGTTAACCCCTCCTGGGCTACATCTCCTTGGTTCAGCTTCATAGCTTGGGCCTCTGTATTAGCTCAATTGTGCTAAAATTGTTGTTTACATGCATAAAATTCTCTTGGAAACTATTCCAATGATCTCAAAATGTTGAAATCTATCATAAATTACTATTTATTTACTCAATTTGGTTACCAGATGCTCTAGGCATGGTCTTCCTTCCTAGTGGCCCTGAACTTCAAAATTTGTTCAAGGCAACAAAAACCTCTATAAATTATCTCCTATGCCTCTGAAACCTATTCCAATGTGTTCATAGCATACCAATTAGCCAATAATGACTCTTTCTAAGCTCAATTTGATAGAAAATTGACTCACTTATGGAAAAAACAAAATTTCCCCCAATTTCTCCTCCAAATATGGAAGGACTCCAGTGAACTTCGACAAAGTTGGCAGAATATTTGAATTTAGCGCCTTCGCTAATTCCTCTACCAATTAGTAACTGGATGGTTAATTAGTTTTAACCCATATTTATGTGGATAAGCGCGCTCTTAATCTGCATTACCGTTGATTGTCTGGAGCGCGGTCATATTGTTTTGGTCAAGTGGAGGAGGGCTGGCCTGTAGGCCTGGCCCCTTCCTTCCACCACCGGAGAAAAAAAGTGCATTAATACAAGTCCGATGCATAAATTTTAAAGGTACAGGGCCCATGGCCCAATCGTAATAGAGCGTGATGGAGAGGCAAAGGTCATGGGGTCGAGCCCCGCCCTCGCCCTGCCCCTCGTACAAGTCTTTTGCATACGCCATTTCAAATCTTATGCCACCACATTAAAACCTTAATATTGCGCTATCCAAAATTTATAATATAACGCTTCAACCATTAATGTTTGATATTTGACATGCGGTCCAAAATGGACCTTTGGAATATTCGCTTTCCAAATTAAATATGTTGCCACTTGGGGACTTTAGGTTAGAATATTTATATGCAGAAATTTGAAATACTAATTAAGGTTTAAAATATTAATGAAATATATATATATATATATATATATATATATATATATATATATAACCTTAAATAATTAAAAAAATACTTCCAGCACGTAAAAATCATGAAACCAAGTTCAACCTTAGGAGGTCATTGGACAAATTTTACCTTCACAAATCAAACTGGCGAATCCTAAAGTGACACTTGTCATAGTCCCATTGGAAAAAAACTAAAGAAGATTCCCTAAATGCTGACTAGGCTACCATGTCATCAGCCTATACCCGTTCTCCAATTTTTTTAAATAAAAATTCACTGTTCTGAACGACGATCAACAGACCATAACTCCTTCATTCGAACTCGGTTTTCAACGAAACGAGTTGCATTGGATTCCTTGCGATGAGCAGGTCACTATCATTCTAGTTTCATTCAAATTTGAGCACTTGGATTTTTAAGCTAAAATACTGAGCCTCTAATCATTCCGCCCCACTAGAAGCCTTTTGGACCCAAAAATTTCTCTGATTACTGATCATGTGGATGAGGGTATTGTTCCCTCACCCTTCTAGTCTCTATCAACTGAAATTTTCCCAATTTCATCATTTGGAGCTTTTCACAAAAGGTCAACTTTTTCCTTGACTCTTGCGACCTTCTCTTGCTGTGATTGATACCGTCATGCTGCAATATTTTTGAATTTGCAGAACAATAATATATTCTTGCAGAAACCATCTTGTTCCTACCTTGGTCAACAATCAAAGGAAACTTAAAAACTTTCTCACCTTGCACACTGTCACCATGGTGATTCTTAGTTGATATCGCTTTGTACTTGTGTTGAATCTTGACTAAGTATCTTCGCCATTGCCATGTACCTTTTGGAAACCATAAACCATCATTTGTGGAACCCATGCCTTCTTTTCCAAGCTGCTTTTTCGCTTTCTCTTTGACCTTTTTACTCTCTTGCACCGACATATTGTTTCCAACACTGCTCAACACTGATGTTGACTGTTGCAAATGTTTTACATCTTATTCACCTTCTTTCAAAGGAATATTTTTGAAAAGTTTGATTCAACATATCTCTTTGTTTGATCACCAACAATGTCAAGTTCTGACTTTCATTCACTATCCTCTTCATTTCACTTGCAGGTATAAGAGACAAACATGTCTTCTTCTTATGTGCTCTAATTATGTACTAAATACCATCCTTGAACAAGTGATACTTATTCTCATGGCAATGAAATAATTCTTTCATATCATACAGATAAGGACTTCCCAATAAAATATCTGATATCTCAAGCGGAACCACATCAAGCTCAACTTCATCAAGAAAGTTTGAGTTGATGGCGAATCTTAGTAAGCACTTCCTTGTAACCTACAAGTTTTCATTCTTGCATATCCAACACAAAGCATATGGTCTTGGATGTCTAATATTTTCAAGGCCCAGTTGCGTAACCAAATCTTCATAAATCAAGTTAGCTTGTGACCCACTATGAAAAAGTGTATCAATCTTGGTATGTTTAGAGACAACTCTAATATGGAAAAGTTCTATTCTTTTATCTTCATCATGAGTATTTCTTGAAAAAATTGAAGAACTAGTGCTTGCAACATGTTTAACTTTGAAAACCATGGTTGTAATCTTTGTCTCATCTCCTGAATTTGACCCTAAGTCATGTTCAACTATAGCAACAGTTTTTCCCTTCTCTTTGGCTTTCAGTATATTTGGTTTCAATTCTGGATGAAGTTTCCAACAGTGGTATTCATGATGGCCAGTCTTTGAATAGTTTTAGCATGTGAATTTTTCCCTCTCTCTTTTTGCAAAGCTATTTCTTTTTCCTCTTCCATAAAAATTTCCTTTTCTGTTACCCTCACTTTCAGTTTTCTCATCTATGCTTTGTTTCCCTCTTGCCTCTAAGTGTGTGGAGTGTACACAAACTTCATCTAAATTTCTTGGGTTAAACATAAGGATAATATGTTTCAAATAGGAATGTAAACCCCTAATGTATTTCAAGAGTGTATCTTGGGAATTCAAATTTATTTCTAACAAAAAATCCCTTTTCCTAAACTCCTGGGTATATTCTTGAACTGTTTGACCCTTTAGTTGCTAAAATTTTTGCCAAATCATAATAGATTTTTGCATGTAGGCTAATGGATAAAACTGTATTTTAATGGAAGAAATAAATTCAACCCAAGAAATGGATATCTTACCATGGATTCACATTTCCTCTTAAGTCTTTGCTTCCCACCAAACTAGTGCTGCTCCTTCTAGCCTTAATGAAACTAACTGGATATTTATGTCATCTTCATGAAGTTTCTAAGTTCTCGAATACACCTCCAATTCACGTATCCAATTCTCAAGCCTCTCTGCATTCACGTCGCCATTGTACATGGGAAGTTCAAACTTAATGTCCAATTTGAGTGGAGTTTTTCCTTTTGTGGCTTTTGAGTGAGTGTGAGTGGTTTTTGTGGTAGAAGTGAAAGATGATGCAAATGGAGATGACGAGGATGATGAAGATGGTAGAGATGGATGTGGATTTCCTCCACTACCCTTTGAACTCATCTCTTCATCCTTCTTACCATTTGAAGTTCCTTATCCATATGGAGGCTTAGAACCTTCTCCTACCATCCCAATAGTAAATACATCAAACATAACTTTAACCATCCTCCTTATGTCTTTGAAATCTCTCTTGACATCTTCCTCTTCTGAATGTTATTGAGTCTCTCCAACACCTAAGACGATGGCTAAGGATTCAAGCTCAAATTCTGATGCTTGTACCTATTTAATCAACTCAGCTTCTTGAGACAAAACTTGAGGTTCTTCAACTGCAGCTATGAGTGGAATTTTGGGTGAAGATGATGCTTTTTCTTCTCTCCTTCTTTTGGTCCTAATCTTAGGACTTGCAACCAAAAATTTCCCTTCACCTTTATCCAACTTTAAACTTGTTAGCGTCACAAATTTGCAACCATTAACTTGCACAAAACTCAAGCAACTATCAAGCAAATAACCTTGCCTTTCAACCAAGATATGATACCACCTTGATCTGAATTTGAATGTTAGTTTTTTTGTGCTAATTTCATTTTAAGATATAAAACTTATTTACTGATCTTATGCTTTATGTATAGGTTCCCTTGTTTCTTATGTTTGTCAAAGAGGTAATTAAAACTGAATTTTATGAGTAAAATTGAAAGCATAAAGCATTAATTTAAATGGATGAACAAAAAAAACATAAATACCAACAAACGATCACAGTTGATCCATGAAAATAGAGTTTTGATGAAGGAGTTCACCCCATATGGGTTACATCTCCTTGGTTCAACTTCATAGCTTGGGCCTCTATATTAGTTAAATTATGATCAAATTGATGTTTAAATGCATCAAATTCTCTTGGAACTTATTCAAATAAGTTCAAAATGTCAAAATCTATTATAAATGACTATTTATTTACTCAATTTGGTTACCATATGCTCTAGGCATGGCCTTCCCTCGTGGTGGCCCTAAACTTCAAAATTTCTTCAAGGCAACAAAAACCTCTATAGATGAGCTCCTCTGCCTCTCAAACCTATTCCAATGTGTTTATATCATGCCAATTAGCCAAGAATGACTATTTATGAGCTCAATTTGGTCAAAAATTGACTCAGTTATGTAAAAACAAAATTTCCTCCAAATTTGGAATGACTCCAGCTAACTCCGATAAAGATGGTAGAATCTTAGAATTTAGCGTCGCCGCTAATTCAACCACCAATTAGTAACTAGATGATTAATTAGTGTTCATCTGTAGTTAGGTGGATAAGCACACTCTTAATTTTCATTGTCATTGATCATTTGGAGCGCGGTCATATTGTTTTGGTCACGTGGAGGAGGGTTGCCCCCTCCTTCTGCCATCGGAGAATAAAGCGTATTAATACAAGTCTGCTGCATACATTTTCAAGGTACAAAGCCCATGGCACAATGGTAATGGAGCGTGGTGGATAGGCAGAATTCATGGGGTCGAGCCCTGAACCCGCCGCTTGTACAAGTCTTTTGCCTATGCCATTCCAAACCTTGTGCCACCATATTAAAACATTGATATTGCATTGTCCAAAAATTATAATATAACTCTTCCATCGTTATTTTTTTCCATGCGACATGCGCTCCAAAAATATATAATACACCTTATGATAAATGTGCCAAACAAACCTATGGTTTGTAATATGATTCGAATATGTTGGAAATTTGGAATATTTGCTGTCCAAATTAAATATGTTGCCACTTGGGGACTTAGAATATTTATGTGGAAATTTGAAATATTAATTAAGGTTTGAAATATTATATATATATATATATATATATATATATATATATATATATCTAACCTTAAATAATTAGAAAAAAATAACTTCCAACACATAAAAATCATGAACCCAAGTTCAACCTTAGGAGGTCATTGGTCAAATTTTACCTTCATGTTGAGGCCTCAGAATTCACTACCACAACATGGGGGAAAACCATTCAGTCCAGACCTTAAATCAACTCCTTTTCTGTTTGGTGTGGTGGCTCCAACTAGGGATAGTGGGACCAGTTTCCAAATAAGGAATGATTTTGGGTGTGTTTTGATTATACAACATGCAATGGAAAATGATTCTAATCTATCACATGCATATATCTAAAATATCTATTCTACTACATGCCCGGGGTGTTTCTTCCTTTATGTGATCTAAAGAGAGAAGACAAAATACAAGAATTAAAGAGAAGACAGAATACAAGAATTAGAGAGACTATCATTGTTTGCTATAGAATCCTTCAATAAAACATCAACAGATTCGTTTGTAAGATCTGTGACTGTATCATCAATTCTTCTCCTTTTGCTTCTCTTGACTAAAACCTTATGACTAGGACTGTAGAAGACATCTAGCAAAGGAATTTACTCAACTTGTAACACTATCTGTTCTGTGGGATAAGTCAGAATGATTTCCCGATCATGAGTTTCTGAAACTTGTTGTTGTGGAGTAACAATTTCTACTAGCTTCTGGGAATGTTTAGGTGTCTGAAAACCGACAGCTTGATTAGTATTGGGATTTGTTTTAGGAGTATTTATTGCTTTAGATAACTCATCCCATTCACTATTCAAATTGTTTGGTTGGGACTTTTTTGAATGATCAAGTGTATCTTAAATGTGTTGAACTTCTTGGGAAGTTGAATCTATTCCATTACTTCCTCCTTTCTCCTGCATCTCAATCTCTTGGATTACTTGATCAATTATATTTTCTGGGTTTTCCTTTCTTTTTTGGATTCATTTTCAGAATGATTTGAATTCTGAGATTGATGCTTTGATTTCCCTGACTCATATTCAGACATGTCTTTAACTTAATTATCCAAGCTAATACTTGGAGTAGATATGTCGACATCTTCAATAGTCGATAAATCCATAGGAATATTTTCCATTCTCTTATTTTTGTATGCTTGGAAGGCTTCCAAGTCATCTTGATTGAGTTGACTGGATGCAAACTTAAGTACATCTGAAAACTTTTCAATGCCTTGAAAGAAATCATCAAATCTATCTATCTCTTTCACAAAAGGTTTTACTTTGAGCTCTGTGATGTAGTTTTTAATTGCATCATTGGGATCATATGACCGTCTTGGCATTACAGCCAAATTCAGTACAATAATTTTTGACATTTCCTTGTAGGCATGACCAATATCAAAAAGTGAAAAAGTACAGCACTGTAAAGGGAAATTAGGCCAAACGACCTTCTTAGCATCTTTAAGCTGCTTCGAAATACCATTTACAACAAGCTGGTAGGCAATCTCTCGTGCAAGTAATTTGTCAAGAACATAATATGGCAAGACATGAGGAGAGGAATAACTCCAAAATACTCTAACATAAGTGAAAATTTCCTCTGCGAACCATCTAGGAACAAAAAGAATGCCTATAATAGCCTCTTTGGAAACCCTAGGGGCTTTCTCATTGTATATCATCTGGTGCATAGGCAACATGACTCTATGGAAAGTTTTGTAAAAATTCAAATGGAAGTCTGAATCCCAAAGGCCTCTGTGGTAAATGTGGATTGGGATAGGGTCTTGGGCTATCCATTTCCATCCCATGATAGGAAAAATAGAAGAAAAGAAAATTGCATCCATTACATAGGCACTCATGTAAAAGGGAGGTATTTCTCTAGATGAAACACTTCTTTTACTCCTATACTCCATGATGTTTCTGGCTAAATTATGAGATAGGATATTTTCCCAATTCAGAATTAAGGGATTGACGATTGCGTCAATCAATGGGACCCAATCTATAGAAAACCTAGTGGTATCAGGTTTTTCATATAATCTAGACAACATACAGACATCATAACAATAAGGGGAAGGAATTTGTGCTATTGGGTATGTACTGAGTTTATCTCGTTTAAACTTTCCCTAGTCTTCCTTCCATTCGTTTATGAATTTCATCAGGTTTGGATGTTTTTCTCTAAATATTTGAAGAAAATCTGTCATAATTCTACTGCGGGATGGGTAGGTGGTACATTGTTCTCAAATCTTCTGGCCTGAATGACCCAATATTCTCTCCCTTTGAATCCTTGAATGTTCTATCTTTTATATTTAAGTGGTCTGTTACCCACTTAATCATATCTATATAGGGGAGAATATTTGGCCTTGCTGCTACCTTATGGATGAATGAACATGTAACGCCGAAATAGGTCGGGTCTGAAGAAACAGATGCGCCTGCGGAAGGAACTTTGACTATTACCCTTGGATTTTCATCCTCGAAAATCTTATACATTGCCTCCCACGAAGAAATTTCGCATTCCTTGTTGCAGGTGGTGTCTAAGAATAGGGGAGACATGTATGAGTCTTTGGTAGATGATATTTGGGCAATTTTTTTGCCTTTCTTGCTCATTTCTATTTCCATCGCTCCGTTAAGTGGTTTCTCGATTTCAAGCGAACAGAGAAAACATTAAAAATATAGAGAATAGAGAGGAAAACAGAATTGAACCAAATCTGGTGTTCAATAATTTCACACATGCTCGAAGTAGATATGAATCTATCAAAACCTTATTTCTATTAAATGTCGTTAATCATCAATAATCATTTAAAATCAAATCTCTTACACCTTAACGTGAAGTATCTATCGATCAATTTAAGACGTTGGATCACATATTTAGTTTGATTTGACATGAGTCATTTCGCATGCTCGAGTAATTAACTGCCATTCATCACATATTGCAACATATAACTATTACCATTTATCACTACAAGAAAAAAGGACATTGGTGAGGGTCATGCTTGTGATGGACCTTTAAGGTCCATCACCAATGTCACATATGGTGACGGTCCTTAAAAGAGCATTTTTGTAAGTGCATATAGTGATAGTCCTTTAAGGTTTGTCACCAAAGCCATTTTCAGTGACATTTTTGGTGACGGTTGTTAAAGGCCCATCACTAATTCTCTCTTTGGTGACACTTCTAGTGACGGTCTTTTATTGACCCTCGCTAATGCTCTTTTTGGTTACTTTTGGCGACTTTCATAAAATTTTCCTCGCCATTGATCATTCAAATGAGTTTTTGATGACACTATGTGCGTGTTACTATATTTTTTGTCAAAATATAATGATTTAAGACCATTGTTGTGGAATATTTTTCATTATGTGTCTAGGCCATAAAGTGGTTAGAGTCATTCAATTTGTTAAGAAGTAGTTACTGTGTATCATTTCCCTCAAGTAATGAGAATATAGTTTTTCTATGAGTTAATACATGATTCATCTCTATTAAATTTATTTTCTAACAAATTCCCTTTAGATAAATTTCCACTAGTGTGTGTAGAAACTATATTATTTAATACATAATCAAGCTTTATCAATTCTATTAATGAGAGAGATATAGCACTCCTCAACAATCTTGGAATATCTTAACATGATTTGGCACACACTAACATTCCTTAGCACCTCGCATGATTGAGAACATCTTTGTACCTAGAACATATTGCCATGACTAGGACACCCAAGAACATGTTGGCATGCCCTATCATATCATAACACTCGCCTAGCATGTGTTGGCATGCCTTGTAGTCCCTAGCATACCTTGAAACACTTTGGCATGCATTAACATACATGATCACTTGGAACACATTGGAACTTGGCATATATTTGAACCTATTATTAGTGTGCCTAACATGCCCCTTTTGAAAAAGATAAAGTCCAGACTTCATAACCCTATTATGTGTTCATTTCCTTGCATTTTAGCTTGGTTTTTGTTTTTTTTCCTTGATACTCATTGACACAGATTGGCTTACCATGGAACCCTATACATCCTAGCATGCCTTAAAATCTTTCCTTTTTTGGCACTATTTAGCACATGTTAACACACAATGGAACTCTCTAGCACACTCTTTCACTTCTTGACATGCCTTGATATTCCCTAGCATGCCTTACTAGTGCTTAACAGACCTCGTCAGTCCCTCCTTGGCATGCTATCTGCCACTCGTTGACACTCCCTGGCACACCCTCATTTTCATTCACTTCCATGCATTTTGACCTAGTGCTCCCTTATGTTTCCCTAGTACTCCATAACACTCCTAAGCACGTGTTAGCACACTTTGCCATACTTTATCACTCTTCGACATGCCCTTTGACTTCATAACATGCGTATCACTCCCTAACACACATTGGCACTTGGAAAGTATTAGCATGTATAACATTCATTAAGATGCCTTGGTATGCTTTGGCATGGTTTAATATTAAATTTATTCGATATCAATTATTGGAAAGTAGATAAGAAGTAATAGAGGATGATTTAGCACTTACAATGCACTAACACTTGGCACTTGGAACCTATTTCCACCTAGTGTTGGTGTGCCTAGCATGCCCCTCCTGGAAAAGGTAAATTGATGACTTATTAACCATCTTATGTGTTCATTTCCTTGTAGTTTAACTTGTTTCTCCTTTTTGTTTCCTTTATAGTCCCTAACACATATTTTCACTCCCTTCCACATCTTGGCATGCCTTAGCACTTGACATATCTTAGCATATTTTACATTCCTTGGAACTATCTAGCACATGTTATCATTCCATAGCATGCCTTGGCACTCATGCCATCACAACTAGCCTTAAATTTTTTCACAAATTGGGAACCAAATCAATTCCTTAGCAACTGTAGTTCATGTGACATTGGCATACTTTAGCCGCAACAACTTGACCAATTGCACCTACTACAAGTAGATTGTGCCTTGTTCACCTAAGATCTGCCTATACCTCATCTTAGGCCACTCATGTCCAAGCTGAAATTGCCCCACTTAAGAAATTACCAAGACAAGGATCAAATCTAGCCATGGCCATAAAACAACTGAGAAACAATATAGCCTACATAGGTAATATTTCACATGTATGTCTATTTCATATAAATAGTAGAGCATTAACTAAGAGTGTCTAAGAACCACAAGATACATAAGACACACAAGATATAAGTTAGCACAAGCTGATTTCCCAAAAACTTATACACATCAATGTACAATATGAAATTGGCTAAAATAGTTTAAAACATGAGCATTCGGCCAAAGTGTGCCACATGTCCTATAAAACTAATAGATAAAAGAAAAATAGTGTTATGCCCAACAAAAAGTCTCCCTTTTTCTAAAACTTCTTTTTCATGCCCCTTATCACAATCATAGGCTTGACTCTTGCAAATCCTATTATGAACATCTTCTAACACACTTCGTCCTTGGCACACTTGAATTCAGTGACACTCCCTAACACACACTCTTATTTGCTCATTTCCATGGATTTTGAGCTAGTTCTGCCTTGTGATGCCTCAACAGTCCTTAACACTCCTCAACATGCATTATCATTTCCTCGCATGTGTTAGCATGCCTTTTCATTCCTCGGCATGTCCTAACCCTCCCTAGATATCATTCCCTCACCACTAGCCTTACTTAATTTGCAACTTGGGAACCCAACCAAGTCCTTGCTCAACTACAAGAGCTTGACCAAATTACACTTACTACAACTAGACTATGTTGTTTAATTGTGTAGCTTGGGAGGTACTCCACAAGAATAGTGAGATGGGTTTGTGTGAGTTTGGTCACAATAGTATTTGTCGGAAAAGAACCCAAGCGAAGGGGTTTTGGACCCAAGATGGGGTTTAAAATTAAAAAAAAAATTTAAAAACAAAAAATAATATTTCCAATATCTAAGTGGATAAAGCCCGTAAGTTCTAGATGGTTATTAAGAATCCTAGTTAGGAAAATTTATTTAAGGAGGCCTTAGTATGAAGACAAGAACATCAAGTGAGAAGGAGCTCATTTGATCAAGGAGGCCAGGAGAGATGTAGTCCTAAAGTAGGTCGAGTTAGAGAGCTGAGTAAGGTTTGCTAAAGGGAGACCATGATCATCCACAAAGAGCAAGATCATCATATGAGGGTTCAAAATAATCTCACATACCTTAATGGGTTCGAGATAGGGAGTAGGATGGCATACTGGTGGTTCTCTTATGGCATATCGAGCTCAAGAGAGGAAGCTCATGATAATTTGGGCATGTGATTTCAGTGGTGTTTATGTGTGAAGGCTGCATCAAATTTTGAAATAGTAGAGAGGGTTGACACCCTATCTTATGGTGGTTAGTAGGCTGTAAGGTCTGTGATAAAGACCACCAAAAATGGAGGATGGCATAGACAAGAATTTAGGGCCAGAACATATGTAGCCGTAGGTGTAATATTGACCAATGTAACCATAGTTTGAGGGTCGTAGATATCTAAAGTTTAGGTCAAGATTCAGTCAAAGAAATTCCCAGAATCTATGGGTCCATATGAGCTAGGTTGAGTCTCTTATGGAGGTACGAGTTGTTATTTTTGCTATGGGTGGATAGTGTTTGTTCTAAGACAATTAGAATAGAAGTATAATGTCGTAGTTAGGGAGGTTTCCTAGCATGTTCAATCCATAAGTATGCCCTTAAGACCGTGACAAATATGCGTAGAAGAAGAGGGGTCGTGATCCTTAGAGAGAGGTTTATCTCTGCACAATATACCACAAATTTGGAAGATGGTTTGCAAAAGTTGTGTGAATATAGAAAATAAAAAGGAAGGTGGAACATGAGTAGAATATTGAGTAGAATAATTATGCCATATGAGGAATGGATTGACATGAAGAGGAGTTGATTTTGGTGGATTGGCCATAGATTTTTGGACAGATATACGAAGAAACCTATAAACAATTAGTCAATCGATTGTTAGTGGATGGTTTGTGACCCTAGTTCAAGCATATACAAAGTGTTAGAAGGATGATAAGAGGAGTACATTATTTTAGATTTGTTCATAGATTGGACAACAAATAAATTGGTACACAAAAATAGTGATTTTGAGAGGACTCAAATCACTATTAGGTGGAAAATTTGAAGATCCATAGATGAGGATAGTGTTGTGGGCACTAGATCAGTAAAATAATTTACCATGGTTGGGAAAATTGATGGTAGTCTAAGTAAAGTTGGAGGGTTGTTAGGTGAAGAAGAGCCCAAAGTCTTGTGCTCGTGAAGGAAAACAAGACTGATAGAAGGGTAGGTGTATTAGGCCTAAGGACGTGCAAAATTTGAAGGACTAAAGTAGCAGTCAAGTGGGATATCCAACTAGCCATAGTTCACTGTATTGTAGAGGATTGATTCAATGAGAATACGGGAAAACTCCATAGCCCTATATTTTTCATCTTTGAGCAGGAGTATGGCAACACTATGGAAAAAGTGGGTAGACCAAAGAAATGTTCAAAAACAAAGTTGTGAACAACTGATAAAAAATCCTAAGTGTTGTAGACGTTAAATGAAAAAAGAGGTATGTAGAGGGCAATTTTTTTTTACCTGAGTTTAGTAACCTAAAGGATTTAATTTCATTGATACAGTAAGATTGAGGAGTTGCATTGTTAGGACTCCGTAGTTTGCAAGATTGGAAAATACAAACGCTGCGGAGCCTACATCAAAACCACTTTGGAACCTAAGGATCTAGCCATCCTAGATTCAGAGAGGGATCTCTCTCTATATATGTGTTTTCAAAGATATGATCCTTAAAGCTTATGATATGATATTAGGCTAGTTATAAAGAGCAAGGGTTTTTGGTTTGTTTTGGTTGGGATAAATATCATTAAAATGAAGGAAGTATTTTTAAGGGTAAAGTTGTGAGTAGGTTGAAAATGGTTCAGCTGATAGGATAAGTCAGAAACAGTGTCAATCCATTGGGATATGGAGTCATAAAGGATTTAATTGCACAATAAGTTTCAAGAGTGGTCTATGGGGCAAGTCATCTATGTCAACAGATCTCTTTAAGTTGATTTATGGAATGAAACATTAAAGTGTAGTGAAGAAGCAAAGATATAAGAAAACAAAGAGCAACTTAAGATCAAGTAAGGAATTTTAACTTAGCCTGCTTTCAGCATACTCAAAGGAAAGACACAAAGAAACCTAAGATCAGGTAAGTACTTTTAAATTAGCCTGCTTTTGATATACTTTATAAAGGAAAACATTTAAAAACAAAGAATAGCTTAAGATCAAGTAAAGAATTTCAACTTAGCCTGTTTCTAGCATATTCAAAGGGAAACATTCAAGATTAACATAAAAAGTAGTCTAAGATCAAGTAAGGACTTTTAACCTAGCTTGCTTTTGACATACTTTTAAGGGAACTTTTCAAAGCAATTATTGGAGAAGAAACTAGAGGACAGGGCTAACCATAGACTTCCCTAGTTCAACTTTACTAAGCAGAATTTTCAAGAACATTCAAAGAAAATATCTCAAGTTGTACTCAGGAAACATGGGCTTACCAACACTTCATTGGTTATACTCTATTGAATAATCCTCAAATACACAATTAGCAGAAAACATAAAGATAAATATTTGTCAGTGAGATTTAGGGTACATGACAGTAAATCCTAATCTATATTTGTTGTTCTTTATCAAAGAAGATGGACAGTATGGAAACATGAGAAAAATAACAATTTACAATAAGAAAAACATCACCATTGACATAGACCAAGATCCCATAAATCAACTTGTATTTTATGTTCAAACCAGTTACAATCTTCAAGTCCAGTGGGTCTTTACAACTTCAGACTTCTCATCTCAGCCTATCTTTTTTCTATTACAAATAGAGCTTCAACAACCTCAATAGCTATTTACAATCAATGAGTATTCAAAGACCAACCCCAATACTGTCTTCTAGAGAAGTATTTATAGAAGAATGAGGAGGTGGAGTGAAAGAAATGTTTATCTGTTCAATTAATGCAGAGTAAATGTTTCTCGGCCTTTGAAGGGCCAAATGGAGAAGTTTTCAAATGTTTTAACTCTGCTAATTGATTATTAAATTAAATTTATTCAACTTTAGTCACTTTTGTTGACTTTGGAGGCTTTTGGTAGGCTGGCAGTTAATTATGAGCTGTCGTTAGAAATATCTTTGACCGTGTAATTAATATTCACTCTTTTTAGGTGAAGTCATCTGGTAGGTGGCATTTTGAGGAGTAATAGCCTCAATGATATGGCACTTAGAGGCTCCTTTACTGATCCATCTGTCTTAATACCTTAAAACACCGATTTAACTGTGATTTTGTGTTTTTAACGCTGTTTAAGCCTTTTTCATTCTTCTTCGGTCTTCAATTTTCCTTTGCTGACTGTATTCGCTTTTACACTGTGTTTTAACCTTAAAACTATGGGATTTAAACCTTAATCCTTCAAATCTGATGTATCAACTCTTGTAACCTTAATCATTTTTTGTTTTCCCTTTAATCCTTTTCTTTAGCCTTCAAACATGTGTATTAACCCTCAAACTGTCAGGCTAAATCTTAAACTTTGATCTTTAAGCTTTACCCTGACCGTTCTTCTTCTTTGCTATGTACAGGTGGTTTTAATGGTATGACCAGCGCTCACATAGCACTGACCAAACCATAATATGAAAATTGGTAGCCTTTTTTCTTCGTGATTTGGCCCTGGAGATGGAAAACTTTGGCTCTGTCCCTTTGTGATTTGCGGATAGGGTTTCTGCCTCAAAAACCATCATAAAATCTGCAAAACACAACAAAATACGTTATAAAAACCTGCGATGGATGGTTTTGATTGATTAGGAGGCTGGCGGAGTGGAGGAGCAGTGAGGAGGGGGTGATTATGCAGGTGAAGGAGTTTTTATGAAGAAAACCAGCGAAAATCCGGTTCAAAAATGTATTTGGCGTGATTTGGGAAAAGCGGTTTTCGAAATACCGCTGGTGGTTTTTGCGCGACCGTTGGGCGATAAATGGTTTTTCCTAGAGGGAACACGATCCAATTATATCGCGTCGCGTGGCTTTTGTAAAACCGGCAGTATCGCCCGATTTTTTTTTGTTAAACTTCAAACAGTGAAAACACGTGATATGTGATCCGCACCATCGGATGAGAAGGTGCAGATCTGACGGTGCGGAGAAGAGGTGCAACGAAAAGTTGCACATCAGGCGCTGTAGTGGGGGATAGGTGTCAGTGTGTGATTTTTTGAGAATTTGTGTAGTGGAAGGTAGGTCCGGAGGGATGGTTGGTTGTCGGGATGAACGACGACTATCGGATCTAAACAAATCAACGGTGGAGATTGCATGATGGAGTGATAAGGCGGGGATAAGGAGAAAGAAGGGGGAGGAAAGAAAGGATGGTGGGGTGAATTACCGTCGTTAGATCACATGGATCTACGGCCAAGATCCATTGTCGGGGTGGGGCGAAAAAAAGTAAAAGGGAAGGGGCTATGGATTAGGTAGGGACGCGGTCTTATGGGGGAGTAGAGGACCAAGGCGAAAAAAGAAAAAGGGCTAGAGGGCTTAGATTTTAAGCGCCAGGTCATGGGAGTTAGGTTATATGGTGGATAAGGGGTTCGAGGCTAAGCCATAAAGGGGCTTAAGAGCCTGCGTAATAAAAGGGCGTTTTTAGGCAAAAATAGGGTTTTGTAAGGGTTTTTTGGGGTTCCGATAGACAAAATAGGAGTTTTTAAACCATAAAGAAGGATTTTTTATGAGTTTAAAAGGGATTTTGAAGGTTTCTTTGGGATAATGAGGATAAAATGAGAAGAGAAGAGGAGATTTTTAGAGGGAAATGGAGGATTAGGAAAATGACAAAAATGAATGAAAATAGGTTTAGAAAATGAAGGAAAAATTCCTAAAAATAGTATTTTTGGGTATCAGCATGGATTCTTGGTGGGTTTTTCAATGAAACAACAGTGAAGATTACTTTTTGAGTTTAGGCAGCACAAGAAGGCTTCAAGAATGAGAAGTTTGGTATGAAAACAATCTCTTGAAGGCTCAGGACCTGTTTTATCCATCATTTGCTCTGACAAAAATTTACTGATGGCTAACAGTGGCTCCACTTGGGGATGGCATCTCCTTGGAGGTATCAAGAACTTCGGATTTTATCTCTGGGTTGCAGACCTGTGCCTTGATCCATTGAACACCTTTTTCTTCTTTGATCATACTGCTTTAAAAGATGATCAGTACTTACATCAAATAGAATGATTTATTTCCCAAACAACTACCTACACAGCCTACTTCCTAACATTTTTTCTTCTGCAGGTGCACTTGGACTTGCAGACCTTAAACATCAACATTTTATTCTTTTTAAAAATATAAAAAAACTAATCTAAATCTACCCTTATTTATTCCATGAGTTCAGGTTAAATTTTGAACTCATAAATTCTCTACCTAAGCTACTATCTGCCAGGATTAAACTGTCTAGAAGATTTTATTATCTATTTTCTAAAACAAAAATTTAAAGACAGTCAAACCAGGGTTAAGCAGTCTAATTTGCTGTGGGACTATGGCATAAAAAACAAGCTGCACATAGACTGAAATTTGCAAAAATTTAAAACAAAACTGTGAAGGCTTAAGATCTGAAAATTAAAAAACATCCTTTAGTCTTTCTTTCAACTCTGGTTTTGATCTTTTTGAGCTGTATTATTCATCAAACTTACAGGTTCAGGATTTAGGCTTGTTTGAACCACTTATTTTCTATCCTAGGGTGAAAATGTGAAGTTGGGAAACACTTTTTGCCCTTTTTTGACGTTGAAAATTGTAATTTTCTATGTTTTTCAACTTCAACTCCACTAAACTCATATTTTTATTGCAAATTATGCTTTGACATAAAAACAAAAATTGTAGAGAATTGTCTTACCTCCATACCCATATTTTTTTTAAAAAAAAATATTGACATATAGAGGGGTAAATTTCTTGTTTACTAACTGCATATACTTGAAATTTTCAGGCAAACATAAATAGTCACTTTATAATCCTTTACTTTTTTTAGGGAAGGTTATTCATTTTTTGGAAAAAAACCATAGCATCATAATCTGCATATATTGCACTAGTGCACAGACTATTTTTCGGTAATTTTTGGATTAAATCACTATTTTTTATTATTTTTTGAAATGGACGAAGAAAAAAAACAGTGATGTTTCAGTACATTTTATAATCCTTTGATTTTCTTTTCAATGTGACCGTCAATAAGAAAAATGAGAGTACCCTTTTGAAGTAGACAGGGAGAGGAAGTGCAGCATGATTTTTTTGAATTTTTTGGTGTCCTCATTAGAAAGTTATTGAATTTTAATTCAATGCAATTTTTTGAAAAATGAAATTCCATAGTGACACAGTTTAGTAAAAAATTAATAAAAAAATGAATTTTTTAATGAAACTCCACAAATCTCATATCATCGGAAACTAGATTCAGAGATGAATCTAATGATACTTGGTCCGACATATAAAATTTTGTTTTCGTAGGTGTTCTGCCCCTCCAAAGTTGCAGGTTCCTGAAAAATGCAGAATTTTCTGTGTTTTTCGTTGACCAGAAACTCTCGGCCGAGATAATGTCTCGGACGAGAAATTTATAAAACTCTCGACCGAGAGTTTAACCCACCTAAAGTTACATTTAAACGCATGGCCAAACTCTCGTCCGAAAGTTTAAAAAACTCTCGGACGAGAGTTTGCGCCCGAGAGTTTACCCAATGAGACTCTCATATGAGAGTTTTGAAAACTCTCGTATGAGAGTTTTGAAAACTCTCGTATAAGAGTTTTAAAAACTCTCATCCTAGAGTTTTTTCAACTCGAGTTTTATTCCTATAATAAAACACAACAATTATTAAGTTTTTAGAATTGGTACTTTATATAATTTAAATAGTACTTTATTAAAATTAAAAAATGATAAAAAAAATTAAAATTAAAATTTTATTTTAAATTATTTTATTATTATTAATGATAAAAAATACATGAATATTTAATTAAATAAAATTTGTTACAATATTTTGTAATATCAATGTTATATAAAAAAATAAAAATATTTTATATAAAACTAATTGATATATTAATATAAATAAAATAAAATTCTAAAACATAAATCAAAATAAAAACAACTATATATAATTTATATAATACTTTTTTTGAAATTAATGAATAAATTTAAATTTAAAAAACAATTGACTAAATGCAATGAGGTGATAAAGGAGACAATGCATAGCACCTTAATATCGTTATAAATTCTTGGAAATCTCGAGAATTTTTTGAAGTGAGATGAGCTTCTTGGAATGGGTCACTTTATCTTCCACTTCAGTTTCACACGATTAACTTGAAAGGAAGTCTATTTTCCTAGGTATGGATGTAAGGGAATGAACACTATTATTTGAACATTGAGTGAGATGCCCTTCTTGGAATGGGTCCTCCTATATTCCACTTTAGTTTCACAAGATTAAATTGAAATGAAGTTTATTTTCCTAGGTATGGATGTTTCGTTAATACTTCTTTATTTCGTTCGAATTTAGTTTCTTTAAAAACGAAAAATAATAAAAATTCTGTGTTTTTTTCGCGTTGCTGTTCATTTCTAATGGAACAGCACTTCCGCCGTTCCTTTCGAATGGAACAGCAGTTTCGCGCAGTGTTTTTGTTGTTCCTTTCAAATGGAACAGCATGTTTGCAGAGCATTTCCTTGTTGTTCCTTTCGAATGGAACAGTAGTTTTGCGTAGTGTTTTTGCTGTTCCTTTCAAATGGAACAACATGTCTGCAGAGCATTTCCTTGCTGTTCCTTTTAAAAGGAACAACAGTTTCACAGATTATCTTTGCTGTTCCTTTTAAAGGAACATCACTTTTTGAATGATTGTTTTAAGTTTGTATTTTGAATTTGTGAGCATTTTTTTTTTTATGGACACCTGTGGGCAATAGAGCTCTGTTAATAGTATTGAAGTCATACTTATACAAATCAATAGTTATTTAACCCTCTTTCTTATAATTTTTATTGAATATCAAACGAAATGCATAAAATTCCTTAAGTTCTATCCCCGAACCATCACACATGAAAAATATTATTAATCGGTCATATTACTTTAATGTGGTAAATAGCGCAATTACATTAATCTTTTGTTGTCCCTTCACCTCATACTTGAATTATTACAACGCGGTTCCCTCATTATTACCGATTTATCTTACGCATCGATTTCAGTAATTACTTAATTTGATTGACTTTATCATGATTGCGCCTGTTTTTTCACTGCCGTCCTATTGCTGTTCCACACATGCCACCTTAATCGATGGTCGAGGTCGACCTTTCATTCGTTTGGGGGGCGGAAATATCTGCATGTAGATCAGATACCCAAAATTTCTTCACCTGTATCTCTGCAATAAATTTTTATGAATTAAAACCCTTGCATTTTCAGAAAATAACGAATTTTAGCGAACTGTGCTGTGCTGTTCCATTAAGGTTACCGTGTGTTGAGAACAATTAACGAAGAACAGAAATGGGAGGACGTCCAATTCACACCGAACCTCAGACGTTGGTTGTCTCTGATGTTGCACGGGCAATATTAGACAAACTGGGATGGATTACATACTTTATGAGAATGCAGCAACCCCATGAAGCAGTGGCTACTGAATTCTTGTTAAATCTGCAGGAAGGTTCCTCCATAGTCAGAGGAAGGCAGATAGCCGTGACCGATGAGATAATTGCAGAAGTATCCGGCATCCCCGCATAAGGAACTGTCTGGACTCAGAAGAAAATCAAAATTCGGGAGGCCATGCAAATCTTTCAAGATGAAGGACAGAGGCTAATAGTCAAAGGGAGAGGAGTACACCCGGCGTCGCTAGGCGAACCATGGATAGAATTAGCCAGGATCGTGCAGGCTTACATAACATGCGACGGTAGAAAAGACGTGGTAAGACCTCACCATCTTAAGCTGTTATCTGTGCTAAAAAAAAATGCACTATCAATTTACCTGCATTCTTAAACTCTTTATTGCATGATATTGCTCGTGGAATTAGAAAAGCACAGCATGCAGACATGGTGGTCAGCCACCATTGCTTGATTCGGCTAATAGTAAGTTACAACCTCGCCCAGCAGCAAATCAGCTGGGAAGAGCTAATTTTTTCTATTGAAGGAGGGATGGCTTTACCCGCTCCAAGACGGAAAAGGATGGCCGGCTCAATAACCGAGCCCTCCACTTACAGACAATCCTTCCAAGGGGTTATAGGTTTAGAGGTTAATGGGTTATAGGTTTAGAGGTTTAGGGGGTTAGGGGATTTAGCAATGAAGGATTTAGGGGTTATGGGTTAGGGTTTTGGGGGTTAAATGGAATCCACACTTAAATGGGTTAGGTTTTTAGGGGTTTAGGGTGTTGAATTAGTTAGGGGTTGGGAATTAGGGTTTAAGGGGTTAGGGGTTAAGGTTTTAGAGGTTTAGGGTTTAGGGGGTTAAATGGGTTACAGGTTTAGAGGTTTAGGGGGTTAGGGGATTTAGCAGTTTAGGATTTTAGGGGTTAGGGGTTAGGGTTTTGGGGGTTAAATTGAATCCACACTTAAATGGGTCAGGTTTTTAGGGGTTTAGGGTGTTGAATTGGTTAGGGGTTGGGAATTAGGGGTTAAGGGTTGAGGGGTAAGGAATTAGGGTTTAAGGGGTCAAGGGTTATGGGTTGGGAATTAGGGTTTAAGGGGTTAGGGGTTTTGGGGTTTAGGGGATTAAATGGGTTAAGGGTTAACGGGTTAGGGGTAGGGGTTAATGGTTTAGAGGTTTAGGGTTTAGAGGTTAAATGGGTTAGGGGTTTAGAGGTTTAGTAGGGGTAAATGGTTTTGGGGTTAAGGGTTTAGAGGTTTAGGGTTTAGGGGGTTAAGAGTTTAGGGTTTAGGAATTAGGGTTTAAGGGGTCAAGGGTTATAGGTTGGGAATTATGGTTTAAGGGGATATGGGTTAAGGGTTTAGAAGTTTAGGGTTTAGGGGGTTAAATGGGGTATAGGTTTAGAGGTTTAGGGGGTTACAGGATTTAGCAACGAAGGATTTTAGGGGTTAGGGTTTTGGGGGTTAAATGGAATCCACACTTAAATCGGTTAGGTTTTTAGGGGTTTAGGGTGTTGAATTGGTTAGGGGTTTTTGGGTTTAGGGGCTTAAATGGGTTAAAGGTTTAGAGGTTTAGGGGGGTTAGGGGATTTAACAGTGAGGGATTTTAGGGGTTAGGGGTTAGGGTTTTGGAGGTTAAATGGAATCCATACTTAAATGGGTTAGGTTTTTAGGGGTTTAGGGTGTTGAATTGGTTAGGGGTTTTGGGGTTTAGGGGCTTTAATGGGTTAGGCATTAACGGGTTAGGGGTAGGGGTTAAGGGTTTAGAGGTTTAGGGTTTAGGGGTTAAATGGGTTAGGGGTTTAGAGGTTTAGTGGGGGTAAATGGGTTATGGGTTAAGGGTTTAAAGGTTTAGGGTTTAGGGGTTATGAATTAGGGTTTAAGGTGTCAAGAGTTATGGGTTGGGAATTAAGGTTTAAGGGGTTAGGGGTTAAGGGTTTATAGGTTTAGGTTTTAGGGGGTTATATGGGTTACATGTTTAGAGGTTTAGGGGGTTAGGGGATTTAGCAGTGAAGGATTTTAGGGGTTGGAGGTTAGGGTTTTGCGGGTTAAATGGAGCCACTCTTAAATGGGTTAGGCTTTTAGGGGTTTAGGGTGTTGAAGTGGTTAGGGGTTTTGGGGTTTAGGGGCTTAAATCGGTTAGGGGTATGGGTTAAGGGTTTAGAGGTTTATGGTTTAGGGGTTAAATAGGTTAGGGGTTTAGAGGTTTAGTGGGGGTAAATGGGTTAGGGGTTAAAGGATTAGAGGTTTATGGTTTAGGGGGTTAAATGGGTTAGCCCGGTTAGGAATTAGGGTTTAAGGGGTCAAGGGTTAAGGGGTTAGAGGTTTAGGTGTTTAAGGGGTTGAATGGATTATGGGTTTGGAATTAGGGTTTAAGGGGTTATAGGTTTTGGGTTTAGGGGTTTAAATGGGTTAGGGTTGGTTTAGAGGTTTAGGGGGTTAGGGGATTTAGCAGTTAAGGATTTTAGGGGTTAGAATTTAGTGGTTAATGGGGTTAAATGGGTTAGGTTTTTAGGGGTTTAGGGTGTCTAATTGGTTAGGCATTGGGAATTAGGGTTTTAGGGGTTAGGGGTTAAGGGTTTAGAGATTTAGGGTTTAGGGGGTTAAATGGGTTACAGGTTTAGAGGTTTAGGGGTTAGGGGATTTAGCAGTGAAGGATTTTAAGGGTTAGGGGTTAGGGTTTTGGGGGTTAAATGGAATCCACACTTAAATGGGTTAGGTTTTTAGGGGTTTACGACGTTGAATTGGTTAGGGGTTGGGAATTAGGGTTTAAGGGTTTAGGGGTTAGGAATTAGGGTTTAAGGGTTTAGGGGTTAGGAATTAGGGTTTAAGGGGTCAAGGGTTAGGGGTTGGGAATTAGGGTTTAAGGGGTTAGGGTTTTTGGGGTTTCAGGGCTTAAATGGGTTAGGGGTTAACGAGTTAGGGGTAGGGGTTAAGGGTTTAGAGGTTTAGCGTTTAGGGGTTAAATGGGTTAGGGGTTTAGAGGTTTAGCGTTTAGGGGTTAAATGAGTTAGGGGTTTAGAGGTTTAGTGGGGGTAAATGGGTTAGGGGTTAAGGGTTTAGAGGTTTAGGGTTTAGGGGGTTAAATGGGTTAAGGGTTAGGAATTAGTGTTTAAGGGGTCAAGGGTTAATGGGTTAGAGGTTTAGATGTTTAAGGGGTTGAATGGGTTATGGGTTGGGAATTAGGGTTTAAGGGGTTACAGGTTTAGGGTTTAGGGGGTTAAATGGGTTATCGTTGGTTTAGAGGTTTAGGGGGTTAGGGGATTTAGCAGTTAAGAATTTTAGGGTTTAGAAGTTAGGGGTTAATGGGGTTAAATGGGTTAGGTTTTTAGGGGTTTAGGGTGTTGAATTGGTTAGGGGTTGGGAATTAGGGTTTAAGGGGTTAGGGGTTGAGTGTTTAGAGGTTTAGGGTTTAGGGGTTTAAATGGGTTATAGGTTTAGAGGTTTAGGGGATTTAGCAGTGAAGGATTTTAGGGGTTAGGGGTTAGGGTTTTGGGGGTTAAATGGAATAAACACTTAAATGGGTTAGGTTTTTAGGGGTTTAGGGTGTTGAATTGGTTAAGGGTTGGGAATTAGGGTTTAAGGGTTTAGGGTTTAGGAAATAGGGTTTAAGGGGTCAAGGGTTATGGGTTGGGAATTAGGGTTTAAGGGGTTATGGGTTTTGAGGTTTAGGGGGTTAGGGGATTTAGCAGTTAAGGATTTTAGGCGTTAGGAGTTAGGGGGTTTGGGGTTTAGGTGCTTAAATGGGTTAGGGGTTAACGTGTTAGGGGTACGGGTTAAGGGTTTAGGGGTTAAATGGGTTAGGGATTTATAGGTTTAGTGGGGGTAAATGGGTTAGGGATTTAGAGGTTTAGTGGGGGTAAATGGGTTAGGGGTTAAGGGTTTAGAGGTTTAATGTTTAGGGGGTTAAGGGTTTAGGGGTTAGGGGTTAGGAATTAGGGTTTAAGGGGTCAAGGGTTAAGGGGTCAAGGTTTAGTTTTCTGCAATAACATAATTCTCCAATACCATACACTTCTACTTGGAATGTCACACTTAACATTCATTTCCTTTTCGGATAATATTCTTTATCCCCTTACGTCCATACCTAGGAAAATAAACTTCATTTCAATTTAATCTTGTGAAACTAAAGTGGAATATAGGAGGACCCATTCCAAGAAGGGCATCTCACTCAATGTTCAAATAATATTGTTCATTCCCTTACATTCATACCTAGGAAAATAGACTTCCTTTCAAGTTAATCGTGTGAAACTGAAGTGGAAGATAAAGTGACCCATTCCAAGAAGCTCATCTCACTTCAAAAATTTCTCGAGATTTCCAAGAATTTATAACAATATTAAGGTGCTATGCATTGTCTCCTTTATCACCTCATTGCATTTAGTCAATTTTTTTTTAAATTTAAATTTATTCATTAATTTCAAAAAAAATATTATATAAATTATATATAGTTGTTTTTATTTTGATTTATGTTTTAGAATTTTATTTTATTTATATTAATATATTAATTAGTTTTATATAAAATATTTTTAGTTTTTTATATAACATTGATATTACAAAATATTGTAACAAATTTTATTTAATTAAATCTTCATGTATTTTTTATCATTAATAATACTAAAATAATTTAAAATAAAATTATAATTTTATTATTTTTTATCATTTTTTAATTTTAATAAAGTACTATTTAAATTATATAAAGTACCAATTCTAAAAACTTAATAATTAATTGTTGTGTTTTATTATAGGAATAAAACTCTCGAATGAGAGTTGAAAAAACTCTAGGATGAGAGTTTTCAAAACTCTCATACGAGAGTTTTCAAAACTCTCATACGAGAGTTTTCAAAACTCTCATACGAGAGTTTTCAAAACTCTCATACGAGAGTTTTCAAAACTCTCATACGAGAGTTTTCAAAACTCTCGTCCGAAAGTCTTCTCGAGAGTTTCCGTCAATAAAACTCTCGGACGAGAAAATGCATAACTCTCGTTCGAGAGATTTTTAACTCCGGTTAAACCCAATAAAACTCTCGGACGAGAGTTTTTAAAACTCTCGGTCGAGAAATAGAGTTGACTATTTTCTCGGACGAGAAATTAAAAATTTCTCTCAAATTCTTGCTGTCCGCCAAAAAGTGTTTCCCAACTTCACGATTTCACCCCCTAATCTATTCTACTAATAAGCCAAGATTGAATAGTTTGGAAAATCTTTCTTCACTAACGTATCAACAAAAAATTGAAATCTATTTTAGTTATGATTAGGCTATATGAATAAAATAGCAGTGTTTTCCTAAGTAGGGGCATTTAAGCTTGCACACTTTCAGATTTTTCCTTTCTTTTTTGGGTATGGGGCTATACCTTCTTATTTTATTTCTGCCCTCTTTTCCTTTTTTATTGTTTTCATATTTTTCTTTTTCAAATTCAAAAACAGTGCTATATACAATGAACAAAAGCTTTGAAAATAAAAATAATCAGTTAACAGAAATAATCTTTGAGGACCGTGCCATTGACAGGACCTCCAAAGTATTTAGCTCCATCCAATTCTTGTAGAAAAAATGTATTGTTTCCAATGGCAGATTGGATAAGATAAGGGCCTTGCCATAAGTTATCAAATTTTCCATGTTTTCCCTTATCTTCTCTTCTTGAATCCCATTTCAAAACTTTATCACCAGTCTTGAAATCACATGCCTTGGTTCATTTTTCAAACAGATTTTTGATGTTTTCTTGTAGTTGCTGTGCTCTGATGTACACTTCCTCTCTGGTTTGCTGTAAATGTATAGTCTGGTTTATTCTCATTGTCACATCATCATCTTCAAACTTTACTTCCTGGATCAGCTTCATGACTGGCACTCCTAAACTGGTTGGAAATATTGCATCAATTCCATAAAATAGTTGGTAGGGAGACATCCCAATTGATTTTTTAATTGTCAATTTGTCTGCCCATAAAGCATTCACTAGCTTGTTGTGCCATGATTTCTTGTTATCTTCCAGCAAATTTTTGAAAATTTTTACCAAAATTTTATTTGAGGACTCTGCCAGCCCATTACCTTGAGGGTAATAAGCCGTGGAATGACCCAATATGATCTGATACTTATGATAGAACTCTACCATATTTTTAGACCCAAATGCAGCATCATTATCAGTTATGATCTTTCTAGGACAACCAAATCTGGAAAATATATGGTTTTCAAGGAATGAAATGATGACTGAGTCTGTGGCATTCCTAGATGGGATGGCTTCTATCCATTTTGTAAAATAGTTAGTTGCTGTGAAGATCCGTCTATGTTGGGAAAATGAGGGAGGATGGATTTCCCCAATGAAGTCTAGACCCCACTGCTGAAAAAGAGCTTCAACAGTGATTGGTTGCAGAGGTAAAGAAAGAAGTTTTATTTTGCCTTCAAAGATTTTTCATTTATGACAGGAAATGATCATTTTATGGACATATTGAAAGAGGGTGGGCCAGTAATAGCCAGCTCTAAGGATTTTATTAGTAGTTGACTTCTAGCAGAGGTGGCCTCCACATTCTCCTTCATGAAACTCGTGCTTGATCTTATCTGCATCATTCTTAGGCAAACATTTAAGAAATAATCCACTAGAATTTTTCCAATATAAACATTTATCAAAATTGTAGTAATTTATAGCTTTTAACTTTAAAAATCTTGCCTTTGTTTTTGATAAACCAGGAGGGACATTAAGATTGAGAAAAACATAAAAAATATCAGAATACCAAGATGAATTTAAAAAATGATCTTCAATAATTGGAGCTATCAAATCCTCTTGTTCATCTAATGCATTAAACATGTTTATATCAAGAGCTTGAAAGTTGGATTCAACCATAAGTTTTGCTAGTCCTTGACCCTTTATGAGCTTAGTGGCCTTGATTTCTAAGTCAAATTCTAAAATTATAGAAATCCACTTTCCTCTTTTGCCATCTGGATCTTGGGTCAATATGTCTTTTACTACTGAATGAGGCACAAATGCTATGATGTGGGAATGAAAAATGTAAACTATGAAGTCTTTTAAGGCTTTGACCAAGGCAAAGGCTTGTTTTTCCATTATGTTATACTTCAGAGGTGCATCTCTCAATGTCTTGTTGAAAAATGCAATGGACTACTCTTGTTCATTCAAGTTTTTCTGTAATAGGACAACAACTACTGTGTGTTCTGATGAAAATGAAAAAATGAAGAAATATTTTGAAAATTCAGGACTGATAAGAACTAGTGTTTTGGTGAGTGCTTTTTTTACCAGCTCAAATTATTTCTTTGCTTCTAAGGTCCATTTAAATCCTTCTTTTTTAAGCATATTTGTCATGTTTCTAAGGAGTTCAACTAGATTGGGTATGAACCTTCTCAAGAAATTAATCTTTCAAATGAAAGACTGGAGTTCCTTGATGTTTCTGGGATGATTAATTTGTAATATACCATCAATCCTATTTGGATCAATCCTTATTCCCTCTTCTGATATGATGTGTCCAAGAAGTTTACCTTCTTGGAGACCAAACAATGTTTTCTTTGGATTTAAGGATATTCCAAATTTTCTGCATTTTTCAAAGACTTTTCTCAAGTGTATTAAGTGTTCTTCATCTGTTTTTGAATAGACCGTGATATCATTTAAGTAAATCACTATGATGTAACCTATTTCTTCTGAAAATGCAATATCCATGGCTCTCTGAAATGTGGCGCTAGCATTCATTAAACCAAAAGGCATTTTCAAATACATGAAAGTACCCCAAGGTGTAGTAAAGGCTGTTTTAAGTTGATCATCGAGATGTACCAATATTTGATTGTAACCTGAGAAGCCAAATAGCAAAGATATTCTTCTAGAACCAACTACCCTTTGTAAGATATGATCCATTTTAGGAAAATGATAGTTGTCTTTCAATGAGGCTTTGTTTAAGTTTCTAAAATCAATGCAAATCCTTATTTCTCGTATTTTCTTCCTAACAGATACAATATTAGACACCCACTCTGAGTATCTAACAGAGACTATAATTCCAACATCATACATTTTTCTAATTTCTTTCTCTACCAGAGGTAATTGGACAGGGTTAATTCTGTGCAATTTTTGTTTAAAAGGTTTCTAGTTTTCTTTGAGGGTTATCTTATGCTGAATTATTTCTGTATCATATGATTTTAGATCTTCATAGATCCATGCAAACACATCAGAAAATTATTTAAACAATTCAATATATTTTAGTTTAATGTGAGCTAGCAGTGTCTTGGATAATTTGATCATTTTGGGTTTTTCCTCACTGCCTATGTTTCTTTCTTCCACTTCAATTTCTATGGGTTCTAGCTTTGGATTTTTAGCAGATCATTCAAGTGAAATAATTCCTCTAATGGGACTAGTCCTCTTGGCAGACTGTGATCTTTAGATTGCGGCACTTCTAAATCTTCATCTTCTAAATCTGTGCTATTTTCTGTTATCTATTTGGGTTCATTTGTTAACAGATTTATTTTAGAAATCTCTAGAGAATTTTCTTCTTTAGTAAGTGGGTTTTGTTTAGTAGGACAGTCTTCATCATGCTCTGAATCTGAGTTTGATGTTTCAAATTCATTTTTGGACTGTAGGAAGTCTTCTATTTGTTTATCTCCATAAAAAACTTGCCAGTATTTTTCATTATCTGGGACAACTGGTCTATATTTGACTTGGGTGGTACATTACTTGGTTTCATAAGGTGTTAGAAAAGTTCTAGCAACAAAGGCTAAACCATTGGCAAGGAAATTTTGGTTTTTTGGGAAAAAGATAAGTTGGAATTCATCAAATGTTTTCAAAAAATCCATGGCATCATTTCTATAGGCTCTAATTTTGTAATGTTTAGCACTGTACTCCCCATTTACTTGCCTAATTATCAACTTTGAATCTCCGCGGACTGTTATTCTTTTGGCCCCTAGTTTTTTCAATAAATGCAAGCCTAAAAGGAGAGCCTCATACTCAAATATGTTGTTTGTACATTGAAAATTTAACCTCTAGGAATGCCCCTCGACATGATTGTTTTCAGTGTTGTGTACCCATATGCCCGCTCCTGCATCATTTTTAGTGCAAGACCCATCAAAATTCATGCTCCAAAAAGGACTGTTTTCAGATTTGTGATTTATTTCATTATTGTCCTGTCTATTTTCTTCCTCATTATGTTCTGTAAAAGGGTCTGCACTATGTGTTTCTATGGTTTTTTCCTCAATATTTCCAGTGTTTTGAGGTTATGTTCCTTGATTTCCATGATCTGCACTATTTGTATGACTGTTTTTAACCTTGAGACCTGTAATCTGTTTGCTGTAATTTTCCGAATCAACAAACTGCCTTTTAGTTTCCTCCTCATTTTCATCTTCATCATTTGCTACTACGAGGTTTGGATGTGTAGTGACCACTACATTTGATGATGTTTTATTGACTAACTCTTGCTCATTAAGAATATCATCATTGTAAAGAATGAATGAGTCAAGGTCAGTGTGTATGGAATAGAGAGGAAAATTCTCCAGTATTTCTTGGTTACTCACCATGTATTTCATATGTGTTTCCTTATAGAGTCTTCTAGGTTGACTGAAGGTAGGGATGGTGGCATAAGTCATATCCATCTGCATAGTACCTTATAACTTAGCACCCCATGACCTTGAAAGAAGCATGCCATATTTGGGGGGTATATCAAACACTACAATGTCCATCACTAAGCTCTTGGCTGATATTTGGGCTAAGTTAACACACATATCCTTTATTAGGCCTAGGCATCTCACCCTACTTGAATCAAAGGAATATAAATATTTGTAGGGTCTAGTTACCTCTAAGCCTAATATTTCCATTATTACCTTTGGCATGAGGTTTTGTGATGCTCCAGAATTAGGCATGGAATTGTGAAAAATGTTATCATGGATGTTTAAACTAATGTAAAATGGAGGGGTAGTTCCTTCTTGAAATTTTCCTTCAATTTTTGGTCCAAATATGAGCTCTGGGGTATCATCATTTAAGTTGACAGTGTCATGAAAATTTTCTATGTTCAAAGCTTTCAAAATTTGACCTCTATATATGTTTTGAGTGACTAACTTAGTAAGTGGGACATATATTTTAATTTTGGAAATTTCATTCTCTAGGCTAAAAGGAAGCTGGTTTTTCAAAATGTTTAATTCAGCCTTGTTTGTCCCTCCTTGTTCAACAAAATCAACTTGCTGATTTCTAGTATTTATAGCAGTTAAAATAGTTTTTTCAGGAGAATTAGGTGAGGTGCTAGTGCTTCTGGGGTTAACACTCTATTTTTCATTGGCTTGGGTGTTTTTTCCTTTGTTTGGATCAGAATTTACAATCATTGTTTTATGAATTTCTGCTGTGTTTTTTGAAACATTTTCAGGGCTGTTTTTGGAAGATTTATTAGAGGTTTTTTTCCTGGGAGTTTCTTGATCCTTTTTACTTCTAAGGTCATATTGTTTAGGTGATCCTATGATGGCATTTTTAGAGTATTGTTCATAATAATCAGTTTGTGGTCTTCTGTCATCGTAAGGTGTATATAGACCTTGTTTTCTTTCATGGAGGAAATCAGAATCATCATTTCTTACTCCCAGTTTGTTTATGTTGTCATCCTCTATTTTTTCATTGGTTTCTTCATCCTCATTCACATAGTTTTCTTGGAAAGGAGGTCTGATTTGTTGATCATCCTCTCTTTGTCTGTTTTGAGGTTGATTTCTCCTAAAGTTCTAATTCTGATTTTGAGATCGATTTCTATTTTGGGGAGCTGATTGATTTTCTATAGATTGTGCTCTCTCAAGTATGCTCATATTCTTCATCGTTTCCTCCATCATTCTCTCCATTTTTGAGCTAGATGTAGAAGGTGCAATTTCCTCCCTAAATGATACTTTCTTTTCATTCCTCATTCTAGCTCTTTTTTCAATCAGATTTACTTCCACAACTAGAGTTCCCTTATGCTTGTCTTCCAAAGTCAAGGGATCTATTTCTCTTAGCTGATATGCCATTTCAGGATCAAATCCTTCAGGAGATTTGGCCAAAGCTGATCCTTGTGGAGGTTTCAAATCTAGGGGTAATGCATTATAAACACTATTGGATCTAGTGCAATAATTTTGAACACTTTCCCCATTGTTTATTTTGAGGTTGTTGTACTCTGAAAGTATTTGGAGAGGGTTTTTTCTGACTTCCCATTTGTTTAGGAATGATTGATGGAGAGCTCGGAGGTCATTAATACTATGAGGGGTTAAGTCTTTGAACCACTTTCTTGCTTCTCCCCCTAAGCTTTGAGAAAACAATATGAGTTTGACAATTTCATCATCTATTTCATTCCTATCAAAGTAGTCATTCATCTTGTCCACATGTTGTGAAGAAGTATTAGCACCACTGGCATCATATAATGGAATCTTGGACTGATAGTCCTGTGGCAGATTGACTAAAGGTAAAGGAAGGACTAGGGGAGCATACCATGTTGCCATGATAGGAGGTTGTGGAAAAAATGTGGGGTTTACAGGTGGGGGATGTAAGATAGGAGGGGGTTGATGGAATGGAGTATTTTGAACAGTGGGAGAATGGATAACAGAAGTGGATGGACCAACAAGATACTTTTGAGCAAATCTAGGATGAGAAAAACCAAAGTTATGAATGAAATGAAGGTCAGGTGGAGTGGTTTCTCTACTACCAGGATGTTCACCACTATGTTGGGGTGAGTGTGGGGACTCAAAGCCTATCTGATCTATATCATCAAGTGACCTAGTTATGAATGGGTTTATTAAGTCAACTTGTGAATCTTGTAGGGTTGTAAGGATTTCGGGAACAAAATTAGCTCTATGGACTGGTCTCACAATAGTTGAAGTTTTAGACTTAGTAGATTTCCTAAGAATACTTTTAGGATTATCAACTATCTCAGGAGGATTTGGGTCAGGATAGGCTCTATTATGAATTCTTCTAGAAGCCACAATGTTGCATTTTCAGACCCAATGATAAGAAAAGTTTAACCAGGTATGACAATATTTAATAGGCTAACTGATCTTTTAACAATAAAACTTAATCTTCAAAGTTCCTTAACTAAGTTTGTATGATATTACGATAGAAATGGGTTTCCCAGTGGAGTCTTTAGGTCAATCTGGAATTGTGGAGTCACCAGGTGGAAATTTTTAGCTTTTGAAGGTGAAATTTTTATGATCCACCACCATGGATTGATTTAAATACCAATCTGGAATGTTTTGGGTTTTCTAAGCTTTTTACAGTCTTGTGGGTTATGAGAGTGTCCTATATTTGTTTCAACTCTTAGCTACGGTGATGAGACAAACAGAGTTTACTTTGTGGCTTACTAGCTAATTTCTCCAAGTTTTGATAAGGGTCTGTTAGAATCCTAAGAAGTACTTAGATTGCCACTGATTCAGACAAGTCCTATCATGATCACCAATATGCTTGGCAGTGCTTGAAGAAAGCTGATCTTTCTTAAATGAGTACTGAGTGTTTGTTTAAGGGATTTTACTCATAAATCCCCAGTGGATTTGCCACTCTGTTAAGACTTCGTAGTTTGCAAGATTGGCAAATACAAACGCTGCGGAGACTACATCGAAACCACTTTGGAACCTAAGGATCTAGCCATCCTAGATTCAGAGAGGGATCTCTCTATATATGTGTTTTCAAAGATATGATCCTTAAATCTTATGATATGATATTAGGCTAGTTATAAAGCACAAGGGTTTTTTGTTTGTTTTGGTTGGGATGAATATCATTAAAATGAAGGAATTCTTTTGAAGGGTAAAGTTGTGAGTAGGTTGAAAATGGTTCAGCTGATAGGATAAGTCAGAAACAATGTCAATCCATTGGGCTATGGATTCATAAAGGATTTAATTGCACAACAAGTTTCAAGAGTGGTCTATGGGGCAAGTCATCTATGTCAACAGATCTCTTTAAGTTGATTTATGGAATGAAACATTAAAGTGTAGTGAAGAAGCAAAGATATAAGAAAACAAACAGTAGCTTAAGATCAAGTAAGGACTTTTAACCTAGCCTGCTTTCAACATACTCAAAGGAAAGACACAAAGAAACCTAAGATCAGGTAAGTACTTTTAAACTATCTTGCTTTTGATATACTTTATAAAGGAAAAAATTTAAAAACAAAGAATAGCTTAAGATCAAGTAAAGACTTTCAACTTAGCTTGCTTTTAGTATTTTCAAAGGGAAACATTCAAGATTAACATAAAAAGTAGTCTAAGATCAAGTAAGGAATTTTAACCTAGCCTGCTTTTGACATACTTTTAAGGGAACTTTTCAAAGAAACTGTTGGAGAAGAAACTAGAGGATAGGGCTAACCATAGACTTCCCTAGTTCAAATTTACTAAGCATAATTTTCAAGAACTTTCAAAGAAAATATCTCAAGTTGTACTCAGGAAACATGGGCTTACCAACACTTCATTGGTTATGCTCTATTGAATTATCCTCAAATACACAATTAGCAGAAAACATAAAGATAAAGATTTATCAGTGAGATTTAGGGTACTTGAAAGTAAATCCTAATCTATGTTTGTTGTTCTTTATCAGAGAAGATGGATAGTATGGAAAACATGAGAAAAATAACAATTTACAATAAGAAAAACATCACCATTGACATAGACCAGGATTCCATAAATCAACTTGTATTTGATGTTCAAACGAGTTACAATATTCAAGTCCAGTGGGTCTTTACAGCTTCAGACTTCTCATCTCAACCTATCCTTCTTCTATTACAAACAGAGCTTTAGCAGCCTCAATAGCTATTTAAAATCAATGAGTATTCAAAGACCAACCCCAATACTATCTTCTAGAGAAATATTTATAGAAGAATGAGGAGGTGGAGTGAAAGAAAGGTTTATCTGTTCAATTAATGCAGAGTAAATGTTTCTCGGCCTTTGAAGGGCCAAATGGAGAAGTTTTCAAATGTTTTAACTCTGATAATTGATTATTACATTAAATTTCATCAACTTTAGTCACTTTTGTTGAATTTGGAGGCTTTTGGTAGAATGGAAATTAATTCTGAGATGTCTTTAGAAATATCTCTGACTGTGTAATTAATATGCACTCTTTTTAGGTGAAGTCATCTGGTAGGTGGCATTTTCAAACTGTCCGGTTAAATATTAAACCTTTGATCTTTAAGCCTTACCCTGACCATTCTTCTTCGCTATGTGCAGGTGATTTTTAGTGCGGTGGATGGTTTAATGGTATGACCAGTGCTCACATAGCACTGATCAAACGATCGGATGAAAACTGGGAGCCTTTTTTCTTTGTGATTTGGCCCCGGAGATGGAAAAATTTGGCTCTATCCTTTTGTGATTTGTGGACAGGGTTTCCGCCTCAAAAACCATCATAAAACCTGTAAAACACAACAAAATACGTTATAAAAACCTGCGATGGAGGGTTTTAATTTTTTAGGAGGTTGGCGGAGTAGAGGAGTAGTGTGGAGGGGGTGATTATGCAGGCGAAGGAGTTTTTATGAAGAAAACTGGCAAAAATCCGGTTCAAAACTGTATTTGGCGCGAATTTGGGCAAAGCGGTTTTCGAAATACCGCTGGTGGTTTTCGTGCGACCCTTGGGTGGTAAATGGTTTTTCCTAGAGGGAACGCGATCCAATTATATCGCGCTTCATGGATTTTGTAAAAGCAACGGTATCGCGCGATTTTTGTTTGTTAAATTTCGGACAGTGAAAATGCGCGATATGTGATCCGCACCATCGGGATAGAAGGTGTAGATCTGATGGTGCAGAGAAGAGGTGCGATGGAAAGTTGCACAACGGGCGCTGTAGTGGGGGATAGGTGTCAGTGTGTGATTAGGTGAGAATTTGTGTAGTGGAAGGTAGGCCCGGAGGGAATGTTGGTTGTCGGGATGAACGACAACCATCAGATCTAAACAAATTAATGGTGGAGATTGCATGATGGAGTGATAAGGCGAGGATAAGGAGAAATAAGGGGGAGGAAAGAAAGGATGGCGGGGTGAATTACCGCTATTAGATCACATGTATCTACGGCCAAGATACATCGTCCGGGGGGGGGGCAAAAAAGGTAAAAGGGAAGGGGCTAGGGATTAGGTAGTGGCGCGGTCTTGTGGGGGAGTAGAGGACCGGGGTGAAAAAGAAAAAGGGCTAGAGGGCTTAGATTTTAAGCGCCAGGTCGTAGGAGTTAGGTTATATGGCAGATAAGGGGCTACAGGCTAAGCCGTAAGGGGGCTTAAGAGCCTGCGTAAGAAAAGGGCGTTTTTAGGCAAAAAGAGGGTTTTTTAAGCATTTTTTGGGGTTCTGATAGACAAAATAGGAGTTTTTAAACCATAAAGAAGGATTTTTTTATGAGTTTAAAAGGGATTTTGAAGGTTTCTTTGGGATAATGAGGATAAAATGAGAAGAGACGAGGGGATTTTTCAAAGGGAAATGGAGGATGAAAAAAAGGACAAAAATTAATGAAAATAGGTTTAGAAAATGATGGAAAAATTCCTAAAAACAACATTTTTGGGTATCAACATGGCTTCTTGGTGGGTTTTTCAATGAAATAGCAGTGAAGATTACTTTTTGAGTTTAGGCAGCATAATAAGGCTTCAGGAATGAGCAGTTTGGTATGAAAACAATCTCTTGAAGGCTCATGACCTGTTTTAGCCATCATTTTCTCTGTCAAAAATTTACTGATGGCTAACATGCATAACGAGAGACAAGAGGACCTGTGAGATGTGTTTAGGACATGTGCATTAATGAAAGGGCTATGTGTGTCCACCATAAAAAATTGGGTCAATTTTTGTCTTGTTCAAGGTATATTGGTTTTCAAAGGACTAACACCAATCCCTAGTTGTATTCCTTGTATCAGTGTGATTGTAAAGGGACATCATCCCTAGTACGAAAGCTCTAGCCTATTCTATTATAGTCTATAATTTAATTAAGAACGGTTTGAAAAAGTTAAAAATTATCATGTGCACAAGTTGATTCCCTGATGTGTGTAGAATTCATTGTGAAAAGTAGATGTGTTTTGGCACTTGAGTGTGTTTGAATGAAATATTCTTAGACCAAACCTAGATTCTCATGTGTCGTGGAAATTCAAGATATGCCTTTTTCACCTATATAACTACCTTTAACTCATCTTAGGCTACTCATGTCCACTTTCAACTCATCCCACTTAACAAGTTACCAAGACAAGGCTCATCACATCCAACTATGGTCGTAAAACAACTAAGCAACACAATTTACATCTTGACATGCCATAGCACCTGACATGTTTTAAATGCCTTAGCACTATGTCACATGTCTTAGCATCCCCTACATTCCTTGCCATGATTTTACACTCCCTAAAACACCCTAGCACTTACTAACATGCCTTGGTAGTTTAGCATACCTTTACACTGCCTATCATTTAACCTAGTCACTCCCTCCTTAACACACCTATAAATCATTGACACTCCCTGTCACACACTCTTATTTGTTCATTTCCATGCATTTTGATCTAGTTCTTCCTCGTGTTTCCCTAACACTCCCTAACACTCCCTAGCACACATTGACACAACCTAACACCTGACACATCTTGGCATGCCTCCCTAGCACCCTAGCATTCCTTGGCACTACCTAGCATACCTTGTCACTCTCTCCTTAGCACACCTAGATATCATTGACACTCCCAGTGACAAACTCTTATTCATTCATTTCCATGCAATTTTACCTATTGCTCCCTTGTGTTTCCATGGCATTCCTTAACACTCCTTGGCATGTGTTGGTACACCCTAGCACCTAGGACATCTTGGAATGTCACCTTTGCCTCTAGCATGCCTTAACAATGCCTAACAGACCTTCTCACTCCCTCCTTAGCACACCTGGAACTTTCTGACACTTCCAATCACAAACTCTTATTTTTTCATTTCCATGCATTTCTATGTAGTGCTCCCTTGTGTTTCCCTAACACTCCCAATTAACACTTCCTTGCACACGTTGGCACATCTTGGGCGCATGTCACACTAACACTATAGCTTTCCTTAGCATTTCTAATCATGCCTTGTCTCTCCTCCTTAGCACACTTGGAACTAATTGACACTCCTTTTCACACACTCTTATTCATTCATTTACATGAATTATGACATAATTCTCCCTTGTGTTTCTCTAGCACTCCCTAACACTCCTTGGCACACATTGGCACACCCTGGAACTTGGCATATCATGGCATGCTTTCCTATCACTTTTTCATGGCTTCACACTAACTAATATACCTTGTCTCTCCCCCCTTAGCACACCTAGAACTTGCTAATACTCCCTATCACACACTCTTATTCATTCATTTCCATGCAATTGAAACTAGTCCTCCCTTATGTTTTCCTAACACTCCCAAGCATGCATTGGTGCCACACCCCAACACCTATCACATATTGGAATTATTAACATGCCTTGGATATTTCTATCATGTGTTAGCACTTCGCAGGATTTCCTGCACACCTTGACACTCCCTAGTTGTCATGCCCTCATATATAGCCTTAATTTTTTTTGCGACTTGGGAACCCAACCAGTCATTGAAAAAATAGTGTTGTGTCTAGCCCAAAGTCTCCCTTTGTCTGAAATTTATTTGTCCATCCTCTTATCACAATAGTAGGCTTACCTCCTGCAAGTTCTATTATGAAATTCTCCGAACACACTTCATCCATGGGACGCTTGGAATTCATTGACACTCTCAACTAACATACTCTTATTTGTTCGTTTCCATACACTTTGAAATAGTTCTCCCTTCTGATGCCCTGACACTCGCCAACACTCCTCGACATGCATTGAAAATATATGGCATGTGTTAGCACACCTTTTCATTCATTGGCACGCCCTGACACTCCTTAACTATCATGTCCTCATAACTACCCTGATTTTTTTTTAGACTTTGGAACCTAACCAAGTCCTTCCTCAACTACAACAACTTGACCAAGTTTCATTTAATACAACTATACTATGACTTGTTCACCTAAGAATGGCTTATAACTCATCTTAGGTTACTCATGTCCAATATTAACTCATCCCACTTAATAAGTTGCCAAGTCAAGGCTCACATCCAACCGTGTCCATAATACAACTAAGCAACATAGTTTACATCTTGACATGCCATAACACCTGGAATGTCTAACAACCCCTTGGCACTATGTGGCACATGTTAGCATCCCCTGCATTCCTTGGCATGATTTGGAACTCCCTAACACACCTTACTATTCCTTGAAATTCCCTGGAACTCTAGCATGCCTTGGAATTTCCTAACATATAACCTTGTCACTCCCTCATTAGCATGCTTGGAATTCACTAACACTCCCTATCACAGACTCTTATCTATTCATTTCAATGCATTTTGAACTAGTTATCCCTTATGTTTTCGTGGCACTCCCTAACACTCCCTAGCACACATTGGCACACCTTGGCACTTGGCACATCTTGGCATGTTGCCCTGGCACTCTAGAATTCCTTTGCACTACCTAACATACCTTGTCACTCCCTCCTTAGCACACGCAGAAGTCACTAATAATCCCTATCACACAGTCTTATTCATTCATTTATATGAATTTGAAACTAGTGCTTCCTTGTTTTTCCTTGGCACTCCATAACACTCCCTAATATGCATTGGCATGTTTCCCTGGCCTCTAGCATGCCTTAGCACTGTCTAGCATACCTTGTCACTCCCTCCTTAGCACACCTAGAAGTCACTGACACTTCCTGTCACAATCTCTTAATCATTAATTTGCATGCATTTTCACATAATTCTCCCTTTTGTGGCCCTAGGACTCCCTAACACTTCCTAGCATGTGTCGGTACACCCTGGTACCTAGCACATCTTGGGTGCATGTCACTCTAGCGCACTAGCATGAATTAGTGCTGCTTAGCATACCATGTCACTCCCTCCTTAGGACACCCAAAACTCACTAACACTCCCTGTCACCCACTCTTATTTATTCATTTCCATGCATTTCGAAATGGTGCGCCCTTATTTTTCTCTGGCACTCGCTAACACTCAACACACATTGGCACTTGGCACATCTTGGTATGCTTCCCTAACACTCTGGCATGCCTTGGAACTATATAGCATATCTTGTCACTCCCTCTTTAAAAAATATTGAACTCCATAGCATGATTTATAAATCCTTGGCACATATTGGCTCGTGGCACTTGAAAATTCTTGGCATGTGTTTGGATGCCCTGGAATGCCTTGGCATGGTTTAAGATAAAATTTATTTGAGATCAATTTGGCACTTAAGACACATTAGCACTTGGCCCTTGGCATGTATTGGCACTAGTGTTGGTATGCCTAACATTCCAGTCTTTAAAAGGTAAGGTCCTTAATTATTAACCGTCATATGTGTTCATTTATTTTCATTTTAACTTGGTGTTCCCGTTTGTTACCTGACACTCCTTGACACGTGTTCACATACCCTAACACCTGGAACATATTTTCATGCCTTAACACGTGGAACATCTTATCATTCCTATCATGCATTGACATGCATTGGAACTATCTGGTACATGTTAGCGTACACTGAGACTTCTTGACATGCCCTAACATTCCCTAGCATGCCTTGTCACTCCCCCCTTCGCACGTCTGATGCTCGCTGACACTCGACACACCCTCTTATTCATTCATTTCCATTCATTTTAACTCGATGGTTTATGTTTAATGGGGTGCATGTCTAGAAATATTTCCTTTAAGAGAATAAAAAAATTATCACACCATTACTGACATAAGTAATTTCCAGATTCTACTTGAATGGCATTAGGAAACTACACAAGATATTTGAAGAATCAATATTGTGATTTTCTTTCTCATTAAAGTGCTTATCCTTATGAGAGACTCATATTGATAAAATGAAATTGTAATATTCCCAAATTTTCACATCATATTTGGAATATTAGAGTCCTTGATTTTCTTAATGAATTAAGTAAATAAAAGGGTGGAGGGACCCAAAATCCTCTATATGAATAAATATCCACTTTTGTGTGTGTGAAGGTGGATTAATGAAGCCTAGATCTGCATAACAAGGTAGTTGAGCAACTACTAATGTGAATGAAATTGGAGAACCTATCTCATTAATAAGATAGATCAAGGAGGGATCAAATAGAGGATGATTCAGTCGACTAAGATGTTGAATATGTCAAAGATCATGGGACATTCATGATAGAGTGATGGAGGATGTTGTGCAAACAAGGTACACTTGATGGAAGGTGTACATTGCACCTAGGCATGATGGTTGCTTTGGTCAAACAATGCAGTCCAACTTGGAGGATCTTGTCCACATGTGACAGCGCAGTCTAGATGAGGGCCACATCCTGGGAAGGCTCAAATTTTATATAAAGAAGATGAAGGCAAGGATGAGGGCATGCTAATTATTCTTGATGTAGAGATATTTTCAGATCTGGAATTGTCATGTGACATTCCATTGCTTTCTTGGGCTGTTTAGCAGAGATTGCAGGTGTTGTTTAGAACAGGGTGTTCCTGGTCGGGAATCCCACCTCTTTCTTAGAGTAGCTCTAGAAAGGGTTTTTGTACTTCATTCTACATCAGGATTTAAGTGCCAGATCTCTTTTCCCACTTTCTGCAGAACACTCATATTCAAAAATTGCAGATTTCTGAAGATCAGTTTGGAAGGAGGAAGTTGTCTTCAGTACTTCAGCTGGAGAATTGGTGAGGGTTTATTCCTATCACCTTGGGATTAAATATCAGCTTCCCAGAGCTTCATTGCAGATCTGGAATTATGCCAAAATTTATTGACCTCCCAGAAGAAGTACTTCCTTTAGGAATTACGCTGTCTACCTTGTAGATCTAAAGGGAGGAAGGAAGTTGCTAGTATTTCAGCTAGCAATCATGTGAGGGACCATCCCCTCACATTTCCATCAGTCTTACCATCAGCCTGGAGTTTATTGCAGCATTTTTTAGTAGGAAGGAGGCCTCTCTTTCCCTCACAGCGCAGTTTCTATAGGCAGTTGTGTTGCAGCAGCTACAATCATCATTGGAGGATTGAGAAGCTAGATCGAGAGCTTCTAGTTCATCGATCTGAAGAAGGGATCAGCCCTTCAAGCATAGATCTGATCTGATATCATATTTCAGCCATCTATTTGTCATATCTAGCTTTAGATATGTATTTCCCAGCAGATAAAGGATCAAATCCTAGGGAGGTGATTTTCCAAAATTGTAGATCTGGAAAATCCTTTTTGGGTTATCTTGGGAATCCATCACATTGGCCAGATCTTGAATCTTGGCATCATCTGAGCTCCAGATTTGAGTAGATCTACATTTTCCTTTTCATCCTACAACTAGATGTTCATAATCTGCTGAAAGGACAACACAATATTTGCTTCAGTGCCTCTCCAGTTACATTGTACCTATTGTAGCTTGTTTTCTAGGTACTTCTAGACCATCTATTTGGCTAGATCTGATCATATTTTGTATTTGGTGTAATTGATTCTTCTCCAATCTAATAAAATGGCTTAGATTCTCTGTAAATTCTGATGTTGTCTTAAGATTTATTGTTTATCTTGTTGTAAGTTCATATATTGTGTGAAGTATTACTGCATTCTCCCTTTTGGGGTATTACAGACACCCTCATCATGCTTACCCTCCAACTCCTAATCTTATCAAAATAAAGGCCAACTTGCATAGTGAGGGAAGGCATGTTGGTCTATGGTGTACTGAGTGATTAGGTTAGAGTGTTAATGTACTATGAGAGGGGCTGAACCATTTAATTTTTGTCCTTTGTGGATGACATGTTGTAGGTGTGTCATGGAACCACAGGGCCACTAGAAATATTGTGTAAGATATATCCCAACATAATAAATTCCTTGAGAGAAATATATGGAGAGGGATCAAAATAAATTATATTGGTTAGTCCACCAAAAAATATTTACTAGAGAGTGACACCATGGTGATCAATGCCACACATGGAGTCTTTTGAGCTAGGCTTTTTTTTTTTTTTTCTAAAAATTTGTTTGGCGTGTCACTAAATTGGTGGAATTCTCAAATTCACGATGTTGTAAATTATGTAGGAACTTTGTTTCTTTTGTTATAGAGGCTAAGGTTTGTAAGGAGAATATAGGGTTTGTAGGGTCTTAGGGGAAAAGAAGCATCAATTTATAGCTCTTTGATATACTAAAGAGTATGGAATATAAGAGTAGTTGATATGGATTATATGACATTGAATACACCTTGAGATGGGAGGTTGTTATATGTTATAGAACTTAAGGAGATGGCAGTTAAACAATTTCTCTTATCATGAAATTACCTTGTGATGTTTTGTTATTATTATTTTTTCTTTAAATTTATCGTTTCTTATCATCAAGATTAATGCCAATGAAAAAATAGAAGAAGACACAAGATGTAGGAGTATGTTAGGGAAAAACCCCACTCTTTGGGGAAAACCTAGTGAAAATTATTCCTTCAGTAGATTTGATGAGATGAAAAAGACCTTTAGACTATAGACTTCCTGCATCAATTCATCCCTTCACTGTGTTAGCACCAAGATCTCCATGACACTAAGATCTCCTTTTCTTGCACCTAAACTCCATCCTCATTACATTGACCAAGTTTTAGATAGAAACATAGCACTGAACATCATTACTAAGATCACCGAGCATCATCATAGCATTGAGCATCATAACTGATATCACTGAGCATCTTCATAACATAACACTGATTTTGTGGTAGAACTGTGTTGACACCGAAGCACTGTTTTGGTGCAACATCAAAGCATGGAAGTTATCCGAACCATAGAATAGATGGTTACCTGAATTCTATAATAGAATAGAGACCTTATCCTCGAAAATTGAACCTGTGATCATTATTTGAACTGTATATGTGGTCTAAGACTTCAAACATGTCCAAAATTCTATGGTAGAAATGCAAACCTATACCCCTGTATATATAGTTGTTTTCCATAGTTATTGAGCCGACATGAGAGTTTGACGTGTTGTGTCTTGATTTTAGTTTACTTGAAGACTTGTTGAGGTTGACTTAAGGAGGAAAATTTTATGACTTGTATCACTTGACTTGAGGGTTGTCTTTGAAGTATATTTCGAGGATGGTGACCTTGAAGAATATGACTTGATGGAGGAGCCTTTTTACAACCTAATGTTACATGATTTAAAAGCCCCAAAAATGGATCAATTTAAATCTATAACAAGTAACCTAGAAGTCCACAATTGGGACCTTAATCTAAATATGACCCAAGCATGAAACCCATGCATTCATATGATAGTGTCCACCTAATAATTAATGATATGGCTCATATAATGGTCTAGCTAACGACGAGAAAAAAAAGTCCATCCGATCCAATACATGGTCCTCTTTTGTCGACAATTTGGTCCCTTTGTCTCAAGATATCTTATCTTCTTTGGAAATAGGACATAAAAAAGTTGTTCTAGATATTTCAAAATGGAGCACTATTCACCTATGTTCCTCTCCTTTGTGCCACATGTGATGTGAATGTAAATTGTCATTTTCTTGACTTAATCACTCTTTTTTTGTAAATGTGACCCTTGACTATGCCATGAAAACCCTCCAAAAAAGTCTTAAATGATGGGAATTCCTATTCATGCGTGAAGCTAGTGGAATGTGATAAATCATCCAAGAGACATCCAAATATTTAATTTGTGCCTCGGGGAATGTGAAAGATACGCTCAATAGAAAACATGCATTCAAATTTGTAGCCAAGTGCCCCAAATGTGAGATGTTTCCACTTGTGCAATTGTTCTTCCAAATATGCGAACTCAATAATAAAGCACCTTAAAATACATGAATGACTCTTAACATGTGAAGGAAAAAGTAAACCCTTACCCAAGTCTTCCTTTGTTGGAAATTTGGGCTTTTTGTCACAAGATATTTCCTCTTCTTTGGAACTAAGGACATAAACAAGCTTTTAGATGTTTCTAAATGGAGTACTCTTTACCTATGTCCTTCTCCTTTACACCATGTGATAAAAATTCCAATTTTATTATTCTTGGATATTGCGTTCTTCTTTTATACGTGTGACCCTTGACTATGCCATGGAACCCTCCAAAATATTCTTAAAGGATGGGAGCTCATATTCATGCTTGAAGCTAGTGGAATGTGACAAGTTATCCAAAATTCATCCAAGTATCTGATTTGGGCCTTGGGAAATGTGAAAGGCACACTCGGTGGAGAAACATGCATAAAGATTTGTGGCCAAGTGCACTAAAAGTTAGATGTTGCCACTTGTCAATTGTGCCTCTTGTTGATGATGAAATTGACACCCTAGTTGTGGAAGGCTCAAGAGGTGTCACTTTGTGTCAACTCAAGGTTGTTACCATTTTCACCTTAGCAACGAATCCTCTCACTTTGGATTAATTATTGAATCCTAGGGGTATCCCAAAGCATAAATTTATGGGGTATTTTATGCGACTAGATCACTAGCATTGAAAACCATGTTTACATTGGATGGTTAAACATCTTGATAATCCTTGTCCTATTGACCACAACTTTTGTATTCATTATTTCTTTCATCGCAGCATCTCCAGTAGATATTTATGGTGCTCATGAGCCTATTTCTAGTTATGATAAGGGGATTAGGGGCTCCATTATCACAACCCATAACCCCTATTGCATTTAATCCCTTAGCCAAGGGGGCCCAAGGGTGTAGTTGTAGGGGCATTGAGACCAAATTTGGGTGTTCATAACATTAGGAAAAATGGAATGGAAAGACCTAAAAATGTTGAGGGGGGTATCTTGTGCTGTATTGAATGGGGCAAGGGGATACAAGGGTAGCATGGATGGGTATAAGTCGAAGGTGCAGGCATGGTTTACTATGATCTATAATCCTAGCATTATAGAATGATAAGGGGGCTTAGGACCTAATTTAATAGGGGCTAGGCGACCTAGAGGGAAGGTAGAGAGATCAATCAATAGGGGAACCCCCAATAGTGGTCATAAGGGGATTAGTAGTCCAATTATCACAAATCATAAGCCCTTAACCCATAACCATTGAATTCCATATCCCCTTAACTCCCGATCCATAATCCCTTAACCCCTACACTCATAACCCATAAACCCCTTGACTCATTAAATATTAAGACACTAACCCCTAACATATAATCCATGAACTTCGTAAGCCATAAATCCTTATCCTCTTAACCTTTGACCCTTATCCCCTAACTCTTCAACCTTAAACACCTTAACTTATAACCCCTTAAAAACTTAAATCCCCTAAATCTTAAGTCCTTAACCGCTAAATCCTCTGACCCTAAAGCCCTTGGCCCTTAACCCTTGACCCTTGAAGCCCTTAACCACTAAGTATCCAAGGCTGAAAATAACACCCCAAACCAACACATTGACCTCCTAGGAGAATCCTTCACCTCTAATTGAGCATATTGGAAACATTTTATTTTTAGAGAACTATGTATTGGTGATGAGGATATGTGTTTGTGGGTAATTCCATTATTACCATGTATACCAAATGTACAAAAAATGGATAATTTGCAAAGCCTCGACCTGAATTTATCACAATATCTACACTTCATGTTGAGATGGAGCTTGTAGTGCTCTCTCACATAAGGAGTTGGAAACAAATAGATCACTCATAAAGACAAGGCCTCTCTAGCCCTAATGCAAAAGGAGTGAACCCTCAATATAAATATTTTGTTTTTTAAACAAAATCAATTTTGTCAATGTAGAATACTATACATAAGAGAAAATAAAATGATATTATCCACATCAGTGCTTGAAATAACCTCAAATTAGCCATGGGTAGTGAGCCAAAGGGTGAATGTGGGGCACTATTAAAGTTACATCATGTTTAAATTCCTTTTACATTGTGAGGTCGTTCTCCAATAGGGTTGAAGAATCATCACAAGGAAGCATGGCACAGTTTTGTTGGGAAGCGATTAAAGTTGTAACACAATTCAAGTGATTTACACCTCTAATGTAAATGAAATCATTATATGTTTGTGTCAAGTTCTTAGAGAGGTTATTTATAGATAATACACTCAATGTACTTGGACTTATCTTTTTACGGCCTCGACTCTAACATGGATTTGTATCTGGAACACTTCATGCAAATGAAAGGGGGCCTTTTTGTTTAACCACATACACACAAGAGTATCAGATGCTGCCCTTCAGATCCCCCTTGATGCGTTCAAAGTGGTTTTACATTTGCGTTGAGTTGAAACAAATCATAATGACCTCCCTCTTCTTAATAACATCTACTATCATTTCCATAATACAAGATATAATTAAAGCATCACCTCATTTGTAGATGCCCCCATTTATTATGAGATTCAAGGGATGTTCTATTGTCTTTATCAACATTTGGATGAGTCGTTATATACATTCTTTAAATACATGCCTAGAAATTTTTATGAGGGAGGTTCTTGGATTTAGATCTTTATATAAGGCCTTATGTGGCCTTCCCCTTTAGAACTCTTCCAAGGGGGTCACCTCCTTCTATATTTTCCTGCCTACTTAGGGCCAAATTGACAAACCAATATTTAAGCTTCTTCAACTATAAAATTAGTGAAGCATCATACCTCCTCTTGACCTAGACCTCAAAGTGACATCTTTCTTCATAGATACTTTAAGGATTTCCCACCATATATCACAAGTTGGATGTCATAGGATCTATCACCCCATTTTCTATATGGGATTTTAGAGGATATTTTAAAATTTGATTGTCATCTCAACCCCTACGATTCTTGTCACATTGATCATTTTTCATCTAAGGTATATGGATCTATATGTAATTCATGAATGTATCATTTGTTTGATAACACCTTACCTTAGCCATCTAGGACACTATGTGTAGGAAGAAGTTCCTTTAACTACCACATTTAGTTGGATATGTATGATCCATGTGTATATGATATTATGTCCAATGTGTACTATTTTTATTGTGTTCACTTAAACACTATGTTCTAACTGTTAATTGTTTGGCTATAAGATTAATCTGAGTTACTCCATGGTGTTTCATAATTTTACTCAGTGTGTCATCTTGATGCTTTGGATATATTCTTGGTGATATGTGTAGGTGCTATACATTGATCTTATTGTACCCCTTATTTCCTTTAATCAAAATTTAACCCATTGCTCTCTTAATAACACATGTGAAGGCCTTTTAATAGGGTATTTTTAAGCTCTAAGTGAACTTCCTAAAAAATAAGAGACTACCTATACCTACATAAGTTTATTGATAACATTATTCATAGATTTAAAGATAATTTTCACCACCTTAAAGGTTGATAGATATTTCCCAGCTAATGTCCATTTTTCCTCCTTCTATGAACATTCTTACTTAGATTAGAGAGATATAATATAATTTTGATTAATTAGGATTCTTACTTATATTAGAGAGGTGTAATATAATTTTGATTAATACCCTAATTAGATTAACATTATTTTTACTCACATAAAAATAAAACCTTATGAAAACCTAACCGACCATAGCAATTTATTTGATTACCTATTAAATCTAATTTGGCGGCTACTCTAAAATCTAAATCAACATATTAAAATTTATTTTCCGGCCGATATTCTCCTTGCCAGTTTGGGACAGAGTTCGGTGCTCCTTCTCTGCTCATAATTTTTATGATTTCGCCGCAGATTCCATACCCTTATTTGACATTCAATTCTTATATCCACTATAATAGATTTTTAACGTGAGCTTATTATATCAGATCTAGGTTCACTCTTTTTCGATCTTTATTCGAAATATTATTCTCCCAATTTGGGGGTTTTCGCTGCAATTCGGAGTAGAAAAAATGTTCAAGAAATCATAATTTGGCTATATTAAACTATATTAATTTGTCATTTTCCTTCAACCTTTTTCTGCTCACCTTCATCCAAGAGGTTTGATTGATATTGCCACTATGGTGAAAATCCCGCCAGTAAAGTAGAAAAATAGACTAGTCTTCGTGCGATGGATGGCTAGGATTGCTGGCTTCACCAACGAATGAGGGAAGGATCGATGGGTTGAGGAATGAATAGATAAAGAGTATGTTATAATGTGGTATAATTAGTAAGTATTAGTAAGTAGTTGAGGGTGCTAGCTTCATCTATTTTATTTGTGCTTTTGGTGGTTATAACTTCTGCATATGCACGTTCATACTCTTCTCGGGCTTTGCTACAACCTCGATCTGTTTCGATCTGCTACAACCTCGATATATTTATATGGTCATTGATCTGATTCTCAGGCTCTGCTACAACCTCTTCATGCCTACAGAATTTTCCCCATAGAGTATTACTCTTAATGCGCAACCGATCCAATCATCCAACCTGGGTTTTAACTGCCCGATTGGATAAATTTGGGTCATTCGCCTAGCATCAGTGGGATTAACCTTTCCATTCCTTAGTTCTTTAATCTATTTTCACTCCAGCTCCTCGAAGGTGTTTAGAAAAATACCTGTGGCTTCTGGAAGGCATGAGGAATGCTTCACGAACCAGTGAAAGGCATCGTCAGATCTATCCCGAACAAGAGTTGGCATATCCTTGCCGAGATTCGGCATAAATCCCAGTATATCTATGTTAAAATCCACATCTTTAAATGAAATATACATCAAGAAAATTTTAGGGTTTAATGTAACTAGGTCGGCTTGCTAATTTTTTGGAAAAAATTCCATCACTTAATTGTTTTTCTAAATTTTAACCTGCATCTCGGACACTCGTTTGGGAAGGCATAACATGACAAAAAACGCAGAAGCAACAGAAGGGAAAAATATGTAAGTGGGTATACAGAGCTTGGCAGTCAGATCTAACATGGTGGAACAAAAAAAATCAGTGATAAAAGCAGAGATGGGCGAGACAGAGAGTTCAATCTGCAGAGATTTGAGAGCACTCTCTACAAATCCTTTCGAGTTATCCAAGAAATTTGATACAAGGGTTTCCCCCTTCATGCAATGTCCCTCATCTTCTTGGATTTCCACATGAGGGATTTGGACGAAGCATATATCTAGGCCTTGTGAGGACTTTGTGCATTCAGGACCGGATAACATCCATTTGCATGTAATGAACGCAACAGTGAATCCATGGCGTTTCGAGAGGCGTTGGGCAAACTCAGTGAATGGGATAAGATAGTCCATTCCTTCTCTAGGAAAAATGGTGACATGAGGCTTTCGGCTTCCCATTCTCACTGCACTTATCTTCACAGACATCACTACTACAACTACGCTTCATGAAAATTTTCTGCCATTATCATTTGGCATGGATCCATGTATCGTCCACATATGGAGATAAAATTTCACCCTTCGAGAAATCCGATAGGGAGAGTCTGTATGGATACGTTTGACAGGTATTTTTATGATATTATTTCTATGATTTTTATTGTTAAAATTTCAAAGGATTTAAACTTGTATACTGAATTTTGGAAGAAGGAAGAGTTATTGTTGACAACAAATAAAACAAGGGCTGAGCTGAGTTCAAATTATTAGAACAGACGTTTGCCTCAACTTAATTTGTTTCCTCTTTGACTTGAAAAAAAGGAATGCCATGCAATCGTGCTTCTCCTACCTATTTAAGTGCCACAATTCCATCTCCCAACTACGCCCTACCTCTTCTCTAAATGGGTTGATATCCCCTTACTTATAAACACAATGGTGGTATACCTTCTACTCTTAAGGTCAAGTCCTCTTCTCTCTCCTCTATATAATGAGTTTAAGGCACTGAAACAACTTGGAATTATTCCACCCAATCGAGAATGGTCTAGGTCATTTATGTATGCATATAAATGAATAAAATGCTTTAATCATAATCGATAAGTCTAATCAGCAGGCTCGATCAGTCTCTATGAATGACACATAAGAGATACGAATCTATTTATGCTATATGGATCTTACAATGTTCTTGGGCGAGCTTATTCTGGGGTTCTGGCCATATAGCATAAATAGATTCGTATCTCTTATGTGTGGGGCGAGATTATTCCGAGGTTCTGGCCAATGTAACAAGGATTTTTTTCCATCGTGGAAATGCTCTTTGAACTGGAATATGAGAAAAACAAGCATGAAAAGGATCCCCGTAGCAAGTCAAGAGAAAGGTTCTGTATTCCTAGACCATATTTTCTGAGCAGAGAATCCATTGCCTTAAAGAAAATGGAGAACATATTCTGAAAAGGGGGCTATGTTTAGCCAAGGTCCGTTGATGTTTGAGGCTTTTCTTCTGGTAGAGTATTTTCCAATGACAGAATAGGTCAACATTATTGATCTTATCATCATTGTTTTCTACTAAAGTCTTCTTCTATGTTGAATAAAAACAATATATACAAGCAACAACATTCTAATGTGATTTAACTAGAAATTGCATTTAAGACATTTTTTAAAGTAATTTCCCTTAGGCTATTACTCAAAGAAATACTGGTTTTTTTATTGCAAATAATGCAAAGTGGCTCAATTATAAAACATATTTTGTGAAGTATGTTACTTGTTCCTTCACATTCAAAGCGATGATATTTGCAATTATAAAATATGTTGGAGTTTAACATATGATTCTGACAATTTGATTGCAGTAAAAATATCTGTAGACTCTTGCTATGGATTCATCAAAGACACAAAATTCAAGTGCTACAATACCAACTATTTATAGTTTAGGGAAGTCCCCTTATGAGCCTTATATACTTTCCAGAGATTCTCGAGGTTCAGTTGAAGTATTCAACCCAACAGGCACTTCTACTTCATCTTCTGCTTCTAAGGTGACATCGAACATTAACAAATCTCTATATGATGGATCTAATTCTGACATGAGAGACAAAGAAAATGAGGAGAATAATCTGAGCCTTGAAAATGGAGATTGTTCACAATCTGGAATATTGAGGGGATCGGTTGGTAAATGGATGGGATTAAAAAACATCGACTCTGTAAATGCCATTAGAAGTGAGTCAGAAAATGAGGCTTTACTGATGGAAAAATTTCCTTTAGGTATAGGGGAACAATAAGAGATATATTATGGAGGGCCCCAAGATTACCAAAATGAAGTGGGAAATAGACAAGTAGTCACTGTGGCATTGCTCAAACATAATGGGAATGAAAAAAGAGAAAAATAAAATGTAGAGTCTTTAGGATTTGGACAAATCTTATCTAAATCTGGCATGGCAGATGTTGTAGCCCAATATCTCTCAACCAAACTCGAGAGATTTTCTTAGTAATTCAAGGTTGTTGACGAATTATTAAGATGAATTTGGACATGTTCAAGCTGTTAATCATAAGCTCAAAATATATTTCTAAATGTATCAGCAGATTAAAATGGGAAAAAGAGAAGTAGGACGTCTCTATAGTCCAGTGAATGTGTTACAATTGTTAGATGACATAGCACTGCTGCTACAAAGTCCCGAAGTTGTGGAGATGGCACCTCTTTACATTAAGATTTTGGAAGAGTCTTACGATTTGAGCTTTTTGATATAATAGCTCACATGGCAAGCTTAGGATTTGAAAGAATCATATCATTAAACAGTAGCATTGCTAATAAGCAGCTATTTAAGACGAACTTCCTATTGTTGGATCAGTTCAAAGCAAAACATTAGCTCCAGAAGCTATTACAGAAGGCGTTGAGATTGTGCCTGGCCCTTTTAGATACCTCTGGTCCTAATGATGCTAAATTAAAATATGAATATCGTCACCGACTATTGGCTTTATGTTCTAAATGAGGTTTAATAGTAGAATCAAAGATTGGTAGAGCTGATTTTCTAAGGCTACTTATGCTATCTATTGCTGAAGATATATTGGAAAAAACGTTTGAAAGAAAATTGCAAACATAAAACATCTCATTCTTTTTTACTGAACAAGTGTAACCTTGTTCCTGCTCGAGCTACAAAATGGGGGTTTCATGCGTTCTTATTAGAGTATCACACTCTTGCTTTCCACGCAGGAATCGCAAATTCATGTGGCAAGAGTTGTCTTTGTTCAGTTCTTAGAATAACACTTATGCCAGGATGCATATGAACACGTTGGGGGAATTCTTTGTCAAGTGAAACAGGATTATCTCAGAAGAGCTTATGAATTGTAGGATTGAATGAATGGCAGTGACTTCATCTGTCAAATTGTGCAAGATACCAGGCAAACGTTTGAAGGATGAAAAATACTTACACAAAAACGCAGACCCTCCCAGGTCATGATTTTCATTTTCAAATTGTGGGCAAACGAAGGAAAATTTCAAAAAACCGCGACGTGGGTTTTTTGAAGAATATGCCCAATTGACTTCCGGGAGGAAATTTCCCAGAAATCCAAATTTTTTTAAGAGATGTAAATGATTCTTCAAATGTCTATTTTTCCAGAAAACGTCTTTCAAAATTGGGTTTGAATCATTCTATTGAAATTCGGTTTGTGTTTGACATTTTTGTCTACATAAGAGAGAGTGGATTCTAATTCGACATTGAAAATTTTTTCTGTTGGCGCCACTTCAATATAGATAAACTAAAATTACTTGATTATTATCTTTTTAAAGAGCCCTGGTTTGATCTTTCGTTGTGCACATATATTCACAATTACAAAGACTGAGGAGAAATTCCCCAGAGTTTACGGCCTAGCTTGAAGTCGATTGATGTTTTTCAAACAGTTACATCTGCACTGGTTCCAATGGCCGATCACCCTTCAAGTACAGATGACGATTTAAGGTCAAGTTATAATGATCCTATGGCATTAGCTGTACTATCTGGTCCTGAATTACAATCATGCACATACCTTATCTATGCCCTGTTACAATTACAAAGAGCGAGGACATCGAAAGCATGGCCGAATCCATCGGATCACCGAGCAGGAATCTCCCACAACCAGAGATTTTACCAGCATTTTAGAAGGAGCAACAAATTTAAAAGGAGATGGCTCAGAAATGGTTCTGGATTTGTTTTGAGACTCACAATTGCGTAGGTAAGCAAACACATACAATATTGAAGTCGAATCAACGACTCAGATTATTCGGCTCAGATCCAATGGTCTGCGGCACCACAAATTAAATGAATTTTATGAGAGATAGTGCCCCCGCAAATGGTTTGATTTAAACCACTATTTATGAAATCTACGACTGTGATGTGTTGTGGCATCACTTAGCCCTTTCTCAGGAAATCGCTATCATTGCTCCCACAGGCGGTTATGGGTTTTCAAAAACAATGGGTGATGGTGTCGTCAATACATATGGGTGTAGTGGTGGGACCCAAAATGCACCATTTTCCCTTTTAAACTGTCGATTCTATTTTTGGGTTTTATATTATATATATATATATATATATATATATATATAATATTAAAACAAGCTTTTTGTAATTTTAATTAATGTCAAAATTTCCAAGAATTACTTTTAAAACTGATCATAGTAGTTAGTTAGATCAAATAACCGATATAAAAGCAGAGATAAGAGGAGGAGCGAGGGTTTCGGTTTTTGGATCTCCAGATAGTGCTCTTTGTACTGAGATTTCAAGTGATTAATGAATGAAAAACAAACTTCTAGCATTTGTTGGTATTGATGCGTCTCCTAGTTTACATAATGTATTTTCAGTCCTTGAATAAAATGAAGTATCGAAGTAGCAGGTCTCTTTTTACATGTGTAAAGAAGAGTTAAAACCCTTAATAGGCGCTCCTTCATTTTAATTGTTCTTTTATTTTAATTCTTCTAAAGTTTGAGATGATAGATTCTGTTCAGCAGCATATCGTTTTGGGCTTTTTCCTGTCATTCTTCTTCTGAACATTTCATTCTATATCAACAGATAATAGCATTGTGGATTGTTTATAGCATTTGATTTTGAAGATTCAATGATTGAAATCTGGAGGTGATTAAACATGGATCCATATCTCTGTGACATAGTTATTTGAATGTATTAAGCACGGATTCCTTTTCACAACCAAGGAATTGTTTCTTAAGGTACAACATTAATTGGCGCCGTTGCCGGGGAACGGAGAAGCGAAGTTCATTTCCCTGGGTTTTCTTTCTACTTCCTCTGGTTGTTCAGTGAGGAGGAAGTACTCGGCTGTGTTTACTTTTTACAGAATTCTCATTTTCACAAAGCCAAACGCGAGGTCACATACCTTGCAGCAGAAGGTTTCATAATCCTTTCTTCTTGATGGTGGAAAAGATTCAGATTTGAAGTTTGGTTGTTTATTATTAACCTGGTGACTCCACTGATGAAGGCTTCATTAGATGAAGATTTTTTCTAGAAAGAAGATGAGAAAGTATCATGGAAAAAAAATGTATCAAAATTTCCGTTTTTTAAAGGAGGTTCTATTTTTTACTGTCAGTTTAGTGGTCTATTTTCCCTTTTATATTAAAAGGATTGTTTCCTGCTTTATTTCCTCAGAAGATTATAAGGCCCAAAATGTAAATTCATTATTGGAAAAAGATGATTTTTCTTCTGCCTGTATTATAAATCTTGACACTAGTGTATCTCCTAAATATGAAAGGAGGGATGATTGTTGTATTACAATCCCTGAAGATAATCAATCACAGTCTGGGCATCAAGATGATGATTCATCATCTTTGGATGATAATATTTTTCCTCATAAGAAATTGACTGATTTTCTGTTCAAAAATAGAGAAATTTTTAAACCCCTGAAGCTGCCCGCTATTCTCCATCAATATCCTTCGAACGGATTCAACTCCTTGCCAAGTTTCTCCGGGAAGGAGAAGGACATTTCAGCTAAATTACATATCTTGGAATTTGAGTACTTTCTGGAAAAATTTTAAATTATTTATGAAGATGTAGCTTTAAGGATGTTTTGCCATTCTTTAAAGCAGGATGCTCAGCAATGGTTCCAGTGTTTGGAAGCAGGTTCAATTAATTCCTGGCAAGATCTTCAAGATGTATTTCTTACATATTGGGGCGAGAATAAGTCATATGAAGAACACCTTTTGGAATTATATTCAATCCGAAGGCAAAGCAATGAATCAATTTCTGAATTTAATAGGAGGTTTCAAAAAATTTATTTCAGCATGCCAGAAGAAATTCGACCTCTAGAAGCAGCAACTATGGTCTATTATTTGAAAGCTCTTTCTATTGCCTTGGCTTTTTATCTCAAGGAGAGAAAGCCTAGCACTCTGAAGCTGATATTTCTATATGCGCAAGAAATCGAAGATAATGCGTGGGCTTGTAGAAATTTTTCCTGCGATGTAGAAAGTCCAAGTTTTGTCAAAGATAAGAGGGCTTGTGAAGAAAACATTGGAATTTCTTTACAAGAGAATGTAAGTCCAGAGGTGAATAAAGATTTCCAAAAAGTGTCAAAAGGTTCCTGTATTGTTGAAAAACAAGAATCTAATCATTTTGAAGATTCTAGTCAAAACTTAGTTGCAACAGCTGAACTACACTATGAAAGCATGGAAGATCATTGCAATAATTTTGCGAGTAGTGAGGAAAATAGTGCAGTTTCTCAGACATGTTTGCAAGAGGAGGAAAATTTTCGTCAAGAATTTATGTTACATGAGGAACATCAGCATTATGAAGAGCAAACCTTGGATTTTTATTTTCAGCTTGAATGCCTGCCTACAAAAAATGGCAGTCAAGTTCCTCACACACAATTTCTAATTGAAAAATCAAACAATGAAAGAAGCCGCCATGTGCAAAGAACCCTACATCAGCAAAATGTTCAAAAAAAGAAGGTGGTCGAAACTTTATTTCATGAGTTCTATGATCCAGTTGCTGAATATATGGAAAATTTCTTTGAGCAGCAACAAGCTTTTATGCAAGGGTATGTACAAAATTTTGTATATGAAAATTTTTCATGGTACATTCCTGTTTTGATTTTTAAATTTCAGCAGTACGAAGGTATTAAATATAACAAGCAGATGTTGGATTGGTTCCATTGGAAGGTTGAATTCACTTGATTAAGTTCAACCATGCTTATATATATAGGAGTTGTACATAAATAAGCTCAGGAGTTGAGCATTCTCAGTAGCAGTATTTCTAGTTTAAAATTTTCAAGTTCAAAAAAAATATCCTAGAAGAAGGAGGGGTCAGAGAAGTTTTGAAATTTTCAGAGATTTTGGATTGAGAGAAAATTTAGTTTGACTTGACTCCATGCCCAATAAAGGCTACTGATCTACAAGTTCTTAGCACTTTGCTACCAAAGTACTGTCCCCAATTGGAGCCAGATGTTGTAGCACAATATCTCTCAACCAAACTCGAGAGATTTTCTTAGTAATTCAAGGTTGTTAACGAATTATTAAGATGAATTGGAACATGTTCAAGCTGTTAATCATAAGCTCAAAATATATTTCTAAATGTATCAGCAGATTAAAATGGGAAAGAGAGAGTAGGACGTCTCTATAGTCCAGTGAATGTGTTACAATTGTTAGATGACATAGCACTGCTGCTACAAAGTCCTGAAGTTGTGGAGATGGCACCTCTTTACATTAAGAGTTTGGAAGAGTCTTACGATTTGATCTTTTTGATATAATAGCTTACATGGAAAGCTTAGGCTTTGAAAGAATCATATCATAAAATAGTATCGTTGCTAATAAGCAGCTGTTTAAGACGAACTTCCTATTGTTGGATTAGTTCAAAGAAAAACATTAGCTCCAGAAGCTATTACAAAAGGCGTTGAGATTGTTCCTGGCCCTTTTAGATACCTCTGGTCCTAATGATGCTAAATTAAAATCTGAATATCATCACCGACTATTGGCTTTATGTTCTAAATAAGGTTTAATAGCAGAATCAAAGATTGGTAGAGCTGATTTTCTAAGGCTACTTATGCTATCTATTGTTGAAGATATATTGGAAAAAACATTTGAAAGAAAATTGCAAACACAAAACATCTCATTCTTTTTCACTGAACAAGTGTAACCTTGTTCCTGCTCGGGCTACAAAATGGGGGTTTCATGCGTTCTTACGGGAGTATCGCACTCTTGCTTTCCACGCATGCATCGCAAATTCATGTGGCAAGAGTTGTCTTTGTTCAGTTCTTAGAATAGCACTTATGTCAGGATGCATATTAACACGTTGGGGAAATTCTTTGTCAAGTGAAACGGGATTATCTCAGAAGAGCTTATGAATTGCAGGATTGAATGAATGGCAGTGAATTCATCTGTCAAATTGTGCAAGATACCAGGAAAACGTTTGAAGGGTGAAAAATACTTACACAAAAACGCAGACCCTCCCAGGTCACGATTTTCATTTTCAAATTGTGGGCAAACAGAGGAAAATTTCAAAAAACCGCGACATGGGTTTTTTGCAGAATATGCCCAATTGACTTCCGCAAGGAAATTTCCCAGAAATCCAAATTTGTTTAAGAGATGTAAATGATTCTTCAAATGTCTGTTTTTCAAGAAAACGTCTTTCAAAATTGGGTTTGAATCATTCTATTGAAATTCGGTTTGTGTTTGACATTTTTGTCTACATAAGAGAGAGCGGATTCTAATTCGACATTGAGAATTTTTTCTGTTGGCACCACTTCAGTATAGATAAACTACAATTACTTGATTATTATCTTTTTAAAGAGCCCTGGTATGATCTTTCGTTGTGCACATATATTCACAATTACAAAGACTGAGTAGAAATGCCCTAGAGTTTACAGCCTAGCTTGAAGTCGATTGATGTTTTTCAAACAGTTACATCTGCGCTGGTTCCAATGGCCAATCAGCCTTCAAGTACAGATTATGATTTCAGGTCAAGTTATAATGATCCTATGGCATTAGCTGCACTATTTGGTCCTGAATTACAATCATGCACATACCTTATCTATGCCTTGTTACAATTACAAAGAGCGAGGACATCGAAAGCATGGCCAAATCCATCGGATCACCGAGCAGGAATCTCCCACAACCAGAGATTTTACCAGCGTTTTAGAAGGAGCAGCAAATTTAAAAGGAGATGGCTCAGAAATGGTTCTGGATTTGTTTTGAGACTCACAATTGCGTAGGTAAGCAAACACATACAATATTGAAGTCGAATCAACGACTTAGATTATTCGGCTCAGATCCAATGGTTTGTGGCACCACAAATTAAACGAATTTTATGAGAGATAGTGCCCCCGCAAATGGTTTGATTTAAACCACTATTTATGAAATCTACGGCTGTGATGCGTTGCAGCATTACTTAGCCCTTTCTCAGGAAACCACTATCATTTCTCCCGTAGGCGGTTATGGGTTTTCAAAAACAATGGGTGATGGTGTCGTCAATACATATGGGTGTAGTGGTGGGACCCAAAATGCACCATTTTCCCTTTTAAACTTCCGATTATATTTTTGGGTTTTATATTATATTATATATATATATATATATATATTAAAACAAGCTTTTTGTAATTTTAATTAATGTCAAAATTTCCAAGAATCAGTTTTAAAACTGATCATGGAAGTTAGTTAGATCAAATAGCAGATATAAAAGCAGAGATAAGAGGAGGAGCGAGGGTTCCGGTTTTTGGATCTCCAGACAGTGCTCTTTGTACTGAGATTTCAAGTGATTAATGAATGAAAAACAAACTTCTAGCATTTGTTGGTATTGATGCGTCTCCTAGTTTACATAATGTATTTTCAGCCCTTGAATAAAATGAAGTATCGAAGCAGCAGGTCTCTTTTTACGTGTGTAAAGAAGAGTTAAAACCCTTAATAGGCGCTCCTTCATTTCAACTGTTCTTTTCTTTTAATTCTTCTAAAGTTTGAGATGATAGATTCTGTTCAGCAACATATTGTTTTGGGCTTTTTCCTTTCATTCTTCTTCTGAACATTTCATTCTCTATCAGCAGATAATAGCATTGTGGATCGTTTATAGCATTTGATTTTGAAGATTCAATGATTGAACTCTGGAGGTGATTAAACATGGATCCATATCTCTGTGACATAGTTATTTGAATGTCTTAAGCACAGATTCCTTTTCATAGCCAAGGAATTTTTTCTTAAGGTACAACAGCAGAAAGGGCAGAAACATGGGGACTGGTTGTTAAAACAAATGTAGGGACAGGGAAACCTCAAGGTGTGGGTGTAAGGACATCAGATGAGGAGGTACGAGGTAAAAATTAAAGGGGATCAAGAAGCTCAATGAGGAAGCCTTAATGTTCAACTGACTCTTGTAATTTGACTCACTAAGTCCTTAACACAAAGAATTGTTTAATACATATTTCCTATTATGAATTTCACTAGAAATATACCTTGAGATATCCCGAATCAGACAATAGGCGACAATGCAAACATGTTCCCCAGTTGCTTGTTTTGGTTACCATATCCCATAACTGCGAGGCAATCATGAAGTCAATTAATGTCAATATTGAATCGATATATTGTGGCTTCATGAAGTGTTATGCATAGATTTTGTGATATTGTTTTGTTTTATTGATAGGATGTTTCTTGAGTACTTATCTTCTCTAAGGATCCATGTTATAATGTACATAATCAAGAATTAGTACTAGTCCCATTCTCATTTATAGGATTCCATATCAAGTTTCAACTCCATGTCTCCACTTATTGTATACGTTGCAGATACATAAAGGTCACCAGAAAAACATGTTCCAACAAGGATCAACCATAATCATTAATCAATTCTTACCCTTATTATGCATTGGAAAAACTAGTGCAAAGATAGGCTATCTGATGTACAGCTAGATTGTACAGAGAATGTGGGCACAAAGGGTGTTTCAACTCTCTGGGTGCACAAATCCACATCCCTCTACCAACCATACAGATATTGTGTGCATCTAGTGGTTTAAATACACACTCCACACTACACTAATTAGGGATATAGATGCACTCTAATGGTAGATTGATACTAACCTAATATGTTAAACCCCAATAGACCAAAATAGAGTTTATAGATATGGTTAAACTTCCATATATCCATTTATATATTTATGCAACATTAACAAGAATCCACCAAATGATCAGCTAAATCTCTGAAGAGAGTGTGGTAGGAGAAAGAGCCATCTGAAATGTGTTGAGAATCAAACTAGGATTGGTTTTGATAAACTTCTACCAATATAAAATTGACTACATTATCAATTTAGATGAAATTCTTCAGGATTAATCATTAATCAAGAATAATCTTATTAATCACGAAAGGTTGAACTCATAAATACATTATCAATATTACTATGGTAGTGATCTGATGCTATTTACCTTGTTCTCCATCGAAGTTGTGGTAGGTGAACTTAATAGAGGGCTTCCTTCCACTTCTATGCTCCTTCACTTCCCACAGGACATTATCAAAGTCTCTTAGCCCTCCTGAATTCATTCAAATAACCAAACTACACATATGTTACCTAAAATAGTAGTGCTTTAGACCTCCACAAAGAAACATACATATACAGTAAAAGAGAGATTTTATTCTTAAGTAGTGGTCATTATAGGGCTCTGGTTAGCTAGATAAAACATGCATGCAGAATAGAAAAGGCAGAAATTCACCATGGAGTGTGTTGTTGCCATCATTCTTATGCAACTGATATGTTTCCCATTTAGTGTGAATTATCCATCCTTGATACGGTTGGCTACACGATCCACCAAGGCACCAAATTAAGGTCTGTTGTAGCTCATGTTCTGCATTAATAAACAATCTCATATGATCACAAAACAATCCACCATATTCCCCATAGTAACAAATACAATTGAGATCCATTCAAATATGTCAGTATAAAGTGTAAATTTATCTTAAAATCCTAGCATATGATGGCAGTACTAATTTCCAAAAGGAAATGCAAATACATACCATGTATGAGGCAATATTGTCATAGCCAAGAAGTATGTCTGCTAGATGGCCTGAATGTATAAATAGAAATACTTGATGAGCTAGCTCCCTTTGAGTAATTCATTTTGGTGAAGAATTTGAAGGGTAGGGTTTAAGGATGATTACCTTTAGCATCAAGGAGAGTGAGGGAGACGAGGGTAGCTCCCCAGTTGGTTAGATTTATAAACAGATCGCCCCTGTGAAGTTGAAAGAAACTTGGGGCATTGATCCTTTTGTAGGGATGACCATAATGAGCCAACTTGCCTTTCCCTTCAAAATTTCTTGGATTACATTCCCATTTGTTCCCTTGACTGCTAGCATGGCATTTGCAGAGGTGAATGAAAACCTAAATGCACCAAAAATTTAAGAGCATGGACGAAACTTTCACCATCATCGATTGCTTGACTGATCAAGGGATGGATGGATAAGTTAAAGCAGAGCATTCAATGATACATATAGAGAGACTCACATAGTCAATACTAGACTAGGGTGTGTCTGTATGCCTTAATATAAGGTCACGGTGTAAGACATAACATGTATTATGTGCAACTATAGACAACCCATGCACTATGGCTACCAAAAAATGTAATCTTTGGAATCTAAACATGTTACATTTTGGAGTTTTTGTCTTAATATCCCAAATTTGTTTTTGGCCAAATCTTAATTTTTTTATTTAAAATGGAATTTTGAGTACATATATGGATTCAACACCTTGAAAAAACCCTAGAGTAGTACATTTTTTTGTTTGTAGATTGAAGGACCTAAACTAATGCAACATGGTTTTGTGGATGCCATTTCTAAAGTTGGGTTGGCCAAATTCCTTTCTGACCTTTTCTTGGTTGGAATATTTTATCACCTATATAACCAAGTATTTTTCTACCACCTATATAACCAAATAATTTTCTATCACCTGTGTTAGCACCTGAATTGGACCCCAGGCTGCAAAGGCAAAACAGGGTAACAAACTAAACCACGCTCAACCTTGTAGCTAGCCCTATAAGGCCAGGAGAGGGCTCTCTCCGTAAAAGAATATTAAATGGAACACAATAAAAGGACTGATATTAGGCTAGATAAAATGACAGGGATAAAAGGTTTAATCAAAATGAAATGAATGAATGAAATTCAGGGATGTGTGGGATATAAAGGAACAGTTGAAACGGGGAATTAAATCAGGACACAGGGTATTTCATGGGGCAAGATAGGCAAGAAACTTAGCAATTAAAATTTAATGAGGATGGGATGGAAAGACTGGTGAGGAGATAAAAAGGGCACATCAGATGGATCCTTTTCAAACAGAAGAAAAATACAGAGTATGAATGATTTCCCAAGGCAGAGCATATAAAATGGATTCTACCTTTCTATCTTGAAAGCATTCAAAGGAAATGTTTATGGATGAATGGAACACAACAATTCACATATGAAACAAAGGAGAAAAACAAATGCTAAATCTCATACCACGTGGATCCCACAAGTCAGAGCTGCATCTCTTATTAATTCCTGTCTAACTGTACAATGGAGCGCAGAGATGTTCTTCCACACTATTCCCCAGAACTCAGACCCTTTACAAATGATTTTCAATACAATAAATAAGCTCAAATGTGGGAAAACAGATCGATGAAAATAGGGGATTGTTTAACAACATTAACAAACGAAAACTGAAGAGCCAACCATCTGTCCTAAGAAGGAGCAGAGTTACATTTTGACACTCGAATTTGCTGATAACCAATAAAGAGGTGAAACCTGTAGCGTAAATCCCCTTGAATTGTAACTGAAGACAAAATAGGCAATCCAATCCTATTTCTCCATTATTGTAGATATCTTCGTTTTAATTTAAGCTCTCGGCCTTTGACGTTTTGCTTTCCATTATTTCTTTATTCTCTGGCTTTTTTAATAGAACGCTGATAAAATGAATTTATGCTTTTCGTGAAGGGAAAAATGTATTTTAAATTGGAAGAGGGAAGGGAAATGGAGGCGGGAACCACATAAATCGCAATCGGAGTTGGAGCGGGGAATGATCACAATCGCAAAATTTGCGATGCGATTGGAGGAGGGGACAAGACTTGCGATCGGAGGATTTGCGATGGTGCGATCAAAGGATTTGCGATTGGAGGATTTGTGATGGTGCAATAAAAGAATTTGCGATCGGAGGATTTTCCATGCGATCGCATTGCAAATATTTGCGATGGGCTCGTCGGGGCATACAAACGAACTTTGCGATTAATCGCATTTGGGGTATATTGCGATGGACTGATTGGAGCTCTTCATATAGATGTTGCGATTGAAACAATTTTGTGATTGTGATCTATAAATAAAACTTTAAACTTTATATTATAAATTTTTTACTATATGCGTGGTGGGGACGTGGTTTATATGGCAGGGGGGGAGTTATATATATATGATATAACTTTGTTATAAAGTCCATGGGTATGGAAGGGGAAGTGGTTATGTAAATCGCATTTTGTTTTAAATAATTTATAATGCGATGTTGTGATCGGAAAGGGGAAAAAGGGGTTTTTGTAAAGGGATATAAAACTTTAATAAAGCAAGGTTGAAGGGAAAAATGGGAAATAAGGGGTAAATGGAATTTTACTTCACTTAAGCATGAATTTCAATCCAGAAGTCAATTTTGAGAGTGTAGTATACCATTGGAAAGATCCTTCCGGGCTCTTTCTGATGGATTTGCCTTGAAGATGATCTAGTGCTGAACATGCTGCGGGAAACTTCTCTGAAGGCAGGGACATCACTTTGTTGAGATAACAACTTCTGAATTGTGACTGAAAGACAAAGTATTATGTTTTCACCTCAAAACATGGTTTTGAGGTGAAAATTACATCGAGCCGAATAAAATGTCTCTTTGATTTTCCCGGTGCTGTGACTTTGAATTTATTGACTTATGACCTTGCTGATATTTATTAACATTTGACTCATTAATTTGACTATGGTGAGACCCTATAAACTAATGAGACCCATCCTATGACCTAATGATATGATTTTGAGAATGAATGACTGAAGACCATAGGGAGGAAAATCAACAAGTACTTCATGAGGGAAAACTGATAAAAAACTACTACCATCAATGAATCCATGACCTAGCAGAATGGTGAAATTGATTATTATGGGACTCCTAATATGCAAATGCAAAAGAGAAGTTTTGATCACTGATGGCAGTATGACTAGACTGACACTAACAACCTGTATAACCTTGCCTTAAAAAAAGAAGAAGAGGTTCTTGCACTCAAAGAATTGGCTTTTCCTAGCCATGGGGCAGCTAGAATTTTGAAATTATATAACCTTTTGGATGATTAGAAGATCCAATTTTTCCATTGCTACAAAAAGGGTCTGAACTAAGTTCAAATTGAGGTTTTGGGTGTAAAATTTTGGTCAGTTGAAACCCATTTATCAACTGCAATGTCTAAGTAAAGCCTAGATAACATCTAAGATGAGGAGGTTGGGCCTATTTCAGGCTGAGGTAAAACATACTCAAGCTAACGGGCAAACATAAGGTTATGCATATACATGTGGTTCAAGGTCTCCTTTTCCTCACGTTATTCTCTATGAATTAAGGAATGTATGTTGCCAAGGAGGAACACCTGCTGGTCTAGATTTGATATACCCAAAAATTTACTAGGAACGCCCAACATATTACTAGGATCTGATACATGCTTTAGATTGCTAGGATCTAGTCTAGGAGAATCCAACAATGAGAGGTATATCCAAAAACCACTCCAAGTAAGATACGAAAAGGGCTCTTGAAATGTCTCTGAATCCCAAAGCACTCCAATGTTTATAATGACATACTGATGTCCAATTCAAATGCTACTTAAGGATTTAACAAACGTTCTAGTGCCTTTGTTCAAGGGTTTTTTGTAGGTTTCCAAGGGTTTCTACAAAAACAATTTCACTAGATATTAACAACCCTTATGATATTTTTTACCACCACCATTTCTACCACAAACTTTCTGTAAGGTGAAGACACATGAATATTTAAATTCGTTGCTTCTTGAAGGAAATATGAATTTTTTTTGGATTGATGGGTATTTAGAGTTTTATTATTGGTTATAATTTGCTTACAATGACCCTAGATGTAGTCACAAACAAGTAATCAATATTCTTGTTGTTCACAAGGCTGAAATGTTGTCTAAAATCCCTCAAATTATCCCACAACAAACTTCCTGTTGTGCATATTCCCCCCTCCATTTAAATTTTGACCATCAGTTCCCTTTGGATCTGTTCCAAATATCTTTCGTAGCCAGAAACCTCCATATTGCGCTCATCGCCACCTTTTCCGCTCAAAAATACATTATCCAAAGGTTAAAAACCCGCTATTAAAATTATATTGAGCCAAAGCCCCCAGGCCTTAGCCCCTTTTCCTGTCGTCATCACATGACTCGAGCCCGAAAACCACAAGCCAAAAGGAAAGGGAGCTTATTGTTTTATGCTTCGAGCGCAATTGTAGCCGTCCGATCGAGTTCAATCAACAGAACGGCATTTGTTTTATGTGGTGGCCCCCGCGCCTGTACGAATTGCCAAAACCGATGGTAAATCCCGCACCACTTTCACCGAGCCGACGGTTTTAAACCAAATGCCAGCGATTCCATTTAAAACACGCCGCGTGTCTTTGGTATGGGCCCTAAAAACCGCTTTCCCACGCGTTAAAGATTGAACCATGGCCGGGCAGCAGAATCCACCCACGCCGTTGGATCTGCTGATCTCCATCCAACGACGGATATCCTCTAAAATTGCTCACCCGTTAACTCGTGTCCGTCATGTCCTGTGGCCCACCACCGCACTGCTCCCATCAACTTCCAGCCGTTGATCTGTGTTTGCAATCCGACGGCCCAGAATCCAGTCTCCTCGTTCTGTCGACTCTGCAACCACGTCGCCTTCCCACCTACCCCCGTACATCCACGTGTTTTACTCCTGCGCATCTAAGATATTTCCCCTATCATATATATATATATATATATATATATATATATATATACGTGTGTTTTAATTCATACCCTTCGTTCATATTCATTCCTCACGTTCAAACTGTTTCACGTGGAGAAGTTGCACTCCGTCTGCTTAATCAAAGCCTCCATTGTTTCTCCTTCGCCACTCTGCGTGTTCTTCCCAGTTGACCATGTCTCCATCGTCCTCGTCCCCATCCCTGTCTGGTTTTTCTTAAAATAGTTCGTGTTTTTGCAGGTTTGCCGCAGTCGGTGATCCATCATAATTTGCTGCTTTGTAGGCAGAAATCAGGAGCATTGCCTTTGACTGTTTTCGAGGAAGAAATTCAAGAGGGAAGCTGAGGGTAGGTGTGTGAAATGACCATCATTAAAGAAAACAAAGATATGAACCTTCAAAACCCTCCAGACAAAATCAAGGGACGCTTCGCCCTGCATTAAAGGTCTAGGATTTAAATTCAAAGTTAAAGGTTGAAGAGTACAATACAAAATCGTAGGTTATCTCAGGGTTTTATGGCAGCAGATTTTCCCTCTTTCAGTAAGAGGCAGAACATTGGTATTATTTGTGTCTTTTTCATAAGGAAATTTTCATCATCCAGCATTTATTTCTAGAGACAGATTGTAAAGTACAGTCATTTATAGTTAGTCATTCACAGTTTGGGCGCGAATGTTTTCTGCCATTTTATTCAAATTGAGTCATTAAATGTGATCCATCTACCTCCTTCTCTAAAATTCTCTATATTCTCTATAAAAACCCAGAAATAAGACATTAGAAGGGTTCCAGATTTCTATCAGCAAAGTGTGCAGTGAAAAGGCTTTTGTATACATTTTGTAATATTTCGGTATGAAGGTTCAGAGCCTGTAGGGTCTCAGTGAGGAGGAGTTATAACTGTAATGAGGATTCTGGTCTTTGGTATCTCACAGTATGTAATTTTCTCTTATGTGTTAATACAATATCTCATTTCATGCTATTTATCTTCTTGTATCATGTTCTAAAATGCGAGTGGCTCACTAGTTTGCAGTAAGGATTCATCCTAGTTGATGCCCTTTCTGGGATTAGTCAAGCGCTTTAAATAGGCCTAGTCATGATATACTGTTCCATGTTCATCTCTTCCATATTTTCTGCTATATCAGTTGTTTTAGGAGGGTGCTTTTAAAATGCCAGGATTGTGTATGGATTCTTGAATTGACAAGCCCATGCATGGTTTTGTTGTATATCTGGGTATCAATCTAATGTCAACTGATATTCTCTTATTATTCCTCTCATTGCATTCGCTTCCTGATATTTGATTTCTGTGGCATATTATTTGAACTGGTCCTCTTTATAGTAAGATGTCTCTTAACTATCTGATGCCTTTGTATTGAAGTTTTACATGATGTTCCTACACTATTCTTGTCCTTGTACTAGCTTCTGAGAGAGATTGGTCCCATTCAAAACTAACTTCCTTGTTCAAACAAGAGATAGTAAGTGAGTTTTTGGATTGAGAACCCAAGCTATATGAAAAGCTCCTTGCTATATTAAGATGTCTTAGGCACTGGTCTATGGAAACTCTAGACTGTCTCTAGGGGGTGACAAAAATTGTTGTTAGAAAATTAAATATTACAGAGCAATGAAACACATAAAATATGCGGAAAATACAAGCACACAAAACACATAAAACCAGAGAGACACAGATATACGTGGTTCACCCAGTTTGGGCTACGTCCACCCCGAACAACCAGTCCTTCCTTTATATTATACAACAAAAATGAAGAGACAAAACCTACAGCAGATCCGCTGTAATATCCTCTATTCTCTCTCACAGTCTCCCTCTCTGTTTCTCGCTCCGAGAATACACTCATAATACACAGCCGCAATACAATGCCCTCATATATACAAGGGGGTTGCCTTCTAGGGCAGAAAACCCTAATCTAAACATAACTTCTACCGTTAGATCATTTGCCTAATGAACGGCCCAGATTGACTAGAAATTACTATACTTTTACAAGGCAATTTTACATCTGTTTTTAGCTTCGGGGGCGCTGCCCCCGAACCCCCGCTAGGGGGGGGCTCCGAAAAGCGCTGCTGCCCCCCCTGGACCCCCCATAGCAGCGATTAAATTTCGGGCGGCATTGCCGCCCCTTTTAAGGTACAGGGGTCCAATGCTGTGATACAAAGTAAACAAGATAATCAGGCTCCACACCCAAAAATTGTCCACAACATCTTTCTGGTGCAGTTGCCGAGGACCGAATTTAAGAACATCAGTTTCCCTGGGCCTCGACAAATTTTTTTCATTCTCTAATCAGGTGAGCACAGAGAGTTGAAGAGTTGCGCATCTCTCACCTTAGCGACTCCACTGCTTTCATTTGATAAATATATTGGTAGTCCTGGCTCCTCGCAAGCCACATTTGAGGTCATATACATCTCAGTCAAAAACACCTTGCGTGTCTGACCCAGAGAAGATCATTCATAAAAGAGTTTGGAAGGAGAGGAAGTCAGTTTGTGCTGAAAACCCTGAATATTCCATTAAAGATTATCCGCCCTCTTCTTCTCAAGAGATCAGAACAGAAAATCCCGAGTTTTTCTCAGAAACTCCACGTAGAGGAAGTGCCGGGATTGAAGAAGATTCTCACCCTACTCCCGAGGCTGAGGAGATTAAAGAAGTCACCGAAGTAGCTGCTGTTAACCGTGAACTATTCCCATCCACACCTCAGGCTTCTGTGCAATATATTCCCATTGTTATTCATACTCCACTTCCTCCTACTCCTCTCCCTTCATTTGTATCTCAGACTATTGCACAACCCCCACCTCCTCCAATGGCTAATGTTCTTGCCTTTCTATTGAAAAAATATGCTCCACTGGCCTTACCCCAAGTGTTAAATGATATGCCACAGGATTACTTGAAGATTCTGCCGAGATTTAATGGTGAAAATGAAATTGATGCTCAGAAACATCTTGAGACCTTCTGCTCTTTTGCAGAGAACTTAAATGTTGAACATTTGGATGCGGTCTTAATATTATTCGTACAGTCTTTGGAGGGGGACGCCAGAAAATGGTTCAAGACATTGGGAAACTGTTTAGTGACCACCTGGGATGTCATGGAGAATGTTTTCCTCAGGAAGTGGGGAGAAAAGAAAGATCATGGAATGTGTCTTACTGAGTTTAATACTATGAAGAAGAAACAGAATGAAGGAGTGTCAGAGTTTATTAAAATATTCAACAAGTTATATTTGAGCCTGCCTCCTGAAATGAAGCCCCATGAAGCTGCTGCCAAGATAATTTTTATAGCAGCCTTTGATTTCGATTTTGGATTCTCCTTGAGAGAAAGAAAACCTGCCACTTTAGATGATGCACAGTCAGATGCTCTGGAATTGGAAGCAAACTTTGCCTCCACTGGGAAATTAAAGGGAAAAGCTGAACAAGAAACTAGGAGGAGAGGCAAAGAAGAGGATTCCACCTCTAATCAGGAAAATGATTCAGACAGGATGGATGAAATAAGCAAAATGATAAAGAAGATGGTCAAGCTTGAATTAGAAGCAAAAAATGCAGCTCCCAAGAATTTTTACAACGCTCCAAATAGAGGATACAATCCCCAGTATAGAAGACCACCATTGCAGATATTGCTGAGAGAAGCGAAGGAATCACAAGATCAGGTACCACATCCTTTGTACCTGGAAGGACCAGCAGATGACTCCACTGGAGATGCAGCTTATGAATTAGAAGATTCAAATCTGGCTTTTTCAAATAATGATGATATGGAATGCCCATTACAAGATGAAGAAGAAGAAGCAGAGATTGACCATTATTGTAAGAAATTTGCTAATTTCATGCAAGCACAATTCAATGTAAAGTATGATCTCAGGTCTTAAAGGAAGAGGACCAGAAATCAGGATCAAGAAGAGGAGCCACCTCAGAAAGAAGCAACTGCTCAGAAGGAATCAACAACAAAGAGAAACATAGAAAAAGGTAAGAGTCCTCTAAATACTCCCTTGCAGCCTAATGATCAGATTCCTTCTTCTTCAAAAGTAATCAGTCCTCCTAATGCTGAGCCTGTGTCAAAAGAAATTAAATCTTCAGTTGAAAATAAAGAGTCCAAAGAAGTAGTGATAGAAAAGCCCCCATCTGCTTTCAATCTGCAAAAAGAAATTGAGAAAAATTAAGATTCCAGTTCCCCTGACTGAATTATTGAAACAGCCTGTATATCAGTCTCAAGTTACTTCTTTCATACTCCCTCCTGAAATACCAATTGTACCTGACAGTTTAAACCTTCAAGAAGAAAGACCCATGGTAGTCTTTGGCCCACATGTCGAGGAGATAGACCCTTCTACTCCTCCTTTTTACGTGTCCCTAGTTATTCATGACCTGCTATTACACAATTGTATGTTAGATTCTGGGGCTTCCCATAATCTTATGCCTTTGTCTGTCATGGAACAACTAGGACTGCAAATTACGAGACCATACAAAGACTTATATTCATTTGATTCCAAAAGGGTTAAATGTTTGGGAATGATTAAAGATTTAGTGGTCAATTTGGCCCAAATTCCAGCAAAGAGTGTGGTCATGGACATTGTGGTTGCTGATATCCCAACCCGCTTTGGCATGTTGCTGTCAAGGTCCTGGGGTACAAAAATTGGGGGATCAATCAAATTAGACTTAACATATGCTATTGTCCCAGTTTTTGGAGGTCAAGAAAGGAGGTTATACAGGGAGACTAGATTTGTGAAAATGGTAACTAAGGCTGACTGCTCAGATAATTCTCCAGTTTATAACAAAGAGGGAGAATTCTCATGTTTAATGTTAGAAGAAAATCAAAATTATGCTCATGAGCCCCTTTTTGGTCAAATCCAAGCTGAGCAGCCTAAAGAAGATCACGAATCAGGAATTTGGACTTTGCATTTTGATGGAGAAAATTCAAGAGAAGGCAATGGAGCTGGGGTGCTATTAATCTCTCCTACAGAAAAATGGGTGCCGCTATCCTTTAAATTGGAGTATGAGGCTACAAACAATGTAGCTGAATATGAAGCACTATTATTGGGACTACAGACAGCTAGAAACATGGGCATCCAATGTTTAAAAGTCTTGGGAGACTCTGAGCTGGTGGTAAGACAGATCAAAAATCAATGCCAAACTAAGCATCCACGGCTGAGAGCTTATAGAAAAAAAGTGTGGGACATGATAGAAAATTTCTTCTCAACATTTAACATACAGTTCATGCCCCGGGAGAAAAACAGAATAGCAGATTCTCTTGCTATAGCTGCCAGTACATTCCTTCCTCAGAATCCACTTTTAAGATATGAAGTGGAGGTACGTTACAGACCATCCATTCCAGATAATATAAAGCATTGGCAGGTATTTGAAGATGATGAAAAGATGAAGAGATTCATGGAGACAGTGGGAGAATTCTCCAATATGGAGATTGATGATAATGAGGAGGAAGAAGTTGAAAATGTTGTAGAAAACAGATGGGAAGAGAAGATAGCAGGTAACAGAGTGCTGCAGTTGAAAGGAAATGTTATACTTAGAGGGCTGGTGCCTCTAGAAAGATTATTTAACAAGGATGACATTCCATTTCAGCCAAACAAGGTGACAGAAGAAGATCAAGTGGGAGATTTGAATCTGGGTACTTATGCTGATCCCAAAATCGTCAAATTATCTAAAAGAGTCCCAGATGAATATAAAGAAAAATATTTGAAGTTGTTTCAATCTTATAAAGATGTATTTTCTTGGTCCTATCAGGACCTAAAAACTTTTGATGTTAATATAATGCAGCATAAAATTCCTTTGAGGGAAGACGCAAAGCCTTATAAGCAGAAGCTCAGACAGATAAATCCTCTGCTGCTTCCCTCCATTGAAAAAGAAATCAAAAAGTTACTGAAGGCCAAAATAATTGTGCCATTGAGATACTCAGAATGGATAGCAAACCTTGTTCCTGTTCGAAAGAAAAATGGAGAAATAAGGCTGTGTGTGGATTCCAGGAATTTAAATAGAGCATCTCTAAAGGATAATTATCCACTGCCTAAGATGGACTACATCTTGCAGAAAGTGGTGGGAGCATCCAGAATGTCAATGATGGATGGATTTTATGGTTATAATCAGGTAGCTGTATTCCCAGAAGACTAGAAGAAAAATGCATTTACTACACCATGGGGAACATTTATGTATGCTAGAACGCCATTTGGATTAATTAATGCAGGAGCCACTTTTAAGAGGGCGATGGACATAGCCTTTGTTGGAGAGCAGGATAAGTTTCTGGTGGTATATCTTGATGATATCACAGTGTTTTCAAAAAATGATGATGACCATATTGAGCATTTAAGAAGAACTTTTGAAAAATGCAGAAGGTATGGCCTATCCCTCAATCCTCAAAAATCTTTATTTGCATTAGATGAGGGAAAACTCTTAGGGCACATTGTAACTAAAGATGGTGTGAAAATAGACCCTAAGAGAGTTGAAGTAATAAACAGTATTCCCTTACCTAGGAATAAGAAGGAAGTACATGTGTTTTTAGGCCAAATTAATTTTCTAAGAAGGTTTATTCCTAACTATGCTGAGATAGTTAGGCATATAACTGATATGTTGAAAAAGGATAATGAAGTGAAATGGTCCCAGGAATCTAGAGATGCATTCACCAGGATAAAGCAGGCATTTGCTGAAGCTCCTGTGCTAGCTGGACCAGATTACGATAAACCATTTATGATGTTTTCGTTTGCTTCACCACACACAATTGTAGGAGTCTTATTGCAGAAAAACGAAGAAGGATATGAGCAGCCTATAGCTTTCTTCAGTCAAGTACTGCATGATGCTGAATTGAAATATAATATATTGGAGAAGCAGGCATATGCCCTAGTAAAGTCCCTTAAAGCTTTTAGAACCTATGTTTTGCAATCTCACATTACTGCATATGTTCCCACAGCAGCTGTCAAAGACATTTTGGTTCAGGGGGATAGCGAAGGTAAAAGAGGAAGATGGATTGCAAAAATACAGGAGTATGATTTGGACATAAGGCCTACTAAGCTAATTAAAGGACAGGGACTTGCTAAGATGTTATCTGAACCAAATCATCAAGCTTTGGGCATTAATCTATCCATGATAGCAAATGAAGAATCCGAAAAAGGAGAAGAACAGCAAGGACTGGAGATGGCCACTCAAAAGGTACACATGAAATACCTCACTAGTCCTTGGTATAAAGAAATAGTTGAATATCTCTTAACACTTAGCTGTCCTCCAAGTTGTGATAAGGAAAAATACAGAGATATAAGAATGAAATCCTAGAAATATATAATTGCTAATGGACAGCTATATTGGAGAGACCCTTCAGGTATATTACTATTATGCCTCACAGAAAATGAAGTGGAAAGTATATTGACAGAATTTCATGAAGGAATATGTGGAGGACATTACAGCTGGAGGGCCACAGCTCATAAGATTCTGAAGGCTGGTTTTTACTGGCCTAAATTATTTACAGATGCTTTTGCTTGGGTCAGAGCATGTGACAAGTGCCAGAGATTTGCAGAAAGACAGAAATTAGCAGCTGTACCCCTGATTCCCATTCATGTAAATGAACCATTTCAGAAATGGGGATTAGATTTCATAGGAGAGATACATCCCCCATCAAGTGGCCAATATAAATGGATACTAACAGCCACAGATTATTTTACAAAATGGGTGGAAGCCACACCTACAAGAAATGCTACAGATACTGTGATAATCAAGTTTATGGAAGAAAATATCATATCTAGGTTTGGCTGTCCTGCTAGGATCGTAACTGACAATGCACAAGCTTTCAAATCTGCCAGGTTTGTAAATTTCTGCCAAGGATATAATATCATATTAACTCACTCTACTGCTTATTATCCACAGGGAAATGGCCTAGCAGAGTCTTCTAATAAAACCCTGGTGAGGGCCTTGAAGAAAACAATCAGTGAGAATCAGAAGAATTGGGACTCTCAACTAAAATTTTCTCTATGGGCGAATAGGATAACCAGCAAAAGAGCAACAGGGAAATATCCCTATGAATTGGTGTATGGGCGAGCAGCAGTGTTTCCTGTGCAGTTGGCATTGCCGATAGCACTTTTTATGCAGGAAAGCCAGGAAGAACCAGATGACATGATCAGAAGGATTAATAAATTGGTTGAATTAGAAGAAACACGGAACTAGGTAAATCAGAGATTGGTAGAATATCAGGAGAAAATGAAGAATGTGTTTGATCGACATGCAAAAGACAGGAAATTCCAAATCAGAGACCTGGTTCTTAGATGGGATGTTCGAAGAGCAGAGAAAGGCAAGCATGCCAAATTTGATCCATTGTGGTTGGCCCATTCAAAATTGTAAATCAAGGAGGAAATAATACTTTCATGTTAGAAAACCTACAGGTTGATCTGGTAGATGCCCCCGTGAATGGCCAATTCCTCAAGCCATACTTTCAATTCTGACCCAGGCTGGGACTGCCTGATTGTATTATATTGTATATAAGTTGTTTTAGTTTTTATTTTCATAAAGAAAAGAATGCTGGCAATTACCTGAAGAAGAAGCGCAGGGGAATTGAAAAACAGAATGAAATATTCAGTGGTCTGCGTGTTCTCGACATGCCCGAGGACGACCATGCCGTCCCCAGATCAAGCCGATGTTATGCATATTCCCTCCTCCATTTAAATTTTGACCACCAGTTCCTTTTAGATCTGTTCCCAATATCTTTCGTGATCAAAAACCTCCATATTGCGCTCATCGCCACCTTTTCCGCTCCAAAATACATTATCCAAAGGTTAAAAACCCGCTATTAAAATTATATTGAGCCAAAGCCCCAGGGCCTTAGCCCCTTTTCCTGTCGTCATCACATGACCCAAGCCCAAAAACCACAAGCCAAAAGGAAAGGGAGCTTATTGTTTTATGTTTCGAGCGCAATTGTGGCCATCCGATCGAGTTCAATCAACGGAGCGGCAGTTGTTTTGTGTAGTGGTCCCCGCACTCGAAAAACTGGCGGAATGGTTCCGCACCGCTTACCTCAAGCTGGCGGTATTACCCTTTGGACTGGCGATTCCATAGATCATATGCCGCATGTCCTCAGTACGGGCATGAAACCGCTTTTCTCCCGCGCGTTAACCTTCAATCAACGGATACGCAGCGGAATCATCATCCGCCGTCCGATCCTGTGGGCCCGACCCATTGGCTATAAATCTCCGGGTCTGCACGAGCTTTAACCCATGGTCCCTCGGACCCCTGGCCCACCTTTTGATAGCCCCTCGACTCGTTTTGACCGTCGATCTCATTTTTGGTCGAGTGGCTCAGATCATCCGTCTGACCGCCCTCCGGCCAAGTCCTCCCCCACGTCATTCCTCCTATTGTCTCCCATACACCCATGTGTCAGATTACCGTGTGTCTGTGTTTTTCTCCCCCCCCCCGCCGTATATATATAAATATGTGTGTGTTTGTTCGTGTTCATTGTTTTACCCCGCCACCACATTCAAACTGTTTTGCGTGTAAAATTCGCACCCCGTCTGTTTAATCAAAGCCTCCATTCCATTCCCTTCATCGCTCTGAGTGTTTTTACCATGCGACCACGTCTCCATCATCATCCACGTCTCCATCCCAGTCGGGTTTTTCTTAAGTAACTTGTGTTTTTGCAGTTTTGTCGCGGTCGAAAGACTCATCATAATTTGCTGCTTTGTGCGCAGTAATCAGGAGCATTGCCCTCGACTGTTTTCGAGGAAGAAACTCAAGAGGGAAGCCGAGGGTAGGTGTGTGAAATGAACATCATTAAAGAAAACAAAGATATGAATCTACAGAACCCTCCAGAGAAAATCAAGGGACGCTTCGCCCTGCATTAAAGGTCCAGGATTTAAATTCAAAATTGAAGGTCGAGAGTACAATGCACAATCACAAGCTATCTCAGGGTCTTACGGCAACAGATTTTTCCCTCAGCGAAAGGCAGAACATTGTATATTTTATTATTTGTGTCTTGTTCATAAAGAGATTTTCATCATCCAACATTTATTTCTAGAGACAGACTGTAAAGTACAGTCATTTATAGTTAGTCATTCACAATATGGGCGCGAATGTTTTCCGCCATTTTATTCAAATTGAGTCATTAAATGTGCTCCATCTACCTCTTTCTTTGGAACTCTCTATCTTTCCTATAAAAACCCGAAAAGAAGACATTGTGAGGGTTCCATATTTCTATCAGCTGACTGTGCAGTGAAAAGGCTTTTGTATACATTTTGTAATATTCCTACATGAAGTTTCAGAGCCCGTAGGGTCTCAGTGAGGAGGAGTTATAACTGTAATGAGGATTCTGGTCTTTGGTATCTCACAGTATGTAATTTTCTCTTATGTGTTAATACAATATCTCATTTCATGCTATTTATCTTCTTGTATCATGTTCTAGAATGTGAGTGGCTCACTAGTTTGCAGTGAGGATTCATCCTAGTTGATGCCCTTTCTGGGATTAGTCAAGCGCTTTAAATAGGCCTAGTCATGATATACTATTCCATGTTCATCTCTTCCATATTTTCTGCTATATCAGTTGTTTTAGGAGGGTGCTTTTAAAATGCCAGGATTGTGTATGGATTCTTTAATTGACAAGCCCATGCATGGTTTTGTTGTATATCTGGGTATCAATCTAATGTCAACTGATATTCTCTTATTATTCCTCTCACTGCATCTGCTTCCTGATATTTGATTTCTGTGGCATATTATTTGAACTGGCCCTCTTTACAGTAAGCTGTCTCTTAACTGTCTGATGCCTTTGTATTGAAGTTTTACATGATGTTCCTACACTATTCTTGTCCTTGTACTAGCTTCTGAGAGAGATTGGTCCCATTCAAAACTAACTTCCTTGTTCAAACAAGAGATAGTAAGTGAGTTTTTGGATTGACAACCCAAGCTATATGAAAATCTCCTTGCTATATTAAGATGTCCTAGGCACTGGTCTATGGCAACTCTAGACTGTCTCTAGGGGGTGACAAAAATTGTCCACAACACTTCCCAAAAACCCCACATCATTGTTGGAAACATTTGTTGATTGCATCTATATTTTTATACTTGTTTTCATGCTTCCCTATATGTCCAAAAATTGGTATGAGAGCCATGATTGTGCTGTCATTAAGCCTAATTCTATTTGTTGGTGAAAATTTACCACAATTGGAGGTATCAACCATTGGAAAGACCAACACTATTAGGTGCCAGATAACCACCAATCAAAGGATATAAATATTGTTGTATCTTCTGTTTAGGGCTCTTCACATGCTGCCATCGAATCTGCGGTCATTTTCTTCTGTATATCATCATCATATTGCCTCATAATCCTACAAGAGTATGTTACATGACATCACATCCTCCCAGAAAAAGTTGATCTTATATGCTGAGTTATATTTATGCTTGGATGGTGATCTGTTTGCTTTGTTTGGAGACCATGGAGGATGACAACATGCTACTAAAAATGGTCGTATTATAACAAGATTATTGATGTCAAAATTTTCATGGAGGCTACTACCAAATGCTGCAATAAGGGAGACTTTCCCATGATAGTTTTGGAACCTTAAAACCGTGTTAAAATTGTTTGAAACATGTTCCCTAAAACTAAAAAAAATGCTACAAAAAAATCACTATAATGTGATGAAATTTCTATTATAATATTTCTCTACTATTGCTCATACACTGTCTGAAATAATCAGGTTGAAATTTAGAACCTAACTACTACTGGTCTAGTATGCAAAATCCAATTCCTGGCATGAGGCATATGATGGAGCCATTGGCTGTTACATGTTGGTAGTGTATGTTATGTTGATCTATTAATTTTTATTTTGGTTAGAAACTGGGAACTTCACCACAACATCATACCAATATGTAAAATCTGAATTAATTGTTGTGAGACAACTAGCATCTAGGATATTTGTTTCTATCCCATACTTTTCCATCAACATATAAGTTGTATTGCCTGTGCATGTGTTGAATGGAATAGCTATTGTGGCATCTTTATGATTGTCCATGTCAAAAATAATATTCTGACATGTCTTCTCTTTTGTGGGGAAGGTATTTCTACATTGTATTTGCTAAGGATGCATGTTCACCAAGACAAGTCAAATACTTCAAAATGTTGGATGTGTTTTGTATTATTTTTCTAGAACATATTATCTTTGTCTTTGTTTTGTATTATTGTTCGAGAACATATTCTCTTTGTCTTTGCCTTTATTTCACACCTTTTTTTAGGATATTTGAGTGTTTTAGGTTATTTTAGGTTCTTGGCCCTGAAATTAGTGATTGAAATGTGAGATAATCACTTTAAAATTGTGGATTTTCTTGTCTATTTGAGTTCTTTGACATAAGCAATCTTCATAAGTAGATATTCTACCCTTAGCTCTTTTTCAAAGTGTTGTAAGAATTTTTGAGGACCTCTTCTATTCCTTGACTCGAGGTGGTGGATTCCCCTTCTTACTGAGGCCTTTCTCTTTCATCTAGTCCTTCATTTTCCATTGAATCTGATTCAAGAGATTCTCCCACTGGATCTCTCTTGGGGGATTCCTGTGGTGGTAGTCCATGTATCATTTTTTGAGAGTGGTGCTGAGATATTTGGAGGGTCCCATATCATCGACTTAGAGTCTTATCCATTTCATCGGATCTTTAAGTGCATGAAATAGTGTAACATTGCTAGGTATTTTATCTTGACTTAAATGGTCATCTCCCTGTTATATTGATAAATGAGAGGGTCAGAAGTCATCAATAGTTGTATCATGGCTTGTCCATAACTCCCTCTGAATATAGGGAAAGTGACCATGCCAAAGCATAATCACCGAGCCATTTGAAAACTAACCCTTTTCCTTAGGTCCATGTATCAAAGTAATCAACCATAATTTGCCGCCATGACTAGACTGTGTCACCAAACATCGGTTAGAAAGAATCATCATGACATACTACAAGTGGGCTTTATGGCTTCCTCTAAAGCATATCTTGATGAAATTATTATGTGATAGACTGTCCACAAGGTTTCCACAAGGAACTTGCAACAAAAACCTTCAACGAAGCTTGCCTCAGAACATAAATAAAATTTTATAGAATTATCATGGTCCCTCTTAAACCAGAACGAAGAAATAGCTGCATTATCCTCCTTTTCTAGATGACATTAATCAATGAATTAAATTATCCAGTCCATGATATCCAGTCATCCGTATTCATAAGATTTTCATTCATAGGATCTTGGCTTAATGCATCAAGGAGCTCAATGACACAGTCAAGATCAAGGTCCTTACTGTTCCTTGTTCTTGTAGTGATTGTCAAAGCATAGGATTTAATATGCACTTTCTTCAAGGTAACTTTGATTTTGTGCTGATAAGGGTTCATATACAGAAAAGCCCCAAAAAGTAACTTGTACTTTTTCTCCTAGTGGCCAAACCAAGGTAAAGGTGTTGCATAAACTTCCATTGCTCCTGCTGCTAGATAAAGAGGTAAATGTTTGCTGCCATACACCATCATTTCTCCTTCAATTATTACTGTAATTCACTATATCAAATACTACCATTATTGCTTCAAATGAGTACTATCATTTCTCCTTCATTCCTCCTGCACTTCCCTGATTAGAAACATTCTGCTGGTAGCTTAACCCATCAAATTCTTGTATTAAAGACAAAGATATTGTCTTATTGATTATTCTAGCATCTCTAAACTTAAAGGCTCTTGGTCTAGAATCATATATAGATAAAAAACACCTGAAACAACTTGCATACTATACTTTGTTATGTATGTGTAAATAATAATTACACTTCAAAAATCTTGTTATCACATGGATTATGTTGGTTGATGCTTTTAGGACCCCTTCATGTATTCATTCAATAGAAAACAATAGGAATGTGTTCTTGAGCAGCAGTCACACATCTTATTCTATTATCGATAAGGATCTCCATGGTTTTCAAGCATGGAAAAAAAAACACAGATGTTAGTGGGATCTCCAAAGTCCGTGTTGGATGATTTTAATACCAGTGATAATTCTGATTCCTTGTCAGATAAGAATTTCTCAAATCAAATTAAAATAAAAAAATCAACTCAAGAATGAAGGTGAAACTATTTATTTCTGTCCAAGTGAAGTCACCAGAACACCTCAACAGGATAAGGTGTTTAAGTCTAGAAATATGTCCTCTTCTATAATAGATATGCACAGTATTCCCATGTCTCCATGTTTCTCATCTAAAAAAAAGCTGTGTTTTAAAACCAATTTTCTCTTCAAGTTCATTAGTAGTTGGAAAAAGTACTACAAAACATTCTTCTGTGAGTGAGAAAAGGGCCTCGAAAGAATCATATTTAGGTATTTGAAAAACACAGACATATGATAAAACACCAACACACTTAGAGAAATTGATGACCAAGGGAGATGAGGACATTCCAAAGTCTTCAAAGAAAGTAAAACATCGGGGGATAAAAGAAAGCCAAGGAAAAGTGATTCTCTCAATCTGCTAAATTCAAATATGATATGTTCACAAGGTACCCCTAGTTCTATTAATAAAGTATTGAGTAGTATGCCTAATAGTCGTCATGCATGTCTTATGTAGCATGTTCAACCTCATCATAATAGTTTCCAAACTCCAGTGAAAGAAAACACTCCACATAGTAGAAAGAAAAATAATTCACCAAGCAAGGAGAATGTTGTGGGTAAATGGAAAAAGAAGGTTATGGGGATTAAGAGCCCCACAACAGGGGAAAAGGTGATTCTAAAGCCAGAGACGACACAACTGTTGGCTCATCTGAGCATTCCGGTTCATCCACACTTAAGGAGCAATTAAAATGTCTACCCTAGATGCTTATCCATATGCCTTTGAACTAAAAATTAAACAAACACCCCAATATACATGCAAGACAAATGAAGCAAGACTAAACAAGAAATTAGATTTGTCATATTTTTCTTCTCTAGCACAATGAGGAAGGCACCATCCTCTAGATGAAAATATGCAGAGATCAAAATGATTCAAAGGTTAGTATTAGAATTAAGTTTATTTTGTTCTGGCAGATAATTGAACACATTGTTTTTTTCCAATGTTTTGCAGTCTTAAAGTGAACTAATTATTGTGTTATTGTTTGTTGTTCATTGTTGAAAAAAGATACTCTTACTGTGATAAGTTTAAACTTTTTTTATTTTTTGGTTGTTGTCATGTTGTCAGATATCTAAAATTTATAATTTATAATTTGAATATTTATGTGATAAAGGAAATACAAAGGTCCCAATTATAAAGTCACCCAACAACAAAAACATTGCGATTTTTCTTTCATTCAACCTGTAACATATTGCATATGTCTTCATTAATGCTCTTCTTCCATATGCATCCACTTAAGGCATTTCCTTTGCAATATTTGGTGCATTTGCGAGTTATAGGTAATTTGTAGACTATAAATGTCTTCAAAGTTTCAATTCTAATTGAGTATTCAACTTAACATATTGAGTCTCGTGTACGTAACTATTTTTCCCGTCACCTAATTTTCATAACTTCCATAACCTTTAGGTAGGGACCTGCAACGTCGATGATGTTTTGTTTGTTTAGTAAAATATTGTCGAGACTTTAATTTATTGAAAGTCGTAGAATTTAGAATTTATGAAGTTTCAAGATATAATTTTTAAAATTCTAATTCTTTAAAGGGTGCTAGCTCAATGGAAGAGCACCTACTTTACAAGAAGGAAGTTGGTGGTTTGATTCCATCGTGCCCTGATGTTCATATGAAATGGCAACGATTATTTTTTGGTGACGGAGGCGCTTTTGACCATCACCAATGAGATTATGGTGACATTTTAGACCCAAAATATGAAATGGTGATGGTCAACGAATGCTGCCATATATATGCATAAATAGTGACGACCATGAAAGGTCCATCACCATATATCGTTGTTTTTTATCTGAAATGGTGAGGGTCACTGTTTGCCATTGTAGTCATTATTCGTGAAAAAACTTAAAGTCACCAATGAGATTATCATGACATTTGACCCTCACCAAATATGAAATGGTGACGGTCAACGAACGTCGCCATATATATGCACCAAGAGTGACGACCATGAAAGGTCTGTCACAATAAATCATAGTTGTTCATATGAAATGGGGACGGTCATTGTCCATCATTATAATAAATATTCGTGACGGACCTTGAATGTCACTACAACACATACTTTCGGCAATGCCACCTTCGGTGACGTTCAATTTTTTGGTGACGAAGGCTATTGCCCGTCAACATTGCTCATATGAAATGGTGACGATCACTATCCGTGATTATAAATAATTATTGGTGACGAACCTTGAATGTAATCAAAACACCTATACTTTCGGTGACGCCACTTTTGGAAACGTTCAATTTTTGGTGACGAAGGCTCTTTTGACTGTCACCAATGAGCTTATGGTGACATTTTTCGCCCCTCTCCAATGTCCTTTTTTCTTGTAGTGCCATCACCATTGCTCATATGAAATGGTGACGATCACTATCCGTCATTATAAATAATTATTGGTGATGAACCTTGAATGTAACCAAAACACCTATACTTTCGGTGACGCCACTTTTGGTGACATTTAATTTTTGGTGATGAAGGCTCTTTTGACTGTCACCAATGAGCTTATGGTGAAATTTTTCGCCGCTCACCAATGTCCTTTTTTCTTGTATGATGTTACTCATAAATCCTGTGAAATGCGATCTGCGCAAATCTCACATCGTAACTTTTATGCGGTAAATGAGTTTGCTTTTAGTTAAGTCTTGCGAAATGCGAAGTGCGCATTTAAGAAATTAAGTGGTTGCGATTTATCGGAATTTGGAACCTTATGTTTATTTCTTTATTGGCTCATCGGGTCCGCATAATTGCAACTTTCACCGAATTTCTTATAAGTTGACCGTTTAAATGAGGCGTGATCCGATTTTGGTTTATAATGATGATTAACATGTTTGCAATAAGATTTTTGATATGAATTTGGAAATAGCTTAGTGCATATCGCAACCTGCATGACTTAGTGGATTTTAAGTCGTTTAAGTTTGTAAGCTATGCAATTTGCAATGCGCACTAAGGAATGAAAGAGAAAAAGAAAAATAAACTTTATTTCCTAAAGTTTTTTACTTATCTAAAAAATAAATGAAATGAATTTCCTAATTATTTTTAAAGGGTCCCCATTTATTAAAATAAATAGGGGTTTTTATATAGCACAACAATTGGCGATTCACTTGGGAGAACCAGCTATCTCTGACTAATTTTTTTGAAATTTCTAAAATGTTTTTGAAATAAAAATAGTCACAGGAATGAATTTCAAACAAATAATATCTTACTAAGAAACGAAATTTCTCTTAATTAAAAATCATAAGAATTCCTCTTTGAAAAATATAAGTATGGGAATCTATACCAGTATTTACTCAGTTCAAAAAGATAAAGCAGGTGGCTCGTACATATCAACTTTATAAATATTTACTCTTTTATCACAGGTAGAGCCTCTGATCCAATAGGCAATTTAAGCTCTTGGCAGGGTTACCTTTTACCCAGCAATGATTCATTGTCGCATCGAGTTTTTATTACAATTTCAAAAAAATAAATTCCAACCTTATACACTTGATCTTTTTTGAAAATTGCTTTTCTTTTTAGTCATATTTTATTTTTATTTACTTAAAAGACATTGCCTTGGCTTGGTAACCAAATAATGAAAATGCCATTCACTATTTGTAATTAAAACTGATCAAGCTGGCTCTTGATGATACCCCTTGTCCTATTGATATAATCTCAAGTCATTACCTTGTTTTGGTAGGAAGTATTGGTAATGTCATTTCAACTATTTCCCTATGAACATAGTAAACAAGCTCGTGATGAGACTTATTATCTTTAAGTTTTTCTAGTATAATATTTTTTGAATTTCTTTAAAAAATTGATAAGTGTTCCCAGATGGGGTGAATCATTGGTCCTTTTGAGGATTCTGGATGATAATGTTGAGTTTTAGATTGTTTTTATGCAAAAGAGACTTTACTATGTTAAAGATTATTTTCTTTACTGATACTAGAATAATAATGCTATATAAAGATGAGAGTTCATTAGAGAATAAATAACTTCAGTGAAATTGCATCTTTTAGTGAAAATAAAATTGATTTGTCTTTCAAATCTTTCGATTATTTCCTTAACATTTCATATTTCTATAAGCGATAAATAAAAAAGGATCATCTAAGATGTTTATTTGAAAAGCCAAAAAATTTATACTAAGAAAATTTTATTTTCCTAAGGGAAAGAAAAAGACACTAGTATATAGGGAATAGAAGGGGTTGCCTCCTATGAAAATTATTTTTTCAAAATCTGCCCATTAACAGCCAAATAATCTCTTTTGTGTGATATATCTTGCAATAAGAATGTTGATGAGCATATTTCTTCAATGGTATGAAATGGACCTAGCCAGAGTTTTTGAAACTTCGTGTGTTTACCTTTTTCCTCATGCGCTTTGTCCCATTTCATACCAGATCACCAATTTGAAATATTTTTGGAGTAACAAAAGTTGAATCAAATGAAGATTTTAATATCTATTGATGATGTGCATGAGTATGTTTATATTTTTCTCTTTCTTCTTCTAGCTTAAGAATTTTACATTGTCTAAGTTGTAGTGAAGAAGAAGGAGATTCATCAATGAATTGAACTAAGGCAAGAGAAGGAATAACTACATTCGTAGGAAGAAAAACTTCTTTTACATAAACAAGATTGAACGGAGAGGTGCCAATAGAAGCTTTCTGAGTTATTCGGTCTTCCCAAAGAGAAAATATTAATGACTTGTGCCCATTTCGTTGGTTTTGATCAATAGTTCTTTTGATTATTCTAATCACGTTTTTGATTGCGGACTCTGCTAAACCATTTCCTTGCAGGTAATAATTTGCAAAATACTTAATTTTAAAACCTCTTTTGATTGCAAATTCCATCATAGAAGTTCCTGAAAAGTAAAATGCATTATCAAACATTAAAGCAATAGGTAATCCAAATCTAGTTATGATATATTGGTCAATGAAATCAATGATATTCTCAAAGTTGGCTACCTTTAGTGGAATTTATTCCACCCATTTAGTACAGTGATATGTAGCTTTGAGAATATATCTATTTTGTTTGGAATAGTTAGGAACATTCTCACCGATTATATATAATCCCCATTGTTCAAATGGTTGTTCGATATTAACTGGTTGTAATGGGAAGACTGGTTTCCTTTGTCTTCTAGATGCACTTTGACACTCTTTGCATTTTCTTACATATTCATGAGCATCTTTGAAAAGTGTAGGGCAATAGTAACTTGCATGCAATATTTTGTGTGCTGTCGTATTTTCTCCAAAATGTCCTCTAGTTGGTCCATCATGGAGTTCCTGCAAGACTTTCTTTACTTCAGATTTTTCTAAGAATCTTAATAGTACAGAATAAAATTTCTCCTAAACAATACATCATTGATTAATTCATATTTCTTGGCATTTAATACCAAATCAAGTTTCATTTTGTAACTGAGTTGGATCAGAGCATATCCATTTTTCAAATAGAATATGAGATCAACATATTGATATTGTGCATCGTTGAGGCTTACCTCTGATATTTGCACATTGTTACCTGAATCTTCTTCTGATGATAGATGGGATTCTCCTGTAAGCATTCTGCAAAAACCTTGACCTCCAACAATTTTATAGGGTCTAATTTCTACATCATATTCTTGTAAAGTGGTAACCTAGTTAGCCCTTTTCTCTCCTAATTCTCTTTGCATTAATTGTTGTCTCACTACAGAGAATGGAACTATGATTTTGGTGTGAGGTTTTAGGAGAAATGGCTTGAAATGCTTTATAGTGTTAAAGACGGCAAGTGCTTGATTTTCGACTGATGAATAATTTAGTTCTACACCTTGTAAATTGGAACTGAAAATTGATATTGGTGCTTCAATTTTTTGGTCATTAAGCTGTGTTAAAACATCAGCGTATGATGTATCTGATGAAAAAGTATATAAAATAAAAGGATTACAAAAATTGGGGGTAGTTAAGAATGGAGCATTGACAATGGATTGTTTGATCAAATAAAATGCTTCTCTTTCATTATGTCCTCATTTAAAGATTGATTTTTTCTTAATCACATTTTGCAATGGTAAAACTATTTGTGAAAGTCAGGGGAAAAACTTTTAACAAAATTAGTTTGTCCAAGAAACAACTGCATAGATTTATTTTTATGAGAGAAACAAATTCTTGTAATCTCTTCAATTCTTTCAGGATAAATATAGATACCTCTTTTTGACACAATGAATCCTAAAATTTTTCCTTCATCTAATGCAAAAAATTATTTGTTTGGGTTTAATGAGATGCCATACGTTTTACATTGCTCAAAGACTTGCTTTAGATCTCTCACATGATTGGTGGCTTGTTTAGAAAAGACTGTAATGTCGTCTAAATAAATAACCACTGATTTATTTCTAAGACCCCTAAAATATGTATCGATAGCTCTCTGAAAAGTAGCACCTGCATTAATTAATCCAAATAACATCTTTTGATATGCGTAAGTTCCCCGCTTAGTCCTGAATGTAGTCTTTAGTCTATCATCTGGATGTACTAGAATTTTGTTATAACCTGAGAATCCATCTAGAAAAGACATAAATTCAGAATCAACTACTGTTTATAGTACTTGTTCCATGGTTGGAAATGGAAAATTGTCCTTTTGACTTGCTTTGTTTAAATTTCTAAATTCAATACAAATTCTAATATCGCCATTTTTCTTCCTGATGGGTACCAAGTTTGAAACCCATTTAGAATGCCTAACTGGAATGATGATCTTTGCTTTGACGAGTTTATTCAACTCTTTTTTTTATTTGATTTTCAAGATTCAGGTGAATCTTCCTCAATTTTTTCTGTATAGGTTTCTCATCTGAAATCATAGGAATTGTGTGTTGAATCACAGAAGTATCATATGTTTTGAGATCAGTATAATCCCAAGAAAAAATAATTTTGTACATTCTAAACAATGTGATAAATAATATATTTCTTCAGAAGATAGACCAAGACCTAAATTTACATTCTGCGGTTTTTCGTTAGTTCCTAGATTTACTAACTCAAATATTAAGGTAGAACTTTGAGTTTTTGAGTTAGTAACTCTTTTAAACCTGTCTTTCAGATCATAGAGGTCTTCTAACTTGACAACAGAATTAGGAATTGGATTTTCATATTGTTCTTCCTTAATATGAATGTCATGTTCATTTTAATCTAAAATTTGACTATCATAAGATCCTTCAGATGTTAAAAAATCTATGATATCTGAATCATCATTGAATACTCTCTAATTGGTAATATTGTCAGGAAAAGATGGTATAAAAATTAATTCAATGGAAAATCTATTGGGACTAAACCCTTGGGATGGAACTAACTTTGATGCTACATTAGCCAATAGATCTATAGTAGCATTCTGCATTTTAGGGATGAAATAAATATTAAAGGCTAAGAAATGAATGGTTAATTCTTGGACTAATGATTGGTAATGCTTTAAATGTCCATAATTACAATGAATGGTATTTCTTACCTGTCTAACAATGATTTCCAAATCTCCTAGGAATTTAAGATATTTGATGTTAATATCAATGGATTTGTACAAACCTTGGACTAATGCTTCGTATTCAGCTATATTGTTCCTGCAATTGAATTCAAGTCTGCAGGCTAACATGGTTTTTTCTCCTTCCGGGCTTACTAAAATGCAGCCAGTGTCTGCACCAAATTCAGATTTAGAACCATCAAAATAAAGAGTCAAAAATAAAGAATTAACTACTGGTTTATCTACAAAACTTATACATTTTGAAATGTTTGTCTGGGAAAAATTCTCAATCTGAGAAATAATTGCATTATCAAAAAAGGGTGATGGTTGAGCGTTGAAATTTTCCAAAAATGATTCTGCCAAGTAGTTTCCAATGATGTTATTATTGAATTCTACTAGCTTGTTTATTCCTTCAAGATTGGTGAATGTATGTTTCATGAACTTTTCACTGTCTATCCGGATTTGATGTGGCTTTCCATTGTATGGTAGCCACATATGCAACCAGTCTATTGCAAAATATCCATGAAGCTTTTCAGAATAGTCTCTTCTTAATACTAAATTGTAAAACTCAGGAATATTAGCCACCAATATATTGAGTATTTGATCAACCTGGGGATTTGATGACAATCTGATAGAAACATAATTTATTTCTCCTACTACCTCTACTCTAGTTCTATCAAGTTGTACTATACAAACAAGATAACTCTGAGGATTTATGTTCAACTTAGCACAAACTGATTTTGGAATTATATTAGAGGAGGCCCCTGAGTCTATTAAACAATTATGAATGTTTTTATTAAAGATCTCATAGGTTAAGAGAAATGGAGGAGTATGAGAGATGGATTGATCACCTATCATAATCAAATATGTAGCATCAATTTTAGTTGAAGGAGAAGGTGGCTTACCCATTTCATTAGCAGCTTGCACTACTACTGGAGCAGGTAAAGCTGAACTAGGAACTGCACTCAAGTCTCTAAGTAATATTTTATGTTGCTGCTTTAATTTAGTAAGCTCATGAATTGAAATTTTGGCCCTGGTTTTCTTCATATCTTCAATTACATTATACTTAATAGTGTTTGAGACTACCATTGTCTTTGATGTAGGTGGAGTATCTGAAGTAACAAGCCTTTTTTGTGTAGCCTTTGAAGTAGAATTTTTACTTACTATTTTATTCTTAGGAGTAGTTAAAATTTTCTCTTGTTGACTTGGCTGTGTTGCTTCAATAGTATTTTTTCTTCTTCTACTCACAGGTAAAGCTTCATGTTTTTCCTCATTTGTTAGGATGAAATCCCACATTCCATTTAGTTCAACTTCTTCTTCTTCATCATTTTCTTCTTCCTATGTTTTCTCTTCCTTAGTATATTTATTAGACTCAACATTAGATATGATTTTCAGCGCTTGACTATTAGAGGATTGGCCTTTCTTGAAGGTTCTGAAAGTATTTTTTGAACTAGAACTTTCAGCGACTTGTTTCTTGATATCTGCCATCCCATTTGTCATAGTCTTCAAAACTTTATGAAGAACTTCTACATCAAACGAGTCTTTAGATGGCTTCTTTTTCGAATCATATTTGAAGGATACCTTCTTTGATTTTCTATCTTATTGAGAATTATTCTTCTCAAGAGCGATTATTCGTTTCTCTACAGATAGATATTCCGTCATGTTTTCTGCAAGTGTCGTTAATTTTTCTCTATCAACAAAAATAGCTATATTGGATGGAAGAGATGAAATATACCACTCAATTTGAACTATTGCGCCAGGAATTGATGTAGAAGGAATTTTATTGAGCAATTTATTAAATCTTGAATTAAAATCTTTTATTTTCTCACCCGATTTAGATTTTAGATTTGATAAATAATTAATGATCTTAGCAGTGGTCCTGTCATCCCCAAACTTATCTAGAAATTGTTCTTCGAACATATTCCAGTTATTTATAGAGTAGACAGGCAGTGAATATTACTAGGATCCTATAGATCCTGTGAGAGTGTATGTAAATAATATTACAACACAATCCTCTTCAACTACTCTATTTAAATTGATGGCTAAATATAATTATGAATGTGTTCTTCTTCCAAAATACCATTATGAGGATTAAACTTAGGTAACCATATTTCATGTGCTTTTGGTAGAGCATGAAGAGGAGCGGGCATATTTACTGCCCTGGGATTGTTCCATGGGTGGATTTCCATTGGACCTTGATTGGATGTGATGGATGGAGTTTCAGTTGAAGAAGAGGTAGGCTGAGTGTTAGAACTAGTTGAAGGGATAGTAGTTTGAGTACTGGAACTAGTTAAAGTAACACTAATTGTTGGAATGGAAGTGGTGGAAATGAGTGGAGGTAATGGAGGTAAATGAGATGATATCCTGCTGGTGACTGACTCTGATTGAGTCCTCTTTATTCTCTTTTGAGTACTATCGATGGGAAATTCAAAAGGAAGAATTCTTGTCTTTTGAATTTTTGATCGAGTTAGTATTCTTCGAGGTTGTAAAGAAGACGAAATATTGATATCCGATATTTCTGAAGATTCGGGCTTTTCAGCAGAAATGGATACTCTCTTTAACTTTTCTATCAAAGACTAAACTTCAGGGGAATTTTGATGAAAATCGAGAGATAGTATGGGTTGAGTGTCACTAGGAGACTTAGGAGAAGGATGATCAGCTTCAGATTTTAAAGATGAAGATCTAGATAATTTTCTGGAAGTTGATGGGAATGTAGAGGAAGAGAGACTTTTAGATTTACCTTTAGATTGATCAGCCCCTCTTGCCATTCACAAGGCCCTCCTCCTAGTGAAAAAATTTTGAGGGCTCATAATTCGCTGCCATAACATGGGGGAAAACCACCTGGTCCCGACCTTAAAGCAACTCCTTTTCCGTTTGGTGTGGTGGCTCCGACTGGGGATAGTGGAACTAGTTTCCCAATAAGAATGATTTTGGGTGTGTTTTGATTATACAACATGCAATGGAAAATGAGTATAATCTATCACAAGCATCTATCTAAACTATCTATTCTACTATATACCCAGGGTGTTTCTTCCTTTATGTGATCTAAAGAGATATCTTTCAACTATTAGTAATGTAGATTATTTAACTGTCGAAAGAGATGAAAATTATGTAAGATGATCCTTGTAACAAAATAGTTTTATTAGAAGAATTGTGATAAGTATATCACATTCATATGTGTGATTATTATCAGATAAGAAATCACAGACAAATATTAGAATAGAAGTACATGTAACATTCATCTATAATGACGTTTCAAATATATAATGCAATAAAAAGATTAATGTCAATCTAGAAAGTAAGACTTAATACAAGTGAATAGAAATACCATATTTACGAAGTTCTACTCATGTAAACTGACAGTGGATATTTTCTCCTTTTCACTTTAAAGAAATTTAAAGAGAACAATAGTGAAACATCAACTGAACAACTTCAAATGTTAAAATATAACAGCCTATGTTGCATTAATTCATAAAATCATTCAAAAACTTACAATAGTTCATTCTTTGCGAATGTTTTTGATAAATTTCTAGACCCTTCTCTAAATACTATGTTTTAAAAATAGATTATTACATAAAAATAGAGGAGGTTTCAAACAACCATCCTCGTAAGACTAAATTTAACTACAATCTAGGAAAATAAAGTAACAATATGGTTTATGAATTTTGATCTTTCTTTTGGTTTTGATCTCGAAGTTAACAAATATCTAGCATGGGCTTGAGTTGAGCTGGCTGCGAAATTTTTGATCTGACCTGTCCCTTGCATACCACATTTGAGAGTGTTGGTTGCGATCTTCTTGTTGAATCTGTTAAATACTGCAGGGTCTGGTATTGATGATAAGGTTTAATCAGGAAATTCCAATAATTTTCTCGATCAAACTTATTTACTTTTTTAATCATTTCATCCTACGTTTATGCCTTTTGTTTCCACTATGTTTCCAATTGTTTGACTTCGGAGAGAACTTCCGACATGAAATTTTGGATAAGTTCTTCTTTCACAAGTTGTTCACATACAAATTCAGTAATTTCCTTTGTTAACTTTGATGCTTTCGCTGCTGCTTTATCTACTTGCTTTATCTGTGCTTACCAATATTTAAATAATATCTGCTTGTGGGATTTGTCTATCTTGGCTAGACCAGCTTCCTTGCCCGAGTCTGATGTTTTCCATTCAATGTGTTCATTTATTTTCTTTTCGATCATCTCACATTCAAGTTTTTGGATAGCTACTTGCTGGATCAATATTTCACTTGAGTCACAATAAGAGCCAGTAATATAATCTTCTTTGCAAAATACTTCTTGTTGTTGCTTTAACTTATCATTCACATCCAATGCTTCCTTTATGAATTGCTCTAACTGTGGCTGGCTTTGTAATTTGTTCATCACTGCTTCCAGTTGTGCTTGCTTCTCAGTGAGTTGCACTTGATTCTGTAAATTAAAACTTTCGAAATCCTTCTAAAATTGGGACATTTTCAATTTCATTTTCTCGCTGGAGTTATAATTTTCTTGGTTTAACAATCTCTCTAATTCTTTTTATTCTGTCTTCTCTCCGCTTCAGTAACATTTTAACCTCAATAACTTTAACAATAATGGCAGTAGCATATGCCCCTGCAAACTGTGATAGTTTGGTTAAATGTTTAGTAGGATCAGCTAGAGGATCCTTCCATAAAACATCAAAAGATTCGTTTGTAAGATCTGTGACTGTATGATCAATTATTCTCCTTTTTCTTCTCTTGAATACAGCCTTATGACTAGGACTATAGAAGACATCTAGTGAAGGAATTCCCTCAACTTGTAACACTATCTCTTTTGTGGGATAAGCCAGGGTGATCTCTCGATCATGAGTTTCTGGAACTTGTTGTAGTGGAGTAACAGTTTCCACTAGCTTCTAGGAATGTTCAGGTGTCTGAAAACTATCAGCTTGATCAGTATTGGAATTTTTTTTAGGAGTATTTATTCCTAGAGAACTCATCCCATTCACTATTAAAATTATTCGGTTGGAACTTTTTTGAATGATCAAATGTATCTTGATTGTGCTCAACTTCTTGGGAAGTTGAATCTATTCCATTACTTCCTCCTTTCTCCTGTATCTCAATCTCTTGGATTACTTGATCAATTATCTTTTTTGGGTTTTCCTTTCTATTTCAGATTCATTTTCAAAATGATATGATTTTTGAGATTGATTCTTTGATTGGCCTTAATCATCTTCAGAGACGTCTTTCACTTCATTATCCAAGCTAATACTTGGAGTAGGTCTGTCGACATCTTCAATAGTCAATAAATCCATAGGAATATTTTCCAAACTCTTATTTCTGTATGCTTGGAAGGCTTCCAAGTCATCTTGATTGAGTTGAATGGATGCAAACTTAAGTACATATGAAAATTTTTTAATTCCTTGAAACAAATTATCAAATCTATCTATCTCTTTCACAAAAGGTTTTACTTTGAGCTCTGTGATGTAGTTTTTAATTACATAATTGGGATCATATGGCCGTCTTGGAATTATGTCCAAATTCAATAGATTAACTTTCGACATTTCCTTGTAGGCATGACGAATATCAAAGAGTGAAATAGTACTACACTGTAAAGAGAAATTAGGCCAAATGGACTTCTTAGCATCTTTAAGCTACTTTGAAATACCATTTACAACAAGCTGGTAAAAAATGTCTCATGCAAGTAAATTGTCAGGAACATAATATGGCAAGAGGTGAGGAGAGGAATAACTCCCAAATACTCCGACATAAGTGAAAATTTCCTCTGCAAACCATATAACAAGACACAAAATGTTTGTACTAGCCTCATTGGAAACCCTAGGGGCTTTCTCATTGAATATCATCTAGTGAATATGCAACATGACTCTATGGAAAATTTTGTAAAAATGAAAATGGAAGTCTGAATCCCAAAGGGTTTTGTGGTAAATGTGGATTGGGGTAGGGTCTCGGGCTATCCATTTCTATCCCATGGTAGGAAAACTAGAAGAAAAGAAAATTGCATCCATGACATAGGCACTCATATAAAAGGGGGGTATTTCTCTAGATGAAACAATTATTTTACTCCTATACTCCACGATGTTTCTGGCTAAATTATTAGATAGGATATTTTCCCAATTCAGAATTAAGGAATTGACGATTGTGTCAATTAATGGGGCCCAATCTACAGAAAACCTAGTGGTATCAGGTTTGGCATATAATCTAGACAACATATCGGCAACACAACAATAAGGGGAAGGAATTTGCGCTACTGGGTATGTACCAGGTTTATCTCATTTAAGCTTGCCCTGGTCATCCTTCCATTCCTTTATGACTTTCATCAGGTCTGGATGTTTTGCTCTAAAGATTTGAAGAAAATATTTGTCATAATTCTGCTGCGGGACGGGTAGGTGGTAAATTGTCCTCAAACTTTCTTCTGCCCTGAATGACCCAATATTCTCGCCCTTTGAATCCTTGAATGTTCTATCTTCTATTTTTAAGTGGTTAATTACCCACTTAATCATATCTGTATACGGGATAATCTTTGGCCTTGCTGCTACCTTATGGATGAACGAAAATGCAATGTTGAAATAGGTCGGGTTTGAAGAAATAGATGCACCTGTTGAAGCAACTTTGACTATTACCCTTGGCTTTTCATCTTAAAAAAGCTTATACATTGCCTCCCACAAAGAACTTCTACATTCCTTGTTGCAGGTGGTGTCTAAGAATAGGGGAGACATGTCTGACTCTTCGGTAGACGATAGTTGGGAATTTTTTTTGCCTTTCTTGCTCATTTCTAGTTCCCTTGCTCCGTTAAGTGGTTTCCTAATTTCAAGTGAACATAGAAAACATTAAAAATATAAAGATCAGAGAGGAAAACATAATTGAAACAAATCTAGCATTCAATTATTTCACACATGCTTTAAGTAGATATGAATCTATCAAAACCTTATTTCTATTAAATTCCATTAATCATCAATAATCATTTAAAATCAAATCTCTTACACCTTCATGTGAAGTATCTATCGATCAATTTAAGACGTTGGATCACATATTCAGTTTGATTTTATATGATTCATTTCGCATGCTTGAGTAATTAACTGCCATTCACCATATATTGCAACATATAACTATTACCATTTATGATGTTACCCATAAATCCCGCGAAATGCAATCTGCGCAAATCGCACATCGCAACTTTTATGTGGTAATGAGTTTTATTTTAGTTAAGTCATGCGAAATGCGAAGTGCACATTTAAGAAATTGAGTGGTTGTGCTTTATCGGACTTTGGGACTTAGTGTTTATTTCTTTATTGGCTCATCGGGTCCGCATAATTGCAACTTTCACCGAATTTCTTATAAGTTGATCGTTTAAATGAGACGTGATGTGCTTTTGGTTTATAACGGTGATTAACATGTTTGCAATAAGATTTTTGATATGACTTTGGAAAGAGCTTAGAACGTATAGTAGCCCACATGACTTAGTGGATTTTAAGTCATTTAAGTTTGTAAGATATGCAAATTGCGATGCGCACTAAGGAATGAACGCAGAAAACCAAAAGAAACTTTATTTCCTAAAGTTTTTTACTTAATCTAAAAAATAAATGAAATTAATTTCCTAATTATTTTTAAAGGGTCCCCATTTATTAAAATATATGGGGGTTGTTGTATAGCACAACACTTCACAAACCAAATTGGTGAATCCCGCAATGACAGTTGTCACAGTCCCATGTGACAAAAATTGAAGAAGATTCCCTAAATGCTAACTAGCCTGCAATTTCATCAGCCTGTACCTGTTTTGCATTTTTTTTTATATAAAAATTTGTCTATTCTAAACGATGATTAGTAGACCATAACTCCTTCATTCGAATTCGGTTTTCAATGAAACAAGTTGCGTTGGATTCCTTGCGACATGCCGATTGATGTCGTTCAAGTTTCATTAAATTATTAGCACTTTAATTTTTGAGCTAAAATACTGAGCCTCTGATCAATTTCAATCTTTATTCGCTTTTTCAAAATTCTCCATGTGAAGATGATGCACTTCCATTCTTGGATGATTTTCAGTCTTCTAATATCGGTAGTGAATCAAATGCAATCAATTATTTCGATAAATTTTTAGCCTTGGGAAATAGTCACTCTGATGATGATGAATTTGCTTATGCATGAAATCATGAATTCTCAAGTGCACCAGTTGATCTTTCTGTTTCTTATGAATATTTCAATTTAGATCTAGAATCTGATTCAGTCAAAGAAGATGTCTTTATCAAAATTTTCCTTTCATCTCACTATCCTATGTGCTCTAGTTTTTTTGATGCATCTACATGCGATGGAGATATTCCACACCCTTCAAGTTATTCATCGAATGAGTTCAATTCTCAATTGACACAATATAGGTTAGGTTTTCCGTGATCAAAGAGAAAATAATCAAATCATTTAGTACTGTTTCCACCCTTCACCATATTTTCTCTTGCATGAAGACAACTCTTCAAACCATCTTGGTCATGAAATTTCTTTGATACATACATCTTCATATTTGCGATAAGATGAATCTTTCAACTTGAGTAATCTGGTTGTTGAAGTTGAAAAATACCATCAAATCAGTGACAAAGATGGATGCCATCAGGTGAGCAGTGGTCTTACTGAAACTAGCAGTGGAAGATATCCTCAAACCATGCACAATCTGGTTCAATCTTCAAAATGTGATTTTACAATCCTTGAAAATTATAGGACTTTAGTCAAGGCACTTCAACTTCCGTTGATGGTTATGACAGGATCTTCTCACTTTGGTAAGCCCCCGAACTGAGTCAGATCTGGTTTCTCTCACACAATCCTTCTCTTTACATGGTTTCACTTGATAAAAATTTCTTTTTGAAAGATGTTTGGTATTTCATATTTAATATTTAAAATTTTCAAGTTCATACTTTTGATCAGATTTAAGAATACTTTTCATTTCATTCATATTCATGCAAATAGATTGCATCAAAATAGGGTTTGGATTGTGTATCTCTCATAAATTCATGGAAATTTGAAGTCGATCACATCAAATATCATCTCTAGCTGAAGGAATAATATCTATCATATTTATTTCATGATGAGAAGCTCATGTTATTTCTTGTGAATATCATATCGTGAATATTGTTTTTAATTGTACCTAAAATCCTCTTGAATGCATGAGTTGTTGTGCGAATCAAATTCTTCTTCGTTAACTATATTATGGTTGGTATCACGTGTTTGTTTTATCGATATTCCTTTTCACTTCTTTTAATGATTATGATTCCAATGCAGTGTGTCATTCATCATGTGAATAAGATGATTCTATTATGCAGAGAATTTGTGAACATGTTCAAACTAATATATATATTTGTTATTTCTAACCGAGAAACTCATGCCAAAATAGGTCAATCTGATCATAATATTAATTGTCATTTGTTTCACCACTTTCCCACCAGAAGATCAAATGAAAATTTTTTTACATCCTTTGATTGTCATGGTTCAACATCCCACAATTCATATACTTACCGAGCGATTGAGGCACTTTATCCTTTGTTAATGGTGTCATGTCCTTACTGTCTTGGTATTTCTGTTGAATATGATCATATATATCTTCCCTCGCGAGATTCTCATCATGATCCCAAACATTTAATTGAAGATTCATTGTTTCAAAGTTTTCATGGTTTTCAATAGGATTGTTTCAAATTTCATGATCTAATCATCGAATGGTTGGAGAATTATTACTTGGAAAGCTCCATTGCAAATAACATGTTTCAACCTTTTCTTATGCTTGCTAAGTAGGATGACATAGAAGAAGGTGCATTCACAAGAATTCTTTGAGGTTTGTCTGATTATGGTTTCTGTCGTAAAGGTAAGAATGTTAACTAGATAAAAGTAGTGTTTATGACACACCTTTCTGCTCACAGGAAAGAACTTCCTTTTTTTGTGCAAGTTATTCAAGCTATCATCTTTTCTCTTGCACATTACTTTATATCTGTTTTAATTGATCATATATTTGTCATTGTAGGTCGGGAAAAAATACGGTGGATTCATTGGAAATTTCATTATACGTGACCTAGAACTTCTAGATGTTAGGTTACGAGTAGGAGTAGCTACATTGTATTTTTTCCATCTCTTGCACCCATCTCGCACTTCTTCTCTTTAGTCTCTTATGTCTTTTCTTACTTTTGTCTTGCATCATGTTTGGTTTAGGTTATTTTTCTTATGCTTTGGTTTTTATTTCTTTTTGTGTTGTGTCTTTTCATTTTGTTCTATTAATAAGACCTTGCATGAAGATGCTATGTTGGCTCAAAATGGAATGTGGAAAAATAGAAAAATACTTTTGAAACTGCAACATTTGGCTAACTCTCTGTCCTTATTCCTTGTATTGGTTACATATTTTGGTCGATGATGTTTTGATGAAAAATACGATAATTTCCTTAGGAAAGCCTTATGTCCAACCATGATCTTCATGCCTATTATGGAAACCTCATGCTTACACTTGGGTTTTTATGTTTCCATGTTTTCAAGATGATCTAATGAAGTAGAGAAGGAAAAGGGGAAAATCTAAATGAGAAAACCAATATCAAAGGTATTATATATGCTTCTCTGAAGAGAAAACCTCTTCTTCTCTCAATAAGTCAGGATCCCTCTTATTCCCATGAAATAAAAAATTGTCGATGCACAATCCTATATAAATAAATAAATAAAGGAGAAATAAGTGAAAGGCTTCTTATGCAAAGAGGTGAAGCAAGAAACTCCGTCAAAGAACTGTCTAAGCTTGCTAGAAATGGAGAAATGTTTGTGTCCCTAAAGTGACTCTGCCAGGGTACTATGCAAGTCTAGTGGTAATGAAGCAACACCAAATATGAAAAACTATACTCGGAAAAACAAGATCTAACTAAATTCATTACCTTATGCTGATTCGAAACATTATGTGGTTGTTAGTATTATTTTTTTGTTTAAACGAGTAAAGGAATAAAGGGGACTATGTTTATTCATGGGGTAAGTGGGGAAGCCATGGAAATGTCAATTATGAATCAATACTTCCCAAAGAACTAGACCCTGTACGAAAGAATCGACCAAGGCAGAGAAGATGGAGTTCTACCAGTGTGTTGCTAGGTGTTGTCACAGTGAAAACACCCTCCCAAATTTTCCTACACTCAAATTTTGGAGGCTATCATGGATCTTGTAATTCGATGTTCCATAGTCACTTCTTGGATTGGAAGTGTCAAAGTCACTTTCTCACACTTTATTAGTTCTTAAAAAGTGCATGAGAACATTATTTTATGCAAGCTTGAACAATAATATCATGGTACATCAAGAATGTGCCTATGCGATGGCCAATCCAAGTCGACAATTAGTGCGCACTGACATCGACGATTTCTCACTTATAGCTGCATTTGTATTTCTATTTTTTTGAGTTTTGCAAACTGTCACTTTCGCGCACCTTTTTTTTTCGAGAGTGTCATTTTCATGTTTTCAGTTATTTATTTTTCTTTATTTCACTCTAATTGGTGTCATTTTCATGTTATCTTTACGATGGCATGTGTTACTTTCATTGTCGTTCACATATCGCAAGTGTCGTTTGCACTATAGCAATCGTCATATTTTCGCATGTTAAGTGTCACACAATGTACATAAGCTTGTTTTGGTGGTTTCAAGAGGTTATATTTGGAAAAATGAGGCGATGTTAACATGTATAAATATGTATCACTCATTTCCAAAGTTTTAAGAATTGTTGCACATGTGTCGTCATTGTAGTTGCAAAGTGTATCTTTAGTGTCACACTTGTCGTAAGTTGTCACACTAAGGGAATTATGTGTTCATGTGTTCCTGAAAATGTATGTTGTGTCATCAAGTGTCTAAGCGTGTAATCAAATTAAGGTCCTATCATTGTTCACATCAGTTTCACTGATCCCACATTTAGCCAAATTTTTGAAAATTCCCAGCAACTTAGTCCCATCTGCCCTTCCAAAATTGCGCATTGCACAATTCTAGTCCTCAAACTTCAATATTACCTCCTAAAAATGCACAATTCATAGTTCCTTCCTCCCAGGATTGTGCACTACACAATTTTAGTGCTCAAGCACGAGCCTTGTCCTCCAAAATTTCACAATTCAACCCTCCAACTTGGCCCCAACTGCACACTACTCAATATTTGACCTCAAGCTCAAACCCTGAGCTCTTGAAATGCACAAATACACAATCAACATGCCTAATTTTCCTCCCTTAAATGAACAATTGGATGAAAAAATGCAAAATCCCTTCAACCTGACTCACTAACTCCCAAAACTACGTAATTTATCTCTCCTGCCTAGTCAGTATTGCGCATTGTGCAGTATCAAGGCTCAAGCTACGTCCATGAGCTCTTTAAATATGAAATTTCATGATGAATTGGGCTCCTCTATCCTCCAAAATTGCACAATAGGATGATTCAGTGCCAATCCCCTCAGTTTTTCACACTCAGCACTCATATTCTGCAATTTTCTTCCTCAGTCCAACCTGAACTGTGCATTACACAATATCAAGGTTCAATCTTCACCCTTGACTTCTTGAGCTATGTAATTGCATTGTTACTAAGCCTCTTTCCCAACCTGTCACCCGGTTCCGGATCTGTCAGTGGATAAATATGCACCATATTAGAGTATGGGTTTATGAGACCAATTTCATCTTGTCATGAGTGGATTGTAGATGCGGGTACTCTATCATGCTATGTGTTATCACCAAATTGGGACTAATTGGGCTGCTAGTCAATTCAGTGTAACTATTTCAAACCACTTAGGGTTGGAAGTTAGGGCATAATGATTTATGAATTCTAATTAATTATGTATGAGCAAGTTGAAATAAAATTCAAAAGATAAAGAACACAAACACATAAGAACTCAATCAGAATCTTAGGTCTGAATAAATACTTCTGTGACTGTCTATTAACTTAATAGAAAAAAAATTACAATAGTAGTTTGGGTCCTTACATCCATAAACCCTTATCTAACTCTAAAACTCCTCTATTTATAAAGTGAGGGCTCATACAAATGGTTTGCCACCTTTCTACCTTCTAATTCCTACCTCAAAGACCTATTTCAAATAGGATTACATCACTTGGAGGCTTCTTAGGGATATTTTCTATTTGGGAGAGTTTGAATACAAAAAAGACTCTTCTTTCGTTAAATAGTCCAAAAAATCCCTTTAATAACCCTTATCAAATGCAACCAACTAATTTTTTGAGTGTACTAGACTGCTGATGTGTCATTATTCCACGTGGATGCTGAGCTGGACCTATTCAAAGTCAAATTTTACAATTTTCACACAAATTTGGTTAGTGAAAATTTTGAAAAATAGGCCTCAAAGATGAGTGCATAATTTCCAAACCCTGATGGATTTACGAAAAATGATAGAGGTTTTGTAGAAGGGCTTGTGCTGAAGAAAAACCTCCTTCATATTTCCAAAATGATTTTTCATTTGGTCATAAACTGAACTTGAATTTAACTTCTAAAACAGTCATGTAGAGGAAATTTCGTAGCACTCATTCCGAAGAGAAATACAAAATATAAGTTTTGTATAACCTTTGACCTTTCTGACTGTTGGAGGGTATTCTTTAGGTAAAATAAGGTAAAAAAATGCCTTCATTCACCTCTGTCATGATATTTTTTTGGAAGTTGTTAGAGTCGGTCTGGTTATACCTCCATCAGAGATCAAAAACTCTTTTGTTGCATTTTATTTTATGTGTCTCGTTCATCCAATCAGTTGCATTCCGATAGGGGCATGCCATTATATGACAGAAGGGCCTTCTCAGTCACACCCCTCATGCCTTATCCTGCTAGTTTAGGTCTGTTTATCGAAGTTCATCAAAATCATTGTACAGTCATGTTTGCCAAAGAGTCACTTCAGTCATTAGGTCTAGGGTTTAGTTGATTTAGTCCTCAAAATGACTAATAATACCAGCATGCCAGAGAGAGGTTTGAAATAAGTTTATATTTCAAGATTTTCATCATCAATAATGCTGAGAATGATTCTTCTTCAAAACTCTGTTTTGAAGAAGAAATCGTCAAATTTATTGTTTGTGACAAATACGTAATTTTTAAAGATTTTTCAGTCATGAAGTATTCAGGCGCAGCCCTGGTCTCCTTTGCCGAAATCCAATGCCAAGCATCCCTGCAAAAAATCAACAAAGGAGCTATCATTTCAGCCAAAAATCAAAGTGGAAATAAGAACCAGAGTTTAGATTAAAAATGTGAAAAATGCCAATTTCAAACATTACAAAAGTGGGTTATTTCAAAATTAAAATCAAATTCCTTTGATACATAAGATATTTCTACATTGATCAATTCATTTGCTCCAAGAGACATTAAAGAAAGCTGAGTCAGATTGTAGAAGAGTGAAAACGGGGTTTGAAGGCTGGCTGTGTGGGTAATTGCCTGCGCGGCGCATTGGGAAAGTGCGCGGCGCACATGGGCCGCGCGACGCACTGGGCCTCCTGCCACAGTGCATTTTTCCAAAATGCGCGGCGCACAGAGCCGACAGGCCAAACTTCATCAATTCTTCATCAAATTTCAAAACAAATTCAAATATTTTGCTCCAATGTAAGTTATGAACCCTTGCCACTGCTATTAACTCGTGTTGGGTGTTATTTGGAAGGAGGAATTTAAGAGTTTGATTGGTGAAATGATTAACCCTATCATTTGATTAAAAACTGCTTCAAGGGTTTGAAATTGATGTTTTGAAGGTGTAATTTTGGTGCCAAGTTTCCATTTCTTAATTGTGATCCATTTCCCCTTCATAATCCTATCATTATTGTCAATCCTTGATTCCCTTACATTCCCATATTACTTATCCCTACAATCCTATTATCCCTAAACCCTACCATCTCCCTTACCACTTATAAAATTCCCCAAATTCCCAACAGTCAAAGTGACTGTTATCACACCTTAATTTCACTTGAAAAACCCCATTTTACCCACTGTCCCTATTTATCACATTCCCTTCCTTTTCTGCACATAGATTTGACAATTGAAACAAAGACACCAAACTCTTCATATTCACCTCGGGCAGCATAGATGAAGAAGGCATCGAGGAGGCGTGAAAAGACATAATCTTGGCCGAAGCTTCATTGGCTGAGAATGATACTTGATGATGGACCTTCAGTCCAAATTTCAGCAAATTTGGAGAAAATTTTGTCAATTTTGAATTTTTGGTCACAAAACAGGTTTTCTTGCCCAACGCGTAGCGCCACCTTGCGCACGCTTATGTTTGACAGATATTCTGGAGGAAAAATTGATATTTCTAGATTTTTTATGGAAAATTATGCATTCTTAGGAATGGCCTAAGGATTTCATCAAGTTCTGGGTTGCCTAAAGGGTCAACAACACCTTGAAAATGGCCTTTCTGCCACCTTTTGCACACACAAGAACTAGTCCTGGGAGATTGAAGTTTTGGAGGGGAAATGACATCCAAATGCATACATTCTACTTGGGCTGGATAGTAGACAGACAGGGCTTTCCAACGAGCTATCATGAGCTCAATTTGGACTTCGGGAAGTGCATTAAAATCAGCTCCAACGTGGCGCGACGCATTGCGTTTTCTGACGCGGCGCATAGAGGATTTTGGCCTATTTTTCACTCTTCAACTCAGAAATTCGCCTAGTTTTGACTAGTTTCACTTTTTGATGTAAATCTTGATCTATCTTGATGTAATTTCATGACCATGATGTAAATTTGGCATATTTTTACTTGTTCTAGTGGATTCATTCACTAAAAGGTGAAAATTAAATGAATGAATCAGTTTCCTACCATATAGAGGCAAGTTGTTTGATTGCCTAGATTTCAGTTCCTAGTTTAGAATTGGTTGAAACAAATCCTAGAAGGATGATCTCGACCCCTAGAGGCATGGGAAGGGGTTAGGCTGGTCTATATTATGTATTTTCTGAGTCATTTTCAGGGTTGGACTCTTGGGAATAGTTTGGCACCTCATTGTATATTCATTTCATCATTTTTGGCAAAGGAAAGACCAGAGTTTTGTAGCACTTGTTGGGATTCTTATGGCTCTGAGTTTTGATGATGTTTTTCTCCATGTATCTGTAAGATTCATTTATGTTTTATTTATGGAATTTCCATTCTCTTTTCTTCCGAAATTAAACAAATGAGTAACTAAGGTAGAATTCATTAGTTTGCTGGTGCTCTGCCTTAAACGTTTGTTTAGTTTTATATGTTTTCATCTGTTTGAAGAGGATCCTTGCCTCCTCTTTCCCTCTTCAGCTCCTCAACAATATTTTCTATCCATTCTTTCAATCTAAGACATCAAAGCCATTGCCTTCCCTGCCCCAACTTGAACTCTGCAAGAATTTGGCCTCATCCCCAAGCCCAAAATTGCCTTTCCTTTTCTCTAACAAAAACCCCTAAAAATCATTTCAAACTCCTTGATTCATATACCTAGCCTAAAATTAGCATTCATTTCAGTCATCTCAAGCCCTATTGATACATTTTCCTGAGATTGACCCGGAGAGAGCCCTCTCCTGTTCTGGTAGGGCTAGCTACCAGATTGAGTGTGGTTTGATGTTACCTTGAATTCTGCCTTCTTTCAGCCTGAGGTAGATTTGGGCTATAACAGAAGTTTTACCTCAAAAAATTCTATAGCGAGTTCGTAGTGAAAACCCAGCTTCAAGCCTCGAGCTCGCTATGAGCTTGCTTAATTTTTCCAGATTTTGCAATTTTTACTCTTTATCTCTAAAAAACATGCTTACAACTCTGCAACTTATTTGATAGAGTATCCTATGAAAAAATTGGTCAAAATGTGTGTCTTACCATCTTTCAAGGGGCATCAAGGTCATCCACTACAATCATCTTCAAACCCTTTTTTCTTCAATTTTTCTTGCAACATCTCCATTGAACCAAACTGACATGCTGAGGTGTCAACAACCATGATCAGGTGGCAAAATTTCATGCTAGATTTCAGGTCCTTATATTCTGAATTGGAAGATGAGCTGTGTATTTGTGAGGTGGAAAAAATGGTATGATGACAACCATGTCATCCTTTTTCTAAGTGATCTTCATCAACAGGTGTTCCAATGACACTCCTCAACTCTTTTGATGACTCATATGCTCTCTGAAATAGATTAAATTCTTCAAAAATACCAAAACTTTAGCTCATTGTAAAAACATATTTTTTAGGCAAGTTTGTAGCGAATTTTGATTGTTTCACAATGATTTCGCTATGAAATTGTGTAGAAGTGCCAAATTTACATGAAATGGCCAATTTTACTTATCCACATTTTTTGGGATTTTTATTTGACTGATCCAGGTGGATATTGGTGGCCACCCACCTATTCCACTTGGGGCCCCACCATTGTCTCTTTCAGTTTTTTTAGTTGCAGCACAACTTACTATTTTTGACAGTTTTTCAGGTCCTGAACTTCTGGAGCCATTTTGAGGCCCTAAATGAAGTTTTTTGGGATAAATCTTTCCAACAAGCTATTGAGTGTGTCAAACAGAGATCGTATGACAAAGTTACGTCCCCCGGAAGTTGAAACACCAATTTACCCAAATGGGGCCCATAGTTTTGGTGCTTCATCTCCTAGGGTTAGGGTTTTAGATGTTTAGAGTTTTCCATTGTTTCTAAATAATAAATAGGCCCTCAAGCCTCATTGTAACTCATTTCATAGGCCTGTAGCCGCCACATCTCTTATCAGAGATAAGCTACTAGCGCCCTAGCTAGTTTATTTCTCTTCTGTCTGTAAGAAAATTTGAGTTCTTTGATATTAATGAAATGAAGTGTTATTTCCACTTCATATTTATATTTATGGTTACATGTGTATTCTATTGAGTTCCTACATAAATCTGGATCAGTGGTATCAGAGCGGTCATCTTTTTCTCGATCCTTCTTTGCATGTCCCCAATGAGGTTGGGGTATAAGGAGTTGGGGCTCGATCTGTTTGAACCTTTGCAAGATCAGCCTCACAAACCCCGACGACCACCCATGGGGGAAAAAAAGAAAGATGAGGGAGTAGGATATTCTATCAAAATATTGCTCGAGGAGGCCCTCAAAAAGCAAAGGAACACGATGATGGATAACTTTGCCCAGATCCTTCAACGACTGCACACCGGCAGCGCATCTGCATCCAACAGCCACTCTGGAGGCGTGACTCCCTTTAAGGTACAAGTGAACTTTGACATTCCCATATTTGAGGGTCAAATAGATGAAAATGTCATAGATAGATGGTTGAATATATTAGAAGGATATTTCTCGGTCCATGACTTTTTCGACCAGGAGAAGATTATTTTTGCACTCCTCAAATCTACCCCCCATGTTAAGGACTGGTGGGAAGCCTACTGTGAGAAAAAGGATGGGACATAACCCTCTCTATTCTCAGCCATACCCACTTGGAATTCTTTCCAAGATGCCATCAAGGAACAATACTATCTCGTGGGGAGCTATGAGGACAAGTACATACAATGGACCATGCTGCGACAACAAAGGGATCAAGATGTGCATGAGCTGACAAATCTGTTCCATACCCTACCCACAAATTTGGGTATTAAATATTCAGAGAAATATTTGGTGCTAAAGTATCACAGTTGTCTACACAGATACATTTATGAGGAAATGGAGTTCCTCGACATCTCCTCGCTTGGTACGACATACCAATATGCTACCAAGATTGAGCAGAAATTCAAGCATAAGAAGCGAGACTTTGGATCTGTGAATCAAAAGCAAGGGAAAGGTACCCCCAAACCATAGAAAAAGGGACAAAGCCGAGGCATGGCAGCCAAAGACAACCTGCCAAAGCCACAAGCAAAGAAAAACACTGCGAAGCAGAAGAAGGACGTGGGAAAGTGGTGTGAGTTCCATAAGAGCTCCACTCACAACACAAGTGAGTGTCGGGCCAAGCAGTCGCTCGTGGCCGAGATGAGAGCTTCTGAATCAGATGCATGCTACCACTTTGAATCATAACCTGACAAGGGGAATGGAAAACGGAAATATGTTATTGATGCATAGCCCAATGCCATTGTTGTCACCGTAAATATCTAAAATAAGGAACCAGAGGATCCAGAGGAGGCAGAACATCTCTTCCACTCCTAGATGTGGGTAAAGGGTTCCCTACTATAGTTCATTATCGTCAATGGGAGAAAAAAGAACCTCATTTCAGTAGATTTCATGAAGCGGTTGGGATTTCCGACCACAATGCACCCACAACCATACACTATCGGGTGGCTTCACCAAGGATGGGATCTCTGTGTCAACCAACAGTGCCGCCTTCCCTATAGCATCAAGCCCTTCATGGATGAGGTATTATGTGACATTGCTCCTATTGATGTTTTTGATGTACTATTAGGCCAACCATACTTGTGGAGGTGACATGTTGTGTATGAGTCACGACCTCGCGCTATTATTGTTACCTTGGGAAATAAGCTGTACAGGATACCAAAGGTACCACCGCCTACCACTATCTCTTTGGTTACTGCAAAACAATGTAGTAAGCTCATTTCCCAAACCAGGAAATTTGTTTTCCTGATGATCTGCCCCTAGGGAAAGAAGAAGACTGTGGCCACGACCTCCAGACATGGCTCCTCTACACGACAACAAAAAATGGAAAAGGTTGTGGAGGAGTACGAGGAAATTTTCACCTAACCCACAGGGGTGCCTCTACACTGTTAGGTCAAGCACCCCATTGATATGACCCTAGGTGCACCGCTACCCAACGGACCAATCTATCAGCGCTCTATTGTAGAGAACAATGAAATCAAGAGGCAAATTAAAGAGCTGCTGCAGAAAGGTCACATCCGGCCAATTTCATCACCCTGTGGGAGCCCGATCGTGTTAGTACAGAAGAAGGATGGGACTTCGAGACTCTGTATTGACTGTCGGGCACTGAAAAAGATCACTGTCCTGAATAGGTACCCAATCCCATGGATTTATGACCTTCTAGACCAACTCAAAGGGGCGAAATATTTCAGCAAGACTGACTTGAAGTCTGGGTATCACTAGGTACCCATCGAACCCTTAGATGTGTGGAACACTGCCTTCAAAGCTAAGGAGGGCCTTTTCGAATGGTTGTTCATGCCTTTCGGGTTGACAAATTCTCCCAACCTTCAAGAGGTTGATGGACGGCATATTGATGCCATTCACCAGCTCATTTGTAGTAGTGTACTTGGATGACATTTTTATCTTCATCTAGACTTGGGAAGAGCACCTCCACCACATCTGACAAGTCCTCCAAACACTACGACAACAAAAGTTGGGTGCCAATTTGGAGAATTGCACTTTTGGCATGACCCAGGTTCAATATCTGGGATACATTATTGATGAAAGGGGGGTGCATGTGGATCCAACCAAGATCCAAGTCATTCGAGACTCGCCAGCCCCAACCACTATAATAGAGCTTTGCAACTTTCTATGTCTTGCTAATTTCTACCACAGGTTCGTGTTGGGATTCTCTCATATCACTTGGCCCTTGAGTCAAGTCACCGAGGGAGGAGCGAGAGAAAAATTATTTTGGTCGGAATCTCAACAAAATAAATTCATAGAATTGAAACATCGCCTTTGTTCTTCCCCTGTGCTCACATTACTAGACTTGCAACAACCATTTGAGATCGAGACATATGCATATGACTATGCTATTGGGGTAGTTCTTACTAAATAGGGGCATCCAGTGGCATATCACAGTGAGAGATTGTTCGACACTGTTCGCAAGTATCCCACTTATGACAAAGAAATATTTTCCATTGTGAAGGCTTGTTGATAATGGAAGCATTACATTTTGGGGAAGGAAACAATCATCCACACATACCACCAACCCCTGAAGTTCATACAGACACTAGGGAAGTTGTAGAATGATTACCATCAAAAGTGGTCCACATTTTTGCAATAGTTTCATTTGAACATCAAGTACAAGAAGGGTAGCACCAATAATGTTGTAGACTGCCTCGACCGACCACCGGTCATGGCACTAACCACCATTCTCAACTCTTGTGGGCACGAGACTTCTAATTGGCTACTTCTCTACAAGAGCGATCCAAAATTCGGCCACACATACAAGGCACTCTTGGGGGGGTACGCAAGTTCCAAATTATCACCTCCAAGATGCACTGTTATGTCACTTGGGACACCTTTGTGTTCCTTGAAGCGAGCGTGCAAAGATGATATGGGAAGCACACTAAAATTGAGTCGTTGAGCATTTTGGGGTCAAGAAAATAGTGCCAGTACTGCAGAAGTATTCCTATTGGCCAAACCTTCGACAAGATGTCGGGAAGTACATCAGATCTTGCACTGCTTGCGCCATTGCCAAACCAACCATCAAGAAGCAAGGCCTCTATACTCTGCTACCTACCCCTAGTCGACCTTGGGAATCCATCTCCATGGATTACATGTCAGGCCTTCCTTCTACTAAGCATGGAAATGATTGTGTTTTCATGGTCATCGACAGATTCTCGAAGATGGCCATTATGGTGGCCTGCAAGAAGAACATCACAGCAGAAGCCACTGCTAAACTCTTCTTTGAACGATTTTGGGTGCACTTTGGGATCCCCTAGTCTATCATATCATATCGCGATAACAGGTTCCTCAGCACATTTTGGTCCAGCCTCTGGTCAATGTTGGACACCAAGCTCACCAAGTCCACAGCTTTCCATCCCCAAACTGAAGGCCAGACATAGGTCATCAATAGGATGATTGTACACATTCTGCGCATGTACAATTCAAAGCATCCACGTACATGGGATGAGATCCTCCCCTATGTACAACACAGTTATAATTGAGCTCTCCATAGCTCAACTGGCCACAACCCTTTTCAGGTGGGGTTGGGATTCCAACCACTATGTCCCATTGACGTAGCCATGCCATTTGAGGCTACTTAGGCCGATTCAGCTCATGTCCAGTCTGAAGCTAAAAAAGCGAATAGCTTCATTGAGCACATTCAGCACATCCGCCAACAAGTTCATGACATATTGGACAGAGCCAATGCTAAGTAAAAGCAATGACATGATCAACATTGGGTACCACACAAATTCCAGGTGGGCGACAAAGTGTGGCTACATTTGCAGAAGGATCACCTTAGTGGACCCCACCGCAAGCTTCACCCACTCCGATATGGGACATACACCATCACTAAGGCAGTAGGGAACAATTCCTTCAAGCTCATTATTCCACCATTCCTTGGTCTACACCCGGTATTCAATGTGGACTGCCTTCGTCCCTACTTCCCACCTCTACTGGACACCTCTGACATTGCAGAACAACTCACAACAATAGAGTTAAACTTAGAATGCATGGAATAGGCCACCACAGATTGTATCATGGACATGCAAATCATGAACACTCGCCAACAGAAGATCCAACTATATCGGGCTATCTAATTTGGTCAACTCCTGCACCAAGGCAAATGGTTCACCAGGGACCAAGTTCAATAGAAGTTTCCTCATCTCATGGAGGAACTCAACGCAATGGATACCATTTCTTCCTAAGGGGGATTGATCCAGGTGGATATTGGTGGCTACCTGCATATTCCACTTGGGGACCCACCATTGACTCTTTTAGTTTTTCTAGTTTCGGCACAGCTTACTATTTTTGACAGTTTTTTGGGTCCTGAACTTCCGGACCTATTTTGAGGCCCTAAACGAAGTTTTTTTGGGAAAACTGATAGTTTTACTCCTTGGATAGATATTTCTAACAAGCTATTGAGTGCGTCAAACGGAGATCGTATGCCAAAGTTATGTCCCCAGGAAGTTGAAACACCAACTTATCTAAATGGGGCCCATAGTTTTGGCGCTTCATCTCCTAGGGTTAGGGTTTTGGATGTTTAGGGTTTTCCATTGTTTCTACATAATAAATAGGCCCTCAAGCTTCATTGTAACTTAGTTCAGAGTCTTGTAGCCTCCATATCTCTTCTCAGAGATAAGCTACCAGTGCCCTAGCTAGTTTATTTCTATTCTGTCTGTAAGCAAATTTTAGTTTTTTGATATTAATGAAATGAAGTGTTATTTCCGCTACATATTTGTATTTATGGTTACATGTGTATTCTGTTGCATTCCTGCATAAATTTGGATCATTGACATTGCCACCTATCACCTTAATGATGACCTTTAAGACTCCCACATATGTACATTTTTTGAAAATTAATGAACTTCATGACCTTATTTCACAATAATGGCCTAACCTAACTTAAGACCAACCTAGAAAAACCTAGTTGTTATCAAGGATAACAATGGTGCAGCAAAGAAATAGCATCTCCAATGCCTTATTGAAAAATGAAAATTATGAACTTGATGGAATCTTCTTCGAGATTTTATGGCCTTATCCTTGGGCTCAAAATTGTTGATAACTGCAATCCAAGCTGAAAACTAAATATGTACATGCTGAAAAGATGCTCGGAATAATTGAGCTTATTCAGACACACACCTACCTACCCTATACCGCTGAGAAAATACTGAATCAGATGACACAAAAATGCCAGTGAAGCTTATCAAGTAGCTGTTGAAATAAAAATACTGCTTGACTATGCACCAAAAAAATTGAAACTAGAGAATATAATGGAAAATGAAAATGGATCTGTTTCTCATAGTAAATACATGGCTGAAAACTCAGGCTGAAAAAAATCTCCATATAGTCTGCTACATGATCAATAAAGATATGATATTTTTGATGAATATTTTCAAAATATTGAGCAAAGCAATCCTCATAGCTAAACACTTCACACTTATTTTCCATGTCATCATATATTTTCAGTTGTGTGTCATCAGATCTATTTTTTAAAACAAAACATTTCTTCATCTTGATTTCAAAAGACAATAGCTCATCTGCTTGTTTTAGTTGGATAAAAATTTCAATAGGCTACATATGATCTTGAAAATGATAAGACTGAATTTGAGCTTCAACATATTCAATATATTTTTCAAGCTCACAAGCCAATTCATCTAAAACTCTGATCTTATTTTCAAGATTTCCTTTATGTGACTTTAAATAAAAAGACAGTGATGAAGAAAATTTCTCACCAACTTCTACATCAGAGCACCATCTTGTGAACTCTTTAATGGAAATAGAGAATGCCCAAAACCCTGTCTTATCCATCCATGTTTCCAAGAAAATAAGCCAGAAAACTGAAAATGAGTTAATAGATCTAATAGATAACCTTTCCACCCAGATTTTACACTTTCCTTGGAATGAATCATATATAAGCCTAATGAATACATATTCTTGTTTGACTCTAAGGAGCTCAGTAAATTCATGAAACTTTGATAAATGATCTGAAGTCTAGCTTAAATATTCTCCATCAAACTTAGGGCCAATACTTAAAAGATATGCATCCCTCGGAAAAATATTTGGAAATCCATAAATCTTTGAAAAGTCCACACATTGGTGCATTGAAGAAATTGTAGATGCATCTAAGTCTCTCATGTCCCAGTAGTGTTACCATGCTATAAATTTCTAAATTTTTCAATAATGGAGTCACCAAGGTAGAAGTAGAGCCTTTGAATTGTCTGATCTCCTGCTACCTTCAAGAGCTCAGTTCCTTTAACAAGAATCACCAAAGATGATATTACTTTCAGTCTCTCAGAAGACCCACCAAAATGTTATCACCTAATTGGGACTAATTAGGTTGCTCAATAGTCAATTCAGTGTAACTATTTCAAACCACTTAGGGTTGGAAGTTAGAACTTCCAACCAGAGAGGGATCTCTCAAGAAAAGTTAAAATATTCAATAAACGAGCTTATAATGAAGATGGATAACTCTTAGATGTTTTTTGGATGATTTTTTTTGCAAGTGAAAGATGTGTGAGGGCTACCATTGGGCATGGAGTCAGAATGGAAATTCAGTTACACAAAATTATCATTCATGAAAGCCGAGGCACATGAGCTCTTACAAAATAACTCTGACAACAAAAAAGATACATAAAGGAAGTTGGAGCATAATAATTTATGAATTCCAAGTAATTATGTATGATCAAGCTGAAATAACATTCAAAAGATAAAGGACACAAATACATAAGAACTCAATTATAATCTCAGGTCTGAATAAATACTTCTGCAACTGTCTATTAACTGAGTAGAAAAAATATTACAATAGTAGCTTGGGTCCTTACATCCATCAACCCTTATCTAACTCTAAAAATACTAGATTTATAGAGTGAGGACTCATACAAATGGTTTTCCACCTTGCTAGCTTCGAATTCGTACCGAAGAGACCTATTTCAAATAGGATTACATCACTTGGAGACTTCATAGGGATATTTTCTGTTTGGCAGAGTTTGAATAAAAAAAGGACTCTTATTTCATTAAATAGTTCAAAAAATCCCTTTAATAACCCTTATCAAATGAAACCAACTAATTTTCTGAGTGTACTGGACTACTGATGTGTCATTATGCCACATGGATGCTGAGTTGGACCTCTTCCAAGTCGAATTTTACAATTTTTACACAAATCTGGTTTGTGAAAATTATGAAAAATAAGCCTCATAGATGAGTGCATAATTTTGAAAACCTAATCGCTTTGAAAAATCAGAGAGAGATTTTTGCAGATTAGCTTGTGCTGAAGAAAAAATCCTGCATATTTCTAAAATGATGTTTCATTTGGTCAGAAATTGATCTTGAAGTTGACTACTAAAACATCCATGTACAGGAAATTTTGTAGCGCTCATTCCGTAGCGAACTCCAAAATATAACTTTTGCATAAAATTTGAGATTTCTGATTGTTGGAGGGTCTTCCTTAGGTAAAATAAGGTAAACACATTCCTTCATTCACCCTTTTCATGATATTTTTTTGGAAGTTTGACCTCAAAACATTCTACAACGAGTCTGTAGCGAAAACTCAGTTTCAAGTCTGGAGCTCGCTATGAACTCACCTAACTTTTCCAGATTTTGAAATTTTTACTCTTTATCTCCAAAAAACATGCTTACAGCTCTGTAACTGATTTGATAGAGTATCCTAAGATAAAATTGGTCAAAAAGTGTGTCTTACCATCTTTCAAGGGGCAAAAGGTCATCCACTATAATCATCTTCAATCCCTTTTTTATTCAATTTTTCTTGCACCATCTCCATTGAACCAAAATGACATTCTGAGGTGTCAATAACCATGATCAAGTGGAGAACTGTCATGCTAGATTTCAGTTCCTTATATTCTGAATTTGAAGATGAACAGTTTATTGGTGAGGTGGCAAAAATGGTGTGTTGGCAGCCATGTCATCCTTTTGCTAAGTGATATTCATAAACAAGTGTCCCAATGACACTCGTCAACTCTTTTGATGACTCATCTGCTCTCTGAAATACATTAAATGCTTCAAAAATACCAAAAATTCATCTTGTTGTAAAAACATAGTTTTTAGGCAATTTTGTTGCGAATTCTAACTGTTTTACACTGATTTCGCTATGAACTTGTGTAGAAGTGCCAAATTTACATGAATTAGCCAATTTCAAATATGCATGAGATATTTTTGGCATTTATATTTGACATTGACAACTATCACCTTAATGATGACCTTTAAGACGCACACATATGTACATTTTTTGAAAATTAATGAACTTCATGACCTTATTTCACACTAATGACCTAACCTAACTTACCTAAGACCAACCTAGAAAAACCTAGTTTTTATCAAGGATAACACTATGGAAAGATGATAAAGTAGGACATGGAGAAGGAGGACATGCTATAAGACACATATGAGTTAAAGAGAGAAGACGATCACCACGCAAGAAGACGAAGGAACACTGAACTATAACATAAGATGAAAGATCAATTTCACATGGAAGACTCGTCATATTCAAGTCATAAGGAGGAGTAAGAAGAATAACATGCACCATCTATTCAAGAATACATAAATAAATAAGAAACAAATAATTTCTTGACATTGGGATGTCATGATGCTGTCCATGTCATCAGTGTTATGTCATGTTGTGTCATGAGTCATCATGTGCCACATCATTTTGTGGAATATGTAATTCAATATTGGAGAAATGTATTATAAAGTGGAAGTCCAAAGGACATGTACAAAATATAAAGAGCGATGTAAAGTCGCAAAGTCATGGGAAGTAAAATATTCGTGAGGGTAGTTAAAGAGTCACAAGGTGAAGCATCACCTCCCCATTGGTTATATATATACCCTCATTGTGAGAAGAAGAATTTTCACCTTGGCTCCTCCCACAAGGCATTAGAGAGACAAGCTAGTTAATTTGAGAAGTAAGGAGTGGCTCAAATTATCCACTGTTGGAGCTAGTGGTGGTCATTGTATACACATGTCTTGGAACTTTTACTTAATAACAGAACCCTCATGACCAACACGTTATTCATGCATTGACTATGAATATTTGTAAGAATATTATGTGGATGTTTTTATTTCATGTTTGGTTTCATCCATGCTAAAGTAGATGAACTATTTTTATTATTTTAGTACTTATCATATTGAGAATGTGTTGTAATGGTTGTTATTTTTTTCCCATCCTTGAAGACTATTTCGCAGGATACTAGAAATATTTTTTGTGTTGATGGTTGTAATTACCATCACATTTTTTGCGAACTATTTCACTAGATGTTAGACGAACCCTTATTGGTTGTGTGTTTCTCTAATAGGGTGGTACTATTACCTCTCTCTTAGAGGCTCACTTCTTTATCTCCCTCCATATTAGAAGAGCCTTGACACACTTAAAATTGAACACTCACCTGGCACACTTAATTTCTTTTCAAAGGCACATCTACATTCCTCTTTCTTGCTAACAATTAGACGCAAGGAAAATCTTCAAGAATATATGGTAGTTGGGTCGATATCTCGAATGGGGCTCCTATTCCAAACACTGTGAGGTTTAATTGGGACTTCACAATGGGGATACCCCATTTGGTAGAAAAATTTCTCACATCGTCAACTACTACTTAAGTCTTCTGTGTATATTTATACTTATTCATCCCACTAGTCTAGTCTTCCTTGAGCTTATGGGGGTCTCTTGATTGATACAGTAGGTTGCATCTTAACTATCAATGGGATTTTAACCTTCTAATTTATACTCTATTTGTTGGACATTTTGGGAGTATTATTGAGCCTAATGGATCCATTTATATCTATTTTTTGGTTATTGGTGATGGGGGTTTCTCTTTGCATGTGAGGTCAATCACTTCTTGTTGCACAACACACTATGTCTGCAATGGAATTCCAGTAAGCGGAGGAGAAGGTTACACATCATTATTTTAGTGGGAAAATATATCTCTTTTAATATCAAGACCATCCCATGTATTTATATGATTGGACATGTAATTACTATTGGAGAATGGGTTCCTGGTTTCTTTATAAGGGGATTTTCTGTTAATATTTATATTGATTGGGTAACTCCCTACACCATTTTATCCCATTTTTAGTTGGGTTTTTGCATTGTCATAATTTCAAGCATTTATAATGTCGTATTAGACATTTTCATGATCATGTATAATGATCCCACCTCAATTGTATGACTTTAGGAGGTGCCTACTACTAGGTCCCTTATCTTCTTCTATTTCATGGATGCCAAAAAAAGTAGTGTGTCATAAGAAAATATGAAAACTTTTTTGAATTTATCATCACATTCATGATGCTTCTCTTTTGGAAAGAGGAAGAAGTCACCTTTACCTATGTTTATAAAGATAATCTTGGGTTAGATTTGGACTTCCTCATAAATTTCATTGGATGTTAAGATATAAGGTAATGGATTCACCTTTATTCTATATATTCATTACATGATTAGTTTTACATCATTTTTGTCCCCACTAGTTTCAAATTTCAACCATTTTAAGTAGTGATTAATTATATTGGTTTGGGAGTAGGATTAATTCCTTATCACTTCCACCATCCTTTTATACAAGACTGAAAAGGTTTTTTCATTAAATTCCCATTAGAGAAATTTTAGGTCTAAAATGGTCCTCAAAACAAAAATGTACAATCAAAATAAACTTTATAAGAACCAATAAGATTTAAGATGATGATTTCAACCATGGGGGATGATTCACCATTTTTGGAGTAAAAATGTAAAAATATTAAAAATAAATAAAAAAATAAAACTATTTCTTCAACTCATATTTTCAACTTATCTCCGTATGGTTTTCCTCAAAATTTGATTGGGAGAACTCGTTGGATGCATAATTTAATTCCTCATCCAAGGAGTACTCATTTTTCTTACTTTTGATGGACCCTGCTACATGAAAAATGGGAAATACACGAAAAGCGCGATGCAAACAAATTTTTCATGTATTTCTCATTTTTTGTGTAGCAGGGTCCATCGAAAGTATGCAACATGGGTACTCCTCAAATGAGAAATTAAATTCCACATCTAATGAGTGCTCCTGCTTGAAATTTGAGTAAAAATTTAGGAAGATAAGTTTAAAATAAGAGTTGAAAAAGTAGTTTTTTATTTTTTTCCTCTAAAATTTGATGATGTAATGTAATCTTATTTTATTATTTCCACTATTATTTTATAATATTCCTTAGGAGGCCCATTTTAGACCTCAAAATTTCTCTAATGAATTGTTCTATTTATTTCCTTTCCCTTTGTTGGCACTCACAGGGGAAATTACCCAGGGTTCAGGAGTTTTCTAACTGAACCCCCATGGATACTGGCATTTTCAACATCTGCAAGCAGATGAGGTGTCACCCGAGGTATGCAAGGTGTCTGCAAAACCTTTAAAGGTTATCCAAGGAGACAGGGGACTAAGAGGAAATTATGGCTCACAATGACCCTACCCAAGCTATCATAGCTATTATATGTCACATATAATCCCATGGGAAAAAACATACATTTCAAACCCTTAACATGCACATTACTGCATTCAAATAATATATTCAAGAGTGGTTTCACAACAAACAATTTATACAGAAAACACATTCATCAACAATCATCCATAGTATATACACAATATTAACTTTGACAAGAAAAAATAGAAAACAAGGTTCATTCCTAATGCAACCGCATAGCTATGTACAACAAATAAGATAAATACATAGAAAGAAACAAAAAACTTTAGGCAGACCCATCTTCCATCAATGCCACTCACCATTGAGACACATCATTAAACATAAAAAACATAATTCTAAGGAAAAAAAACTTAATGAGTTCATATTTATATTAACTATTAACAAAAAATATACATTAAACTCATGTGTCCAACAATAAAGAGACATAAATAACATATTCAAATATTACTTCTGGCCAAAGCCATACAATCTAGTTTACTATAATATTTAGAAAAATACACCATGTTGGAGCACCACAACACTTAACTAAAATGAATTTATTATTAGAACAAATAAATGTGAAACATTATAAATATGGAATAGAATAGGTTAGAATATAGTACTCGAACGAAATAAAATTCGAACATTAGAACATCCAACAATATAACTCTTGGAAAATACCCCCTTATCAACAATAATAATTCACCTTATATTGGGGGTCCTCCAGATTCGGCTCATGTAATATTTTTTTATCTCACCCTTCCATCTCACCTAGATGACTTGTTCTTATACGTGTCAACTCCAAATTTTTTCCGCACCATCCCTTGCTGAATCTACCACCTTATCCTATTTCTAACTTACTAGCACCATTGGTGGATATCCTATTGGCTACGACATATTTCAGTTATTTCTTAGTACTCTTTGGCTTCTATCACACCTATGTGCGATATGTTGAGCATCGGTATGTTAAGCATCAACATGGTCTTCTATTCGTGGTATCCACCTCTTCCTACACACTGCTTCCATACGTAGGAAAAAATTCAAAAAAAATTCCCGTATTCCTTCTTTATCCCAAAAATCCCCCAACACTATTTATGGCTCGTGCCTAAGCCACTCTGTTATTGTATTCACTTAGTGAAGGGAGAAATTTTGTAATCTTAGCCGCAAAATTATCGAAGGTTTCTTTTTCTTGGTGTGCAATGGTATCAAACTTGATTATTGTTGTGAGAATTCCTACGATAATTTCTATTAGCAGTGAGGAAGCTTGGAAAAAGGGTTCACTTTCAATCACAATGTTGTGAAAAATAATTTTTGTGAAACAAGTATCGGCAGTGATCTGCATTGCCTCATCCTATAACTACTTAACCTTCTTGTTGGAGTAGGGTCCCCTGGGCAAAGAAATTTTGGATAAATTTTGGTTAAGTTTTTGTTGTAAGCGTTGTGTGCAGATATCAAGGGGATTTGGGGCATGTAAAAGTCCCTTAACTATTGTAATGGGTAAAAGGGAAAACCATGAGGATCAAACCATGGTTTGAGACAATGGTATGTGTGCGTTTTAAGATATATATATATATATATATATATATATATATATATATATATATATATATATATATATATATATATTTGAGTGAAGAAGATGATAGAAGAATAGATCAATAAATTCTTATGTATGTTTTTATCAAAGATTTGGGTCGGTCTCGGTAGAAAGGCTCCTACTGGCTGTGTGTGCGGAGACCTAGTACTGGGTTTTGTGCATGGACTCTACTGCTATGTGCACAAAAGAGAAAGTTTGTATTGATTGAATATCTCTTAATAAAGAAGGAAATTTTGGCAAACTTAGATTGGATATCATTCTAATAGTGACTGTCTTAGATTTGATATGCGCATTATCTGTTTCTTATTATAGATTTGGATCTATTCTGTTGAATGCATATGTGTTTCCGTAATTGATATTCACAATGGTATATTTCACTTATGCACAAGTATTTTTTGGCTTAATTGTTAGATCTGAAGTATAATAATCTATCTGCATAAGGGTTTATTCTGTAGCAATCTGTGAATGTGAAAGAGATAAGTCTATTTATCACTATCTAGGTGCACGTAACTGCTTTACTGTTTGTATGCAATTAGATCCAGTTTCATGAAGTTGCACACAAGGCAATAGGTATTAGATCTGTTGGATCAACATCAAAATATCCCTTAAGGTACAGAAACCTGGTTCCAACACCCCCCAATATTGCTTCGGGTGAGACTTTTGTCTGCACAACCAGATGACTACCGAAAGGGCCATTAGTTGGAGGGTTTTTTTGTTTTAGTGATTACTCTGAACTTGGATCTGGACCCCTCAAGCCAAAAAATGGTTATGTTTTCATGACCAGGATCATTTGAGGGAGAGTTGATGTGGAACCTGACAAAGAAAAAACTTCAATATTGGCTTGACAAGAAGGTGTGTGAATTTGTGATCCAAGAAAAAAGAAGCCCTAAATTTTCTGCCAAATATTGGGCACAAAGGTATATCTACAAAGAGGTCCAAGAAATTTTATTTTCTTCCTTTGCAACTGATTTGCAAGAGTGGTTGTCTTAGCTTGTTGAATTCCAGACCTGGGCAAAGGACAACGCGATCACCAAGTGGACCCCAGAGTTGGTACAAAAATTGGAGAAATCTAGCAATAATATTACCCACATGGTAGATCACTGTATCGATAGCTTTATGGGAGGATTTGTGATTGAATTTTCTATTGATATGTTTTTATCATATTCTAAAGCTGAAAGGAGATTTTTTAACGACCCTAGAGGTAAGTTCCTGCTCTCACTAAATTTGTGGATTAAAATTCTTTTGTGTGAAAATGGTACTTTTTGCATCCATATTGAGTGAATGTCCTATAGAGGCCCAGCCATGTGCAATGGAGAAACTTACATAGTATATCTAGAAGAAGGTTTTGTTTATAGCCCTCTTAAAGGTAAATCTAACAGTGACAAGAAGTCTGACATCAATAGCTCTAGTAAATCTACGCCCTTAGAAGAAGAGGAATTGCAAGATCAGGTTATTCTTAGGTCATTGGCGATATTTAATATCCCATCTACTCCACTTCCAAAATCATCTCACTCTAACAAGACATCTACTCCACCTCCACCACGACCAGATGCTGATATGGCTACTGTTGAGTTACGAAATGGGTATGTATTTAGTATTAAGTTCATCATCGTTTTCCTTGATTCTTATCTTTTTCGTATCTTAATGCGCTAATATATTGAGGAATTATGGTGAGAAATGAAGGAATTATTTGCAGTTACGATTTAAATAAATTTTACTCTTATTTATGCAGGAAAGCGACAAAAGGAACGATTGCTATTCCCTGATGTTGGAACAGCAAAATATGACAAGCAAAGGAAGGAACGCGTCGGTTGCGGACAAGGCTAAGAGCAAATTAGAGTGATCATCGCGGAATAGGAAAGATGTCTTAAGTAATAAATCGGTTGTGAATCCCTCAGGATCGCAAGATCCTAAGGGATCGCATTTACCATTTACTCTTTACCCCTTTCTGATTATAAAAGAAGGCGATTGTAGGAAGAAACAGAGGAGGATCTCTGTTATTTTTCAAGTTGTAAGTTTAATTATAGACTGCATCATTTGAGAATGCGATTATATTGTAATGCCACTCAAGTTCGATGATTAATATCTAATTGAAGTTGTTGTTCTCTCGCATTATCTGAAGTAACTTAGCAGTGCTCGCTGGCGGCTAAGGGCTCGGCCTCTGGTGGAGTTAACTGCTTCCTTGTGTTATATTTCTGATTCTTCTAGAGTTTAGTTGGTTGGATAATTTCTTGTTTCTGTGAGTTTAATCTATTAGCTCTTCATTACTTTCGTGTATCGAGGTAGTATATGTCCTGTTTATAATTTACATCGCTATCATTTGATTTAAGTCTTGTTCATTACAGCATAAATTATCTAGATAATGAATTGCATTGATTTAATCATCTGTAAGAGTTTGATTATTGCTATTAGACTCTCAGAAGTGATATCATTCCTATCTTTATTGCTTTATAGAGATTTAGTATAGTTTAGATTGAGTCAGCTAAGTAGAGGTGAGTTATTTTTACTGTGCTCTCGGCTGATGATGTTGTTACTTGAATTGTTGTAAGATTTGATTTGAGTAGAAGATTGAGCTTTGATATTCCCTTTAATAATTGCAATTGGAGTTTATTAGATGCTTCCATTTATTCTTGTGTCAAGATCTATACTACAATTTAGGAAACATTACTCTCTAAATTAATAGCAGCCACATAATGTGTACACTCTTGAAATAAGAGGACTTGCTCGGATTGATGATTAATGTGGGATAGTTGGAGTTATAAAAGGCACCTTTTATCAGCCAACATTTTGGCGCTGTTTCTGGGGAGAGTGTAGCCATTTACAAAGAGTGATGTATATCTGATAATTTTTGTTGAGGAAGAACTGGGTATTGAAAACGGAAGGTAAGAACCTACGTAACAAGCGAGTAAAGTGCTTGCTCCTCTGCCTGATTTTTGGCACAATTACAGAAAAGGGAAGTAGGTGTTTTGATGCTTTTCTGTTGAGAGAGAACTAGGTATTAAAAACGGAAGGTAAGAACCTGCGTATGGAGTAAGTAAAATGCCTGCTTCCCCGCCCGCTTTCTAGCAGAATTGTTAGGAACTTAAGGTAGAAATAAAAATTTGAATTTTTTTTTGCATGAACGACTAAGAAACCTAAAAAGAACAAAATTCTTCCTCCTAAACCTGAAAAATATAAGGGACCGGTGACCCTTGGATGATCAACTTTTATTGACAAAATATTAAGAAAAGTTGAGTCTCAGTCATCAGTAGGACCTCGAATTATTGCTGCCAAACGTTCTATTGACTTCCTTCAAACTAAAAAATCACCATCTGTAGCTAACGCTGTGATTCATAGTAAAAACAAAGGGGCTGAGCAGAGTTTTAAAGATACTGAGAATGTACAAGCCTGCCCTTCACAAGAAGGAAATTATTGCAACCTCCGTGAAGGAGAAGGAGAAACAGGTAAGCCTAAAATCGAATTACCAGAACCTAGATAGTGACTGAGCAGAGGATACACAGTCTTCTAGATCAAGGTAGTGCTATTAAAATTTTTCCAGCCTCCAGCGGACATCCTAGGAAAAACTCTCCAGCTCAGGAGATCCCTGAAGGATATTGGCATATTTTTGACCAAATGGCTCATAACCAGCGAACTCAAACTTCTACATTGAAATACCCTATCGTTGACAAAACTGTCAATGCTCCCATGAAGGTTATCCCATTATAGTACCTTTTATGGGCTAACTTCAGAAGATCCCGATGCATTTATTTTTGAATTTGATGTCTTATGCAGGGCTTATGATTACACTACCGACCCCTAAAAACTGAAGCTATTCCCCTCTACTTTGAAGGGAGCAGCTCTGCGTTGGTTCATGGGACTTGGTGGAGGCACCATCAATGATTGGGACCAAATGAAAACTTCTTTCCTTAAAAAATACCAAGATTATTGCCGAACTAGAGAACTAAAAGATGAAATATTTCAAATGATAGCCAAGCCTAGCGAGACTTTGGAAGAATATGTAGAACGTTTCCAATATAATCTGCAAATATATCCTTATATAAATCTGCTTGATAATGTTGTAAAAACCATGCTGATTAGAGGTATGAAAGACCAATGGGTAGAGACACTAAATATAATGGGTAAAGGTGATATTTATCAAGAAAATTATAACGATATTGTAGATTTGTGCATCAAGTGTTCTAGGGGAAGTTCAAGGCTGAAACCAGTCGGATGTGATGCAAACCTCAGAGACAGCAAAGCTTCAGGAGAAAGCGTTACACGAAATGAAATCAGAAATCTGTTAGAGGATTTCAAGACTAATATCCTAGGGACCCTGACAACACAATTGGATGTCATGCAAGCTAAGCAAAAGCAGAACAAAAATTGGTTATTTTTTGCCCCCGTTGTAGACAAAAGCACCTTCATAAAGAATGCCCTCTAGACGCGATACGAACATGCACCATATGCACTAAAGAGCATGCCACAGAAAGTTGCCCATCACTCCCAGGATTAAAAGCAGTCTTCAAGGAAGTGGAAGAAGAAGTAGAACCAACGCATCTGTTGAACCAACATCACTAATGGCAAGCATGACAGACAGGTATTCTTACTGATCCATCTTCATTTTTTCCTTCCTCGCAATATAATTCTCAACAATATTCAGGGGCAGCATGGCAGAATCAGCCACCTCAAGAATTTTTTATTCCACCATGGCCCAATCAATAAAATCCAAATAACAATAGTTGGCCAAATTTCCCTTACCCACCACCATTCTGGCAGAACAACCCTTATTCTTCCTAATGGTCCCCTTCCACTTCAAAAAATTAGAACTGGCAATCAAATTGGCAAAGAGCTACAAACCAGCCTATGGCAACAGTCCCTCTGCCTCAACAAACTTTACCAGCACCTTACACATTGCAGTAGAACCCTCAATCCAATCTACGACCACAGCTCCCAGCCCAGCCCAACCCGAATCCCAACAATAGACCTGTCCAATCCGTACAAATTATGGAAGGACCGGAACCATAAAATGAGTTGAGGGAGTGTAATGAACTCAAATTAAGGTCTAGATGGAAAATTGAATCAGAGGGGGATAAAAATATATAATTAGAAGATCCGTTACCTGTATAACAAACACCTCAAGTGGGGAATACGGTTAAACAGAAAAGCCACGATCAAACTATTACTCCTTCTCCACCATTCCCAGAGAGATTGATTATACCCCGCTCAATAGAATATCTCGATTTTGATCTTCTGGGAGAATTAAAAAATATGTGCGTAAAAATACCTCTCCTCCAAGCTATTCAAGACATTCCAATTTATGCAAAAAATATTAAGGAATTGTGTACGAAAAAGCCGAAGAGGAAAATAAAAATAACCCCAATTGTCCATGTAGTCAGAACTTTGTCTAATTTATTATCAGGTAGAGAAACACCGGTGAAATATGAGGACCTAGAAAACCCTATAGTCATGGTACAAATTAAATGGATGTTCCTTCCCCAATGCATTAGTTGATTTAGGAGCAGCCATTAATATTCTCACAACAACAACCTATCAAAAACTTGGCATTACAACCTTGGATCCAACCACGACCTTGCTGGAATTGGCTGACCGATCAGTTATCAAACTAGAAGGGACATTACAGGATGTAATGGTGTCTGTAGATTCTTGGGAATACCCAGCAAATTTCTTGATCATCAATTCTAGAAACCAGCTAGATGGACATCCTTTAATATTAGGAAGGCCTTGGCTAGTGACTGCTGATGCTTATATCAGCTGCTGCACAGGAATTATGACTATAACCGAGGGGAATGATGTGAAAAATTTAGCTTTATACCCCCCTACTCAACCAAGCTTGACTATTATAAAAACCAGGAAACAAACTGCAACATACTTCACAGAAAATATTCGGTCACCATTAACTCTAGGAGAAGCCCTTGAATTCAAAAACCAAATTGAAGATGATATTATTAATACTTTTATCAATCATCCTGCCAGAGTATCAAGTATGAAATGCCACATGATTAAAGCAGTCCTTGACAATGAAATCGAAGAAGATCCCCTGAGAGAAATCAATGACCAAACAATACCAACAACCAATTTTTATAATAGAAAACCTATCGAAATCGAGCCAGGGAAAATCCTGAACATTAACAGTAGTCTGAGTGATGACCAGCAACAAAAACTTACTCAATTTCTTAGGAAAGATAAAGAGACTTTTGCTTGGGACTAATCAGATATGAAAGGGATTGACCCTCATCTATGCATGCATCACATCTACACTGAAAAGGATGCAAAAACGATTTGACAACCTCAGCGTAGATTAAACCCTCACCTAAAGGACATTGTTAAAGAAGAACTTCAAAAATTGTTAGATGTCAATTTTATCTATCCTATATCTGACAGTAAATGGGTTTCTCCATTAGTTGTTGTTCCCAAAAAGAATGGGAAATGGAAAATATGCGTTGACTATAGAGAACTCAACAAGGCAACGTAAAAAGACCACTTTCCCCTTCCATTTATTGATCAGGTCCTAGATACACTGGCAAGGAAGAAATTTTTCTCTTTCCTCGATGGCTTCAGTGGCTATAACCAAATTCAAATTGCCCCTGAAGACCAGGATAAGACTACCTTTACCTGTCCGTGGGGAACATTGTCCAACAAGGTATTACCTTTTGGATTGTGTAACGCACCTGCCACATTCCAACGAGCCATAATTAGTATTTTCATAGACTTGATAAATGAAGGATTAGAAGTATACATGGATGATTTCACACCATATGGAGATGACTTTGAGCAAGCATTACAGACATTGGAAATAGTTCTGGAGCGATGTATTGCTTCCAGCCTATGTTTAAGTCACGAAAAATGCCATATGATGATGACAGAAGGCCTGATCTTGGGTCATTACATTTCAGCAGCTGGAATTCAGGTAGATCTGGAAAAAATCTAGGTAATTCTCTTACTATCTACTCCCTGCACTCAAACATAGGTACATATTTTTTTGGGATTTGCTGGATATTATTGTAGATTTATCAAGATTTTTTCACAAATTGCTGCACCATTATATGCCTTAATAGGAAATAGTGATTTCATATGGACTGAAAAATGTGACACTGCCTTTACATATCTAAAATAGCTAGTATCAACAGCACCAGTTCTACGAGGACCGAACTAGGATATACCATTCTAGATTTCATCAGATGCATCAGACACAACCATTGGAGCAGTTCTTGGCCAAGAAGAAGAAAAGAAACCCTACGCTATATATTACATTAGCAAAAACTTAGCCCCAGCTGAATTGAATTACACAGTAATAGAGAAGGATTTTTTAGCTGTTATTTATGCTATTAACAAATTCAGACACTATATAATAGGATACCCTGTGGTTTTGTATACTGATGACTCTGCTATTAAATATTTAGCTAATAAAACTGTTACGAATGGAAGAGTGACACGATGGTTGATCCTTTTGCAGGAATTCGACATAAAAATCAAAGATCGACCAGGAAAGGACAATCTGGTAGTAACATTCCTCTCACATCTACCAAAGACAGATGACTCGGCAGTAATAGAAGACCAGTTCCCTGATGAGCACTTATTTGCTGTAATCATGAAAACACCATGGTACGTGGATGTCACGAACTACCTAGCAGTGGGAAAATTACCCAAGCACCTGACACGCAGTGAAATAAAACTAGTAGTACAACGTAGCACTCGGTTCCCCTGGATCGGAGGATATCTCTTTCATACAGGAGTCGATATGCATATTCGAAGGTGTGTCAAGGAAGATGAAATCTTCGACATTCTAAAAGCTTGCCACGATGGGCCTTGCGATGGACATTTTGTAGACTACAAGACGAGACATAAAGTCTTACAGTTGGGCTATTATTGGCCCACCATTTTTAAGGACGCTAAGAAGTTTTTCTAGGCATGCGACAACTGCCAAAGAATGGGCCGCCCTGGATAGTCTGACAAGATGCCCTTGCTTCCACAGTTAATCATTGAACCTTTTGAACGATGGGCGTTAGATTTCATTGGCCCAATAAACCCATCATCTAATAAAAAGACATATATACTGGTTGCAACATAATATGTGACTAAATGGGTGGAGGCAGAAGCATTACCAAGGGAAACGGAGGACTCAGTAATCCACTTTCTTTTCCAAATTTTCGTGTGTTATGGCTTGCCTAGAGAAATAATCACGGATGGAGGGCCAAAATTTGTAGGCCATAAGATTGCTGCAACATTAAAAAATTAGCATATCATGCACATAATCACATCTCCATACCACTCGCAGGCAAACGGTTAGGTAGAAAGTACCAATAAAGTAATCGAGGCAATACTAACAAAGACAGTCGCATCTCATAGACATGACTGAGCTACTCGATTTCCAGAAGCCTTGTGGGCATATCACATGACGTGGAGAAATACCACAAGATACTACCCATATCAGCTAGTGTTTGGGAAAGAACCTATCTTCCCAATAGAATTTGAAATTCAGACATTGAGGATAGCTCAAGAAGTAGGCTTGGACTTGACTGAAGCACAGATCAGCAGGCTACGTCAAATCAATGAATTGGATGAAATCTAGCTATCAGCTCTTTATCATACTGCACTAATCCAACAACAAAGAGTGAAATGGCATGATGCCCTCATCAAGAATAAGATCTTCCATGAAGGTGATTGGGCACTTTTGTATGATTGTAGGTTCTAGGATTTCCCGGGCAAAATCCAGACCAGATGGTTAGGCCCCTATGAGGTACAAGAGGTGCATGATAATGGAAACCTTACATTAGCCACCATTAATGGGTCTGGCTACTCTTTTAAAGTGAATGTACATCGAGTACGCCTCTATCACAAACCGCTTACAAGGGAATCCTTTTGCCAACAGATATGGGAAGATTCCACAAAACAAATTATTGCTAAGGAGGGTAACCCTTCCACAGCGCCAGTCCAGTGAAGAAATGTACTTTTTCTTGAAACATGTACATAAATTTTCCTTTCTGTTTGATTGGATTTGCTGATAATAGATTGTACATTAGTTTTTTTTCTTTCCTCTATTTTTCCTTTGCTGTTCCCTATAGGGAACAACTGTTTTTCCCTCTAAGGAACAATAATGATCATGTGTATTCTCTCTTGTTGTTCCTTACAGGGAACAGTTGTTGTTCCCTACAGGGAACAACAATTTCTACATGCATTTTTCTTTGTTGTTCCCTACAGGGAACAACTGATGTTCCTTACAAGGAACAAATTTTTTTGTGTATTTCGCTTTGTTGTTCCCTACAGGGAACAATAATTTTCGTGTGAATTTTGTTTTGTTGTTTCCTACAGGGAACAACTGCTGTTCCCTCTAAGGAACAAAAATTTTGGCGTGTACTTTTTCTTGCTGTTCCCTACAGGGAAAAACTGCTATTCCCTACAGGGAACAACATTTTTTGTGTGTAGCTTGCTTTGTTGTTCCTTACAGGGAACAACTGTTGTTCCCTATAAGGAAAAAAAAATTTTGCGTACGTTTTCTCTTGTTGTTCCCTATAAGGAACCCCACATTTTTTTCGTATTTTCTTTTGCTATTCCCTACAGGGAACAACTGCTATTCCCTTTAAGGAACATCACTTTTTGTAGGTTTTTCTTTTGCTATTCCTTTCAAAGAACAACACTTTGTGAATATTTTTGAGAACATCCTCTTTCTCTTCCTTGCATAATCATCCCTAGACCACCCCAGTTTCACTCATTATGATATTCTTAATGGCATGAAAGGTAAAATACATATTTAAAGACAAAAAATATGGAGGTCTAGTGGAACAGGAAAATACCGTAAATAATTATCATCTTTAACAAGATTTCTTTGTGATGATCCAAAAAAAAGAAAAGGACACAGTTATCTATCTCACTTTACTGTCCTTATTTCCTCTATAAATCAAACTGATTGAATATCTGTACCATGCTGGTTCCCCCCTGCCTGTATAACTCTCTCTATATATTATCAATAAGACTATGGGTATATTTTTTTATATTGATATGTCAAACTTCTTCCGCCATCCCTACTCTTAAGGAGTGATGAGCCACCCTCTATGTATAAAATGGGGACTATATATATATATATATATATATATATATATATATATATATATATATTGTTAGTATGAATCCTTTGTCGAAGTGTACGAAAAAGGACCACTTTAGCTACGCATAACTAATAGCCCTAACAACAAAAGTGGCTGCCAATATTTTCAGATCTGCGGTTAGTTGAACATAAAAGAGCTGCAAAAACCAGATCTATGCATGGAAAGACATTAAGCATAAAAACAAGGGTTTGCTCCATATACCAATAGACAAGACAAGAACAATTTTTGAAAGAATTTTTGTATTATATTAATTGGGCACCTGGGAGGAAAACAAGAAGGTGTATCCAATTCTCCTCAGTGGGATGGGTTCTTGGAAGTCCTCAGCACTTCAGATCTAAGCTTTCTCTCTCCTGTTGGTGTAGAAAACCCAATGCAAGAAATGGAGCTCAAAGGAGCCTACACAGCAAAAAATGAAGAATGTGACCAAGTGTATAGATCCAGAGTGATCTAATAGGCAACAAAAGGTGAAGAATGAGAGGAAAAACCCTCCTATTTATAACAAAATATTGGGTCATTCTAGATCTTGGTGCATGATTAAAATAATGTTAACCAAATCTAGATCCACCTTTTATGGAATATTTTATTATATTTGTTGGAGGAAAAAAGTATTTGACTTGGGTCAAATCCCTTTATTTGTCAAAAATAAATAAATAAATGATTTATTTATCTTTTTAAGGAAATGGTTGAAAGATAATCAAATAAATAATGATTTACTTAATTATTTAAGGAAGTGGTTGAAATATAATTAAATAAATAATGATTTATTTAATTATTTGTGGGTGATTTGGTCATATTTAACAAGGAATATTATCTAAATAAGATTTAAATAATTATTCCTAGAAAATAATAAGATAAATAAAGGTTTATCTAATTAATTTCTTTGTTTTTGGGTTAAACATGACTGGGAATAATAACTAAATTATGGTTTAATTAATTATTCCATGAGGAAAATCAAACAAATATAGGTTTGTTTAATATTTCCTTTTGGGGTTTCCTGTTTGGACCATAAACAACCTAACAAATGTGGTTTATTAAGTTATTTAACATAGTGAAGGCAATTTTACTTAGGGTAAAATTGGTCTTACATGGTGTACTTGGGTCCATCTAATGATAATAGGTTAGATGACTAAAAAATGGTGTAACAGATTGCCCCCCAGCGTGCGAGTGTTAGGAGCAAATCGTATGACCGAAGTTAATGCCAGAAGAACTCACCACTAGACAACAAAAGGGAAGCTTAGAGAGAAATGCAAGGTAGATAGCAAAGTCAAGAACTCACCCTGAGCAGGATGCAGAACCTAGCAAATGCCTCTTTTATGAGAGCACTCGCAGTCAAGACAAGCAGAGAAACACTTATGCCCACCGAGACAAAGTAAAAAAGAATAGTGTGTCCAGTAAACAAGGGACCGAACCATAAAATACAGCTGGCATAATCATGAGCCAGATAAAAATACAATGAGGAATCCCACATACATGCTGTGCCTGGGATAACAGCCAGGACTTGTACAATAATATCTGAGTACATGAGATACAAATACAACCCAAATGCCCCCTGTAAATGGGGAAGGGCTCAAAAAATCTGACTGATACATGCAAATCAAAGAGGCGTTGCAAGTGGCTAAGGCCAACATCATCAAATATCTGGAGCTGCATCGAAGGCTGCAAGGAGGAGGTCATCCGGGCATGTGGGGGGCTACCTGCAGGGCCACCCCCTCATGAGGGTTGAGACATCTCACACACACCCGGGAATCATCAAGATCTGCATCTGTATCACTGAACCATCAAGTATACGGATCTCGGTCATGCTAAAAGGAGCTGGAGTGGAAAAACAATCAAGTCAACGGGAAATGAGAGATCCCTTTGCCTGATCCAAGGCACCGAACAAGAGTGGAAGTTGGAACCAAGGTACACCGCCCTCTAGACCTGGCTTTTGGAATGAATGAGCTGATGTCGAAAGAAGGAGTTCTGCCATAGGTGAGGCAATGAGGGGTCCTCAACTAAGGCACGAGAGAAAATAGTAGAGCGACGGACAGACTGACACTAATGATGATGGTGAAATGGAAGGGATTGAGTAGCGAATGGACGACTTTCCTTGTTAGAGCATAAAGGGCATGAATGGCATGGCAGCGACTGACGCAATATCCTCAAGGATAGGGGAAAGTGGGACTAAAGGCCATAATGTGCGACACAAGAGAGAGACCAAGCAATGAAGGATGGAGGACTATAGCGGGGTACAAAGGGACTCGGGATAGACTCCATGAATGCGATGATGACTCAACTTAGATGCTCTAAACAAGGGCGGATCGATGGTGCTTCCACACAGTAAAGGCCCAATGGGGGACCATGAAAACATGAGTACAAGGTGGGAACTCATGACGAAAATCGACATGAACGTGGACAAGTATGGAGGCGAAGTGGTGCCCCAAGTACGAGTGTCGTAAGTGAGGAGATTCCATTTAAACGGGAGGTGAAGTGACCCTCCTTGGACAAAATGGGTCCGGGTGAAGTAGCAAATCACAAAAATGAAAAAGAGATGCTGGCTATCTAAAAGAAAATAAAACAGGCATTTCAGAAGGGAAATGATAAGGGTAATATTTCTTAAGATAGAGTGCATTGCGAGGATTAGGAAGGGGATTGCCTTCGAAATCCTCTAAGAGGTATGCCCCCTTACCGAGATCCTTACTGATGATGCAAGGGCCTAGCCATAATGACTCGAACTTCCCATGACCAAGGACATCATGGGCTTGGTCATAGACTAGAACAAGGTCGCCTTCGTGAAAAGTGCGAGGCTGGACTTTTCGGTCATACTGAGCTTTGGTGCATTTCTTGGCCGCTTCCATGGTTTGTAAGGCAACACGGCGGTCTTCGAAAGCGCGCTCAAGCATGATAAGTAATTTTTCTAGAGGTTGGGTGTCAGGGAGAAGTTCTACGGCCAGATGCAGGGAAGGAATTTCACACTCGATCGGTAAGACTGCCTCCTCTCCAAAAACGAGGTGGAAAGGAGTAAAACCGGTGGCGGTTTTAACAGAAGTCCGATAGGCCCATAAAGTAGGGAAGAGCATGAGATTCCAGTTGGTTTTGTGCTTATTCACTGTCCGTTTAAGCATATCCTTGAGGATTTTGTTGACTGCTTCAACTTGGCCATTACCTTGGGGGTAATACGAGGAGGAATATTGGTGCTCAAAACCCAACAATGAGGATAGCTCGCGCCATATCTCATCTTCAAAATTTCTGCCATGGTGAGAGACCAGTTGTTTCAGAACCCCGAATCAAGCGATAACGTGGTTAAAGAAAAAGAGGGTCGTGGTAGCTGCCGTGTTGTTAAATGTTGGCATGGCCTCGGCCCATTTTGTGAAATAGTCGACCGCCACGATGATATATTTGTGGTTACCAGCGGATGGCGGGCGACACTCCATAAAGTCGATGGCCCATTTATAGAAGGGACCAGTGGAGACGACCAGATGGAGGGGATCTGGGGGAGCTCGCGCCTTAGGGGCGAAATGTTGGCAATTGGGATAGTGTTTGACTGCCTCAATGCAATCACTGAAGAGGGAAGGCCAAAAATACCCAGCGCGCATGACTTTCTGGGCAGTAGCAAGACCGGAGAGGTGGCCACCGCAAGCGCCGCTATGGCAGGCGTTAAGGACCTGTTCAGCTTCAGCGTGTGTGAGACAACGATGAAGGACAGTATCAATCCCACGACGATAGAGGTCGTCGTCGATAAGGAGGTATCGGGGAGCCTGGTGGCGGATATGTCAGCGAGCCTCACGATCAAGGTGGAGGGCGAACTTTTGGGTTCGCAAGTAAGTAAGAATATCGCCATACCACGGGTCGTCGGAAGTAATGGAAAATAAGTGTTCATCAGGAAAATCATCATTAACTGGAGGGTCTTGCGATCCAGTAGGTAATTCAGAAATGAGCTCAGCGAGGGCTAAGCCTTTCTTACTCTTTGGTGTGACAAATTCGAGGTCAAATTCCAGAAGAATAACGACCCAACGGGTGGACTTCCCAGTGAGGATACGACGACTCAATAGGAAAGCCATGGGGTTGGAATTAGTCACAACCTTGGTGGAGCGCATGAGGATATAATGATGAAGTTTTTGGACTGAGAACACGACAGCCAGCGCTAATTTTTCTTCATATGAGTAGGAAACAAGAGGCCCTACAAGGTTCTTACTGACGTAGTAAATCACATGCTCGATACCATTGTCATCTTCCTGGATAAGGACTCCAGTGACCGAATAGGTGGAAGCAGAGATATACAGGATGAAGTCCCGATCAAAGTCGGGAGGACGGATCAAGGGAGCGGATGTGAGAGCCTGCTTGAGGGCATCGAAAGACTCATGACCATAGGAATCCCAAACAAATGGGATGTTATATCGGAGGAGTCTAAGGAACCCATGTGCGGTGGTGGCATAGTCAGGGACGAACCGACGAAGAAAATTAGCTTTGCCTTGGAGACTTTGGAGCTGGCGTAGGGTACGCGGAATGGGAAGTTCAAGAATGGCTTGAACTTTCAAAGGGTCAAGAGTGATACCATCCTTAGACACTATGAAGCCTAAGAGATGGCCGGCGGGAACACAAAAGACGCATTTCGATGGGTTAAGGTGGATATTATACTTGCGACATCAGAGAAAAATGGTACGCAGATCGTGTAGGTGCTGCGCCCGATGCTTAGAACGTGGAGTGAGGTCGTCTAAATAAGCAAGGATAATATGAGCTAAGTCATGGAAAAAATAAGACATGGCCCGTTGAAAAGTGGCGCCGGCATTTTTAAGGCCGAAAGGCATGGCCGGGTAAGCAAAAGTTCCCCACGGACTAATGAACGCGGTTTTTAGTTGATCAACAGGACGGATAACAGTTTGGTTGTATCCGGAGAAACCATCCATAAAGGATAGAACCTCATGCCCCGCACACTCGTCAATGATTTGGTCAATGAACAGTGTGGGGAAGTTGTCTTTGGGACAAGCTTTGTTCAAGTCGCGAAAGTCTATGCAGACACGGATGGTGCCTTGTTTCTTGAGAACGGGAACTGGGTTGGATACCCAAGTGGTGTATTAAATGGGGTAAATGAAATCAACCTGCTTGAGCTTATCGATTTCGGCTTTGATAGCGTCACGTCTGGAAGGATGAATGGGTCTCAAATTTTGACGGACCGGTTTGGCATCAGGCCATGTGTCGATATGGTGTTCGACAATGGCGGGATCGAGTCCGGGAATTTCAGAATAGGACCAGGCGAAAATATCGTGGAATTCTTTGAAAAGCTTGGTGTAAGCTTCGATTTCTTTCGGGGTGCATTGGGCGCCCAAGGTGATATATTCTTCGATTCCTGGTTTGACTGAAATGTCAATTTTGATGGTAGGAGAGATATTGGCCCTGTTTCCTTCTTCGAAAGCATCAGGTGTAGGGATGGGATTTTTGAACCAATCGACTGCATTGGGAACGAAGTCTTTGGTTTCCACAGCATATTGGTCATGGGACTGCTGTGGGAGGAAGTATGTGTGATGATGCATATCGTCCCATGGAAAGTCAGGGTTGGTCATGGCTTCCATAATGTCTTCATCGGACTGGAAGATGGGAAGACTGGAGGAAGAAGGGTCACCCGAGGAGGTAGTGATGTGTGACGGGTCATCTGGAGGAGAAAGGTTCAGATGCGCAATTTCAACAGATCCAAGGTCGACTGAGGAGGAACCGAGAGTATCTACAGGTTGAAGGTTAGGTGAACTATCTCGCAAGGATGATGATAGGTACAAAATGGTGGTTGAAGGCTCCGTTGGTTCGATAGTGGGAGGAGGAATGTGAATGGGAGTAGGAATATCCTCTGGTCCTATCGAAGTAGGACTCACAGACAAGTGAGAAGGTATCTTGTCATGCGTAGACTTGAATTGGCTGTACATGTCCAAGGAGGAACGATACTTGTCAAGGCGGGGACAGAGGTGGGTGTAATGGCTGTGGAAATCGCACAAAGCACAAGGGTGGTTTGTGCGCAAGGTTTTGAGTTTCGGGAGAGAGTCCGGGATAGTGACGTAGACTTCGGGGATGTCAGAGTCAGGAAACGTCTCGTTGACCAGGATCTTGAGGTGCGGCGATTTAGGACACATATGGGTGGCGTGACCGACAATATTGCACAAAGCGCATTGGATAGCGGGCTTTGGCTGTCGCGGAGGGGTAGGGGTTGTCGGGGCGGCTTGGTCCTGATGGGTTGCCCCCTTACGAGCTTTGCCTTTCTTTCCCGGGGCTGGCACCACAGGGGTAGGGTCCTGGAGAGGTGCGGGGGGCCCGGAGGAAGTGAGGGGGATTGGTTGAACCGGTGTCAAAGCAAGGTAGTGTTTGGGGTGACCGGGTGGGGTAGCGGCTGGAGGGTCAATGTACCAAATGGGTACGCCCAGGGTCAGGTTAGGAAGAGAGAGGGTGGCCATGACCAGTACCGTGTACACTCCTAGTGGGGGAGCTAGAAACGGTATCTGTCCAGAGGGGTAATGGCCAGGTGGGACGACTCCTAAATGGCTAAGGCCTGGAGGAACCGTTCCAGGAGGATATAGGGGCTCATGACTACCAACTGCAGGTGAAGGGCTAGGAGCAGGTTGCGGAGGGCACGGTTGCGGACTAGCCGAAGCAGGTTGCTTGAGAGCAGCCAGAGACGATTGCATCATGCAAACATTCGATGAGCTGGGGTCAGAGATAGGAGGAGGAAGACCACGGAAGGTTCCGATCAAAGAGGAATCTTTGTAGACATCGAGGGAGACACTGGTCAAGGAGTCGACGGTTTGCTTGTTGGCTACAGAAGAGATGGTCGTCTCAGGTGAGGTCTGAGATTTTGGCTCATGATATTTCAACTGGTCAATGGTGACTATCTTTCCATTATGGGGGAAAGACATCTTGCGGAAAACCGCGGATGGGACAGCAGACATAGCATAGGTGTAGCTTCACCCCAATATCATGTTGTAGTCTAGCAGGGCGTCTATGAATTCGACGTCAACGCAAACAGTCTTACCGGCGAGGGTGATAGGACAATTACGAAAGAGGCCAATGGGCTGGGAGGCATGGCCGTCCCACGCTCGAAGGGTGATCGTGGAAGGGGCCAACTCAGGGGATCCGAGTTGCTTCCAAACGGAAGCGGACATCACGCAGGTGGATGCCCCCTCATCAATTATACACTGGGAAACGTTGGCGTTCCGGATTTTGACTGGGATTTGGAAGGTGAGGGAAGGAGGGAGAGGAGGATGGTCCGATTGAGTGGCATCGAAAAAAATAATTTGGTCATCAGCAGGATCTACAGCGCCCACGACAGATAGTAGAGCCTTCTTTTGGGAAGGGCACGACTGGAGGAGTTCCAGTGTGGAAATGGCAGCAAGAGATTGTGCCAAATCATCTACTATGCTATACGAATGAGCAGCTCGACTGGAAGTAGCGTTTCGACGTAAGGGTCCTTTAGGAATCTTGGTATGAACCTCAACGTTGGGTTGAGGGATATGTAAGGGGCCACTGGATGTCGAAAGAGGCTCTGTAGAACCTGAAGAAGGAGGCTCGGGGGCAGACTAAGTAGGAGGCTTGGGGTACTGGCGAGACCGAGTTTGAAGGTGAAGGTCGATGGTTGGGGATGGATCAGAGGTCATCATGAGGATCTGGTAATCAGAGGAACCAGAAATGGAGGGTGGAGTGGAGACCCGCCCGTCAGGTGGTTGGGTAGCCACGAATCCTTGCTGAGGGAAAGGATCAGTAAACACAGCTGGTTGAGTAGTGACCACATTAGGGGGAGCGTGAGGGGAGGCATGTTGTCCGCGCAATGTGGCTTGAGACTCCCACATCTACCGCATCTGTGGTAAAATGGGACAATCGTGGGTGTAATGACCGTAAACACCGCAACACGAACAAGGCTTGTTGGTATGAAGAGGCCTGTCCGGCCTGGGCTGAGTGCCCTATTGCTGGTTAGCAGTGTTAGGGTCAAACCCTTGAGGATTGGGTCCACGAGTACCAAGGGCAGATTGATTTGGATTGCCTCTCCGCTTTCTTTGAGAAGAAGGGGGATTAGTCGCACCCTGCTATGCAAATACTTGCCCTGAAGGGGGCTGTAGGTGCTGTTGCTGGGGTTGAGGAGGCAAGGGAGGTGGAAGCGCATATGTTGGAGGAGCTGGCACACCAGGCTGCAGATAAGGGTAATGGTTAGGTTGGGAAACATTGATGTAAGTAGGAGGTTGGGAAAAATGAGGAGGCATGCCGTATCCTGGGTACATGCTACCGGGAGGGGGAAGAGTGCTAGAGGTGCTGGCCCCTCCGTGAGGGAGATTGTAGCCCATAGGAGGTTGAGCATACGGATGGGAAAGGGATCCAACGATACCGTCAGTGGAATGAGATGCCCTCGGGGCGTTAGCGCCACCGGGCCTGGGGAGGTCAGGAAGGACGGTATAAACATAACCAGACTGAGCATAGATCAGGTCATATTTCAAGGCTATTTGGAGGGCGGCGTCTTCGGTTTGAGGGAAATGGGAGGCGACATCTTTGCCAATGGGAGATAAGAGAGAGCGAAGGAACCAGTCCATATAGATCTGATCTTCGAAGGGGGGAGCTCGACATAAGATTCGTCTTCGTCGCCATTCCTGAACGTGGGTAGAAAGGTGGGTCAAAGATGTTTGCTTGAAGGAAGTCAAGAGCTCTGTACCAGTATCGTATCGGAGAGGGAGCTGGAAGTAAGATAAAAAGGCTTGAGCAATGGTCACAAAGGTGGTATGGGAAGAGGTGGCTTGGTTGACATACCATTTAGAAGCTTCGTCGGTAAGTGTGCGTTGGAACAATCGAAGACGGATGGATTCATCAGTGATGGAATTGGAGGAACACCACATGTGGAAAGATCGGACATGATTGGTTGGATCTTCTCCAGTAAGGCCTTCAAACTTAGGGATGTCGGAGGGGAGCTTGGTTGGCATAGCAGGCCAACCAACATCGTGGCGGATAGGGTCATTGATCAACTGATTGAAATCGGGGAGGCTGAGGCCTGCAATGTACGGCAGCAAGGGTATGGCCGAGGTAGTTCCCGTGGCGGTTCCGCTAGTAGTGGTTCCGGCATTAGGGCCTAGATCACCGCTAACGTTAGGCCCTGGACCAGACATAGTGAAGGTGGCAGGGGTAGAACTAGGAGGAGAAGGAGAACCCAATGAATCAGAAGAGGAGTCAGAGTGCGGACTCGGAGGAGGACTGGCTCGACGACGGCGGGACGGAGCAGGTCGATCGGCCGGAAACTAATGGTGAAGGTCAAGAAGTCTTCGGGAAAGGCGCCTTGGGGGCGCAATGATGACGGGAAGAAGGAAACCGACAAGGGAAAAAAGGGACAGAATCAAGTGAGGTCAAGGGCAGAAAATGTGCAGTGACAATTGATTTTAGAGTCTTTGCCAGGCGGTGTTAACCAGGCGCTTCTTCACTTAGGGTTAGTGTGTGGTGTGCGTTAATTTTAATTTTTAAAACCCTTTTCATTTTGAGAGCAAGAAAAAAGTGTGCTGCGTAACTGAAAATAAATCTGCAGAGAACAGTATATAATGCTGAAATAACAGAAAATTAACAGCTACTATTGCATCTATCTAACCCAAGAAGGCGGGTCCCTCAAAACTAGTCTAAAAAAGGGGAAAAAATCTAGTCAAAACCCACTGAAAAGAGGCCAATAGATCTAAGGTCAAAATGGACAGGGATCTAAAGGATAAAGATGCTGAAAAGAGGTGCAGATCATAGCCAAGAGACAGAGGCAAGGTGGCTGGAAAAAGGGAGGAAATCAGCAAAAAGCGGAAAGGACAGGGAGGAGGTCCTAAAGAGAGGTCCAAACAAAATGACAAGAGGTGATTTGAAAGGAAGAAAGGCTGATTTAAAGGGATCTGAGGAGGAGGTTTCAGATCTGAAAAAGGGAAGGCTGAAACTCTGAAAAACAGATGGCTGAAACAACTAAAACTCTTCCACAAAAAGTGGAGGGTACTGAAGCCCTAGGGGGCTAGGTTCCCACTTAGATGAGTAAAAACAGATCAGAACTAGGTCAAAGCGGGCTGAGACAGAGGCTGGAAAACCCTGACAGAAGCTTCAGCAAAACCCAGAAAAATTGCAGAAAAATCACTGAAAAATTGGCAAGTCGCAGGTTCTGACCTGTTTTCAGTGCAGGTCGCAGAAAAGAGGCTGAAAAGTGCGACCTGGAGGTCCAGGTCGCACTTTTTGGGCTGAAAAGTGCGACCTCCCGTTCCGGTTGTCTCGGCGGCAGATTTTCGGAAAAGTTGCCGTCTCAGTTGCGGCTGATGTTGCTTACCTGCGCAATAGGGCCAGAAACACACGGAAGTTAGAAATTTTAATGTTTTAGGGTTTTATGTGAGAAAAACAACATAAAAATAGGAAAAATAAACAGCTGAAAAGAAGCCCTAGGGTCTGAAGTAGCTGGATATGCAGGAATATGAAAAACGACAGCGGCCGTAATTTAAAACCCGTGTGGAGTCGCCATTTGTTAGTATGAATCCTTTGTCGAAGTGTACGAAAAAGGACCACTTTAGCTACGCATAACTAATAGCCCCAACAACAAAAGTGGCTGCCAATATCTTCAGATCTGCGGTTAGTTGAACAAGAAAAGAGCTGCAAAACACCAGATCTATGCATGGAAAGACATTAAGCAGTAAAAACAAGGGTTTGCTCCATATACCAATAGACAAGACAAGAAAAATTTTTGAAAGAATTTTTATATTAATTGGGCACCTGGGAGGAAAACAAGAAGGCGTATCCAATTCTCCTCAGTGGGATGGGTTCTTGGAAGTCCTCAGCACTTCAGATCTAAGATTTCTCTCTTGTTGGTGTAGAAAACCCAATGCAAAGAATAGAGCTCAAAGGGAGCTCACACAACAAATAATGGAAAAATGTGACCAAGTGTATAGATCCAGAGTGATCTAATAGGCAACAAAAGGTGAAGAATGGTAGGAAAAACCCTCCTATTTATAACAAAATATTGGGTCGTTCTAGATCTTGGTGCATGATTAAAATAATGTTAACCAAATCTAGATCCACCTTTTATGGAATATTTTATTATATTTGTTGGAGGGAAAAAGTATTTGACTTGGGTCAAATCCCTTTATTTGTCAAAAATAAATAAATAAATGATTTATTTATCTTTTTAAGGAAATGGTTGAAATATAATCAAATAAATAATGATTTATTCAATTATTTAAGGAAGTGGTTGAAAGATAATTAAATAAATAATGATTTATTTAATTATTTGTGGGTGATTTGGTCATATTTAACAAGGAATATTATCTAAATAAGATTTAAATAATTATTCCTAGAAAAAATAAGATAAATAAAGGTTTATCTAATTAATTTCTTTGTTTTTGGGTTAAACATGACTGGGAATAATAATTAAATTATGGTTTAATTAATTATTCCATGAGGAAAATCAAACAAATATAGGTTTGTTTAATATTTCCTTTTGGTGTTTCCTGTTTAGACCATAAACAACCTAATAAATGTGGTTTATTAAGTTATTTAACATAGTGAAGGCAATTTTACTTAGGGTAAAATTGGTCTTACATGGTGTACTTGGGTCCATCTAATGATAATAGGTTAGATGACCAAAAAATGGTGTAACATACATATATATATATATATATATATATATATATATATATATATATTCACTAACAATTTTATGATTTTTGTTTAGATGGATGATAGGGGGTCTCATCACGAGCCAACCTACCATGATCATAAGGAAGCAGGGAAGTGGCATTCCCACTATGGCCACCACACCAGGGATATGATCCAATGGATGAATAAACAAATAAAATCCTTGGAAACAGGAGGTCTCAACACGAGCCGGCCTGACCACTTTCGCTACTTCCCAGTGAATGGCAATGTGTTCACCTGGTCACCAAGCTAGCACATTGGTCTCTACTATGGACATCATAAGACACTTCCCCAATTATACATAGAGGACCATGGTTCCCAAGGGTTAAAAAGAAACTTTGTCGAAGCTATGGACGCCAATAGCCAATAGAAGCTCTGCTGATGGTATTGAAGCTTTATTTTACATCAATAACTATTATAATACCCTCTTCTTATAATATTTTCTATGAAGAGATTATGGCCCTAACATACCTTGAACCTTTATGCATGAATATTTTTTTTAATCAATCACAACAATTTAAGTGGAATAACGGCACTAAAGTATTATTTATTGCGCTTCTTGCACATGATGTCCCTTTTTCTTTATCATATCACATCACGACAGCCTATCATTTATTCATAATTATTGGTACAAGCCTTGATTTCACCACTCCAATATCTTTTATGATCGTGTCATTAATAAGCGTACCTTGCCAATCCTCTACCCCTGTACTTCGCCGCCAATGCCCTACCCTTTCATTCATTCAGTCATAGGTGACCAATTAATTTGAAGGGGGGCGGGGACCTCCAGTGTACTTATGAATGTGCTGTCATTTTTTCATTGGATTTTGTAGAATGATACGACATTCCATGATCACAGAGCATGTGGTATGATAGCAGCCCTCAATAATGGTATTTATATTTATAAAGTATCACTTGATAAATTTATCACAACCATTTGATATTACATCACTCAGCTCTGTTCGTTGCTATGATGTTCTTGCTACACTTATCGTTTGCATAATTCCAGCACTATGGGAGGAAGAGTAGTACGTAGAGAACCGCTAATTCTAGCTGTTTCTGATGTAGCTAGGGAAATTTTAGCTTGAGCTGGGTGGATAGCATACTTTAGGAGATTTCAACTACCCAACAAGGAAATTTCCATCAAATTCTTATGACATCTAGAGAATGGACAATCTATGGTACGGGGCAGGAAAATCACTGTATCAGACGCGATGATAGCGGAAGTATCCGGGTTACCGGCAGAAGCACTTGTGTGGACTCGTAAGCGGTTGGAGCTGTAGGATGCTATCAAGGCTTTCAAGGATGAAGGATAGGAGATGTTCAAAAAGGGCAAAGGCGTTCGGCCATCTTCTCTTGGAGAACCATGGGGAAAACTAGCAAGAAACATCCAGAACTACATTACATGTGACGGACACAAAGACGTGGTAAGGCCGCGTTAACTTAAACTCTTAACAGTTCTAAAACAAAAGTGCTATGTTAATTTACCTGCATTATTGAACTCTTTACTACATGACACCGTCGAGAGGCTAATACGGTCCCAACACATAGAATTCGTAGTAAGCCACCACTGTTTGATCAGGCTAATAGTTGGTTATAACCTCGCCCAACAACAACCAAGCTGGGGTGATCTAATATTAGCTCTCGAAGGAGGTTTAGCCCTGCCTACACCTAACCCGATTCATAAAAGGAAGAGGAATACCCTTTCAAGGAACATACCTCAAAACCGTAGATGATCCATAAGGTTGACGTCAAGATTAGGAGTAGCCGAAAATCCTTAAGGCAGTACCAGTCAACCTATAGAATTATCTGGCCCAGTAAGTGAACAATACTTGCAGCCAGAGTCAGAAGGCCAGGATAACCCTGAATCAGACCATGAGGAAGAAACATGGCATTCTGGAGATGAACAAAGAAATGAATCAGGACTTCCCTCAATACCAAGCATGAGCCCCCAAGGTGATTTGTTGCACGATTTCGAATTTTCCCAGGTCCTAGCCAACATGAATGATTACATGCAGCCTGAAAGCCCGTTCAATATTAATTTAGGAGCAACCCAATCTCCTGAGAATGCTGGAGATACCAAAAGTTTGTCTCCCTCAAAAGATGCAAGCCATGAAGCAGAAACCAATGTAGAGGCCATCTGGGAAGCAGTGCACCAATTCGGTGACATGCTTCTAGTAGAAAATAGCCAGGTAGGCCTAAGTACCAAAAACATAAGCCAAGGAGAAGAAGTAGAGACAAAGATGTTTCGAGAAGTTGATATTCAATCAGGAGACATGGTCCTCTTAGAACAGAACCGGGATGAGCAACCAGGCTCTTTAGAGGCAAAAAATATTAATGAGACTATCAGTAGAATAGTTTCTCCTCCAAAAAAGTATAGAGCCAAATTGAAAAAGATTAGGAAAGAACAACAAAAGCTGTGCAAAAAATTAAAAAGGCTTAGAAGAAAAATAAAGGAAATCACAGCGGGAAAGGTCCTGAAAAAAACCCTAGAGACAACAAACGCAGTTGTACAAATAGAATCACATGAAGGGAGGGCGACAAGGACTCAAACCGAGCCCATACCCACTCAACCAGTCATCATTCAAGAAGAACAACATGCAATTTTCGTAGATATAGCTACTCAGATAGAGGATGTACCCTCTCACAACATGGCTACTTAGACAGAGGCTTGGACCTCCCATAATAAAAAGACTCAGATAGAACACATCCTTTCTTATAGCATAAGCACTCAGACAAGCATACAAGCTAAAGACACCATGACACAAAATGACCCCATTATTCTGAATCTTTAGAAATAATTAGCACAAGCTCGACTCGTGTTAGAACAACTTGAATAAGAAACTTTTCCCCAGCAAATATATCAAGCATTGCAGAGGCATCTTCCAGAAATGAATGCGACAAAGAGTGAGACCTTCGACAGATACAGAAAAGTAGAAGAGAAAATAGAGAGAATCAAGATCAGATTAGATAGGGTCATAGCTCGAACAGACACCATCTGCTCATTATATACAGACGTCTTGGCATGTAGGGCTCCCGCCACTAACTATGCCTTGTTTTTGTTAGAATGATACTTGCTATTGAAAATTAAAACCGTGAGAGCTGGAAAATCAATTGAATTAAAAACATTTGAAGATTTTATAAATTGTTGCAAACAACATGGTGTAAAGGTTCAAAGGTTGCTTTGTGAATTTTACCTGCACAATTTTGTATTAGCGGATGAGGTGGAAAAGAAACCCAACCCTTTTGTGGGAGATGTTCAATTCCAGGCCTTTATCTTGTTTGCATTCAATCAACTTAAATGGTTCAAAGCTCATAACTCCTTCCAAAGACAAGAGCATGGGTTGGACCTTTGGGTAAGAAGTGAACCCAAGCACCCTTTGCAAATGCTTTCCAACCACAAGAGTCTGATGAAAAGGAAAGAGGTGATTAAAATTTTAGGGCCTATTCATAAAGATATTGTACAAAACAGAGTATCATATTTTCAATCCATTCAAGAAAGCTCTCTGGCTGCGTCCAAGCTTAGGTGGACAGTCTCTACTAGTAGTGTGCAGGATAGGGAGCCATTTATCTACAGAAATTTTAAAGCAGTTGTAGCACGTTTTGTCACGTATAGCAACCTCATTTTAAGAGAAGGACCCTATTGGTTAGGATGTCAGTTTCGTAGCCCCATAATTTGGTATCCTCCTGAAGGTTACAGGGCCATCTATGAATTTCCTGAAGGAAAGGAAGGGCCCGCTTTTGCACTCTTAGCTCAACATCATGGTTTTAGACCAATTTTTGATGCCCCTTCTCCAGCCTACTCTTTAACTGCACTCCATCAGAATTAATTTGTTTTCATGAGGACATGAAACAGGGTAAGTAGGGGAGTATGTTGAGTTACGAAATAGATATTTTTTTACTATTAATTTCATCATCATTTTCCTTGATTATTATCTTTTTCATATCTTAATGCGCTAATATATTAAGGAATTATGGTGAGAAATGAAGGAATTATTTGCAGTTACGATTTAACTAAATTTTACTCTTCTTTATGCAGGAAAGTGACAAAAGGAACGATTGTTGTTCCCTGACGTTGGAACAGCAGAATCCGACAATAAAAGGAAGGAACGCATCGGTTGTAGACAAGGCTAAGAGAAAATCAGAGGGATCAGTGTGGAATAGGAAAGATGTCTCAAGTTAGAAATCGGTTGTGAATCCCTCAGGATTGGGAGATCCTGAGGGATCGCATTTACCATTTACTCTTTACCCCTTTCTGATCATAAAAGAAGGCGATTGTAGGAAGAAAGGGAGGAGGATCTCTATTATTTTTCAAGTTGTAAATTTAATTACAGACTACGTCATTGGAGAACACGATTATATTGTAATGCCACTCAAGTTCGATGATTAATATCTAATTGAAGGTGTTGTTCTCTCACATTATCTAAAGTATCTTAGCAGTGCTCGTTGGTGGCTAAGGTCCCAGCCTTTGGTGGAGTTAACTACTTCCTTGTGTTATATTTCTAATTCTTCTAGACTTTGGTTGGTTTGATAATTTCTTGTTTTTGTGAGTTTATTTTATTAGCTGTTCATTACTTTCTTGTATCGAGGTAGTGTATGTTCTATTTATAATTTACATCGCTATCATTTGATTTAAGTCTTGTTCATTACAACGTGAATTATCTAGATAATGCATTGCATTGATTTAATCATAAGAGTTTGATTATTGCTATTAGACTCTCAGAAGTGATATCATTCCTATCTTGATTTTTTATAGAGATTTAGTATAGTTTAGATTGAGTCAGCTAAGTAGAGGTGAGTTATTGATACTGTGCTCTCGGCTGATGATGCTGTTACTTGAATTTCTGTAAGATTTGATTTCAGTAGAAGATTGAGCTTTGATATTCCCTTTAATAATTGCAAATGGAGTTTAGTAGATGCTTCCATTTATTCTTGTGTCAATATCTATACTACAATTTAGGAAACATTACTCTATGAATTAATAACAACCACATACTATGTACACCCTTGAAATAAGAGGACTTGCCCGGATTGATGATTAATGTGGGATAATTAGGGGTTATAAAAGGCACCTTTTATCAGCCAACAACTACCTCCATGAAGTTACCTAATTTTCGTGGTATTGAGAACGAAGACATGGACCAATTATGGTTTATTATAGACGTTGAATGGACAACCCAAAAGATCAATAATGATAATGTTAAGAAAGCACAGATGGCTATTGCATTTCAAGAACGCGTGCTGGAGTGGTACATAAGGTATGAAGCGACGAACACTAATGCAAAAATTGAGAATTTGAAGGAAGCATTGAAGGAACAATTCAAAAATCCAAAATCATATGGTCCATGTGTGACTGATTTAAAGGAAATCCACCAAGAAGCGAATGATTCTGTATGGGAGGTAGATCAACAATTGAAGTGCACCATCATAGATGGAGGATTTACTATTGATGATACAAAAAACAAATAATGGTTCATTTACATGTTGCTACCACATATGCGACAATTATTAAATCAATAGAAGATTGCGATGTGAGCTAAAGTTATGGAGATTGCAATGAAATTAGTAGCCTCACCTATCCCATTTGCGCAGGCTGGGGTTTAGCAAATTCAAAATCAACTAGCTGCACTACACTTAGAGATACAAAGTCTGCACCTAGAGAAGGGGAAGGACGTATGCGCAAGTGTATGTTGTATACATTGTAAAGTTAAAGGGCATCATAAAGATTAATGTCCTGTATACAATGACTATGTAACATCTGGAGGACCAAGCCCGATTAAGAGCACAACAGGACCAAGTGGAACCCCCACATTATGGTGCATGATTTGTCAAGCAACGGGTATGCAGAAAACAGACTTATGCCCTAGGATCGGTAAATAGATTCCTGAGCTTAAGCAACCTTTCTGCAAATTTTTCTGATCGGTGGGATATGATGAGCATAAATGTCGCAACTTTGATTTGATGATTGACCAAGCTGGCTTATATAGGATGCAATCAGAAGGACGAGAACCAGGGTCACCTTCATCTCCCTTTGGACGCAGTGGATTCCAAGGCAGAGGTCGAGGAAGAGGAGGAGGAGCTGGTCGAGGAAGGGGATAACTCATCTGCTATAACTATGGGGATGTTGGTCATTATGCACATGATTTTCCAAACCTGGCACAACAATTATACAAGTATTGTAGACAATTTGATCATTTATTGAAGATTTCCCTCTATTAATTGCAAGAAAGTAGGAAAAGAAACCAGGATAGCTCGTGCTTTTCAGATTCAGATGAGGAGATGGAAAACTGTAAAGATTGTTTGCATGAAGTATCTGCGTTGTGCTGCAATCGGGTGACAAAAGATCTTCAGTGCATATCCTCAAAGGTATGAGAATTGCCTTATTATGATGGTATGAGTAGTGTTAATATAATTTTAGAAGAACTTGAAAAAAAATACCAGAAGCACAGTGGTTCCATGCGCTCGACCCTAACATGCTGGTGGGTGACGCACAAAGGTAACTTGGCTAACTGTGGATAATGTACCTGCATGATGCATTTGCAATTTGAGCATCTGAATACCAAAGTAGGAGATATCTATTCTAGACAAGGCAATATGCGCAAACATTTGGCTAGATGGACTATAGCATGGGGCAAAGAGCCAAAGAGAGAATGGTTGCATATATCCTTCCACACTTTGGGGAAGGTGCCTATGTACTCGTACCTCAAAGCTGAGATGCGGTGGGGAAATACTGAATTGACTGCGCTAACAGAAATTTTTATCGTAACCATTAGTTTTGAAAGTGGGTTCGAATGCCTTAATGAGGCATTGCAAGATATTCAAGAAGTTATCTTTGACACCACAAAGTCATCGGTGGAACACACCTTTTCAGCATGGAATGCGGAGATGAGGGACATCATAGAATGTTGAAATATGTCAATCTAAGATAACAAATAAGACCCAAGAAACATTACTATTCCCGATTCTGAAGGGCAGTGCGCAATTTTTCGGCCTACGGTTGAGTTATCTGATTTAACTAAGCCTTTGAAGATTAGACAAGTCAATATTGGCTCAAAGGAACAACCAAAATTAGCAAATATAGGGGAATACTAGGATGATGATACAGTAGGAAAGGTCGCCGAGCTATTGACTGAATACCAGGAGTTATTTCCTACAATTTTTTTTTAATTGAAGTGGATTATGGGAGACCTCAAGATAATTAATACCACCTTGAAACTAGATGTGCAACCCATGAAGCAACACCCGTATATATTGAATTCAAAATACAAGTAGAAGGTCAAAAAAGAGTTAGAGAAAATGGTGGCTACAAGGATCATTGAACCAATAGAAGAGTCTGATTGGGTATGCCGTATGGTGGTTAAAGACAAGAGGACCAAGGGATAAATAAGGATTTGTGTAGATATGTGCAACTTGAATGATTCTTGCATGCATGACCCGTTCTGAACTCCCTTCTCTGATGAAATATTGGACAATGTAGGTGGGTAGGAGGCCTACTTATTCACAGATGGATTCTATGGATACCATCAGATAAGGATCGCACAAGAGGATAGAATAAAAACAACCTTTGCAACAGAGTGGGAATCCTTTCAATAGACAATCATCCATTTGGTCTGAAGAATGTGCCAACTATCTTCTCGCGCATAGTAGTAGCTGCGTTCAAGGATTACCTCCACAAATTCTTAGAACTATACTTTGATGACTGGAATGTATTTGGATTATTAAAGAAGCATGTGTCGAGCCTACACTTGGTGTTGGATACTTGTCAGAAGTATCTGATCTCGCTCAGCCTGAAGAAGTGTATATTTTGTGTTCCTTTCAGGATCTTTCTCAGTCATATTGTTTGTCGACGAGGATTGATGTTGGATCTAGAAAATATTATTGTTATTGTTAACCTGGAGGTTCCCACAAATGTTAAACAATTGCGCTCAAATTTGGGGCACACAGGGTATTATAGGACGTTTATTCAAGGTTATGCACTAATCACTGTGCTAATGGAGAAGTCATTGAAGAAGGATGCCTCATTTTGCTGGGATGCAGACTGCCAGAAGAGATTTGAATTGCTTAAGGAGAAGATGGTCACTGTGTCCATATTAGTTTTTCTATATTTGACAAAGGAATTCCATGTACATGTCAATTCACCTTGCATCACGTTAGGAGTTGTCTTGATGCAGCCTAGTGTATGGGATATTGACCACCCTATTGCATTTTCTAGTAGGAAATTTTCAAGTGCAGAGCGCAACTACTGAAACACGGAGAGGGAAGGATTAGATATGGTCTACGCACTGCATAAATTCCGCCACTGTCTGTTGGGAGGTCATTTTAAGATGTTTACTAATCACTCTGCTTTGAAGTATCTGGTCAAAAATATTGTGTTAAGGGGGGGGGATCTGAAGGTCACTGTTATTATATCAGGAATATGGCTTTGAAGTAATTTTGAAACCAGGGAGACTAAATGTTGGGCCAGACCATCTGTTTCACATTGAAAACAGAGAAGAGCCTAATAACTTGGAAGAAGGACAACTAGACGTGCAACTATTTTCCATTAAGGTAGTAGATGATCAATTCACTGATATCATTCATTTCCTAACCACTAGGAGTGCACCCACAGAGTATACGGTAACACAGAAGAAAGATTCAATCTTAAATGACTTGGATCTTAGCCAGATCAACATACATGCCTCGCTCATCTACGATGTAACCCATATATTTGACTTGTCACATTCCAAATGTGAATTTCACCAAGTTGACACATAGTTGTGCTTCTACAGGGTTTGAAGGACTTGTCGAATGTGTTGTAGGTTTTCTTCCCAACTCTTTTTGAATATGGGGATGTCGTCGATATATACAACCATGAACGAGTTGGTGAAGATTCGCAAGATGTCATCCATCAACCTCATAAAATTCGCTGGGGAATTCATCAACCCAAAAGGCATGACCAACCATTTGAAAAGGTCCTCCTTAAATTTGAAGGCGGTCTTCCATACATTTGTGGGCTCTATTGGAACCTAGTGATAACCAGAATTTAGATCGATATTGCTAAAATAATTGGCCCCCTTAATTTGGTCAATAAGGACATCAATCCGTGGGATTGGATACCTGTTCCTGACAGTTATTTTGTTCAATTATTGATAATAAATGTATAGCCCCTAGGTCCCATCTGTCTTTTGTATAAGTACAATCAGGCTCCCACAAGGTGAGAAACTTGGTCGAATGTTCCCTTTTTGTAGCAGCTCCTGGATTTTCTGGTTGACCTCTTCATTTTCCAAAATGGAACCATGATATATTGGCCCATTGGGTAGAGGTGCTCCGGGGGTCGTATAGATTGAATGCTTTATTTGAAAGTGTAAGGGCACCCCTGTGGGTGAGGAGAAGATTTTCCTGTATTCTTCCATGACTTTATTCACCTACTTCTGTTGTGTGGAGGAACCTTTCCTGGGGACCATGGATATGGCCACAATATTACCCTTATTTTAGATCGAATATAAAAGAAAAAAAAATTCCCGGTTTGGGAGATGAACTTACTACATTGATTAGGAAATATCAAAGAGATGGTGATAGGTGGGCTACCTCTGGTATCATGTGTAACTTATTGCCCAAAGTAATAATAATAGTGCGAGGCATAGACTCGTACAAAGCATGGTGTTTCCACAAATATGGTTGGCCTAATAATACACCACAAACTTCAAGAGGAGAAAAATCACACAGTACCTCATTAGTGAAGGGCTTGATGTTGTAGTGAAGGTGAAACTATTGGCTGACATAGAGATCTCATCCTTAGTGAAGCCCCTCTATGGTGTATGGTTGCAGGTGTGGTGTGGCGATAGGCCCATATGCTTAACGACCTCTGCAGGGATGAGGTTATTTTGGCTCCCGCTGTCAATAATCACTTGTGTTGTAGGTGGGGATCTTATGGAACTCACACCACTTTCATGTGTTCTTATTTGTCTTCATGGTGTTTTTATTTTCTTGCGAATTTGGAATGTTTTCTTGGGTCACCCCATATTGGCTTTGTCATTAATTTTGTGGTTTGGGGGAATTTTTCCCTTGCTTCATATTCACAAATCCAAAGTCTCGCTTCTTCTGTTTAAATTTATGCTCGATCTTGATAGTGTATCAATAAGTGGTGCCAAGCGAGGATTTTTCCAGGAACTCCATCTCATCCTGGATGTATTTGTGTAGATAACTACGGTCCCTGGGTACCATAAGCTACTCAAAATCCTTGATACCCAGCTTCGTGAGAAGGGTATGAAAAATATTTGCGAACCCTGACACCTCTTGGTCCCTTCCCTACCATAGTGTGGTCCATTTTATGTACTTATATTCATAGCTCCCAACAGGGTGATATTGTTCCTTGGTGGCGTCTCGAAAATAATTCCAAGTGTGTATGGCTGAGAATAGTGACAATTCCCTCTTTTCATTCTTCTCATAGTAGGTTTCCCACCAGTACTTGACGTGTGGGGCGTATTTGAGGAGTGAAAAAGTAATCTTCTCCCTATTGGAAAAATCATGAACCTATAAATACCCTTCCAATATATTTAACCATTTATCTACAAAATATGCATCTATCTGGCCATCAAATATAGGAATGTCAAAGCTGAATTGTACCTTAAAGGGAGTCGTGCCCCTAGAGTGGATGCTGGATGAAGATGCGTCGCTTGTGGGAATCCGTCGAAGGATCTGGGAAAATTTACCCATCATCGTGTTCCTTTGTTGCTCGAGGGCTTCTTCGAGAAATATTTTGAAAGGATCTCCTACCTCCTTTTCTTTATTTTATTCCTTTATGGGATACCGTTAGGGTCAGTGAGGTTGGTATTTCAAAGGATCAACTAGTTCAAGCCCTAACTCCTTATACCCTAACCTCATTGGGGACATGCTTAGAAAAATGAAGAAAGATCAAACCGCTCTGATACCACTGATATGTATTTACAAAGGAAAAAATGGAATACATATATGAACAGAAACACAAATATACAACGAAAACAAAACTTCAATTCATTAATAATAAAGTACTGAAAAACAGTTACAAGAAGAATGGAAATAAACTGGCTCAGATGATGGTAGCTTATCTCTAAGAAGATATGTGACGGCTACATGCCTATGAGCTGTGTTACAATGAGGCTCAAAGGCCTATTTATTATTGAGAAACAATGGAAAACTCTAAACATCCAAAAACCTAACCCTAGGAGATGAAATGCCAAAAATATGGGCCCCGTTGGGATAAATTAGTACATAACTTCCCAAGGTTGTAAATTTGGTATACAGTCTCTGTTTGATGCACACGATATCGAAAAATTTAATGAATGACTCATGTTTTCCTGTTTTCCAAAAAAATGTCATTTAGGGCCTTAAAACGGCTCTGGAATTTCATGACTCAAAAAACTGCCAAAAATAGTAATATGTGCTACAATTAAGGAAACTGAAAGAAACCATGGGGGTTCAAGTAGAATAGGAGGGTGGGCACCAATATACACCTGGATCATTATATAGGGAAAAGAGTCACAATGGATCAAAAAGGCATGTGAAAGGAATGACAGAATCAATTGTAGGAGAAATCACTACTTGATGTGTGGAAGCGGTATCACCTTCAACGAAGCTTGGTAATGAAGGTGGTGGCTTAGCTTGCATGGAATATACTACTATGAATGGGTTACAACGTGTATTGAACTGAAAAATAGTCACAAAAGGTGTTAAACCATGTGTGAAGCATAATTTGAGAGTTGATATTCCCTCAACATGAGTGTCGACATCTACGCTAGACGTAATCTTGATTGATCAACTGAGAACAATGAGGGGTGGATTGAAAAGTTGAATGGAACCACCTGTGTAGATATATTAATATTTTCAACAACATTTATTGACTGCAAAAGCGGATTGGACCGTGCTCCTATTCCCATGCCCAAGGCGTTTTCACCACTATCCATCTCAAAGCTCAAGGAGCGGTGGAAGTTAATTGACGTATTGAAGTATCTCCACATTAGAAGCCTGTAAAAAACTAGAAACACAATTTTTTAGCATTGCTGACAACATAGAGCGTGACCTAATCTATGACGCAAAATTTGAGTGGCTTGAATCCATGAAGATTGCAGGGAAGAGTGTGGAGATATTCATAACTAGGTGTGTGGAACATGAAAATGTTGCCTCACAATAGACACACGATCTTTTGGATGAAATACAAACTTTCATTACAATTTGTTGCCAGGAGACAGGAGGCCTTTGAATATGAAATATTGTAGTCTTATAGTACTTCTTTGAGAACTCCTCTTCTCCCTTGCAAATTAATATTTTTTATAGTTTTCATGCCATGGAAATTAGTCATTTCTATGTGTTGATTATGTCTTTTTCAGTTTGTATTTGTAAATTCTATGATTTATGGTGAGGCATTCGTAGTTCAACTCTTCATTGCAAATTCAATTTGTGGATTAGTGATTTATTCTAAGAATTTGATCTTGGTTGAAATCAGTTGTGTATGAGACGATGTAAAAATATATTGATATATGACATTGAATTTTAATGTTCTGAAGCTATTTATAAAAGGAATCAAGTACAGGTAAAAGCTCAATATGGATGGTTGTCGAGTTAGTTTGGAAGTTGTGGATCTAGGTAAGGATCCCTCATTTGTTGAAGGTGTGAGAATGGTATTCTGGTGAGGTTATGTGATAGCTTGGGATGTGTTCAGTAATTGAATTCGATATATCCTTGATTGAGGAGTTTGAGAGTGAAACTTGGGAATCCAACTACACATTTACAAGGGTTAAGAGACAACTTGATGGAGCTAATAGCTTAGAATATTTCGAATTGATAATGATGGAGAAGTATGTAGTTATAATGGTTGACATAACCATGTATGCGAAGGAAATCCTAGTAGACAGGTGGTTGCAATGGTGGGGCACCCATGCATTTTGGAGGATGGTTGTTCCTTTATGTGGACGTTGAAATATTTCTCTTTATCTTTGTAAACACCAGGACCACAACTAAAGTTTGTTGATTGAGATTGAGACAAATAGTCATTAAGGGGGAAATTGGAAAATATAATTCCTACTTGTCCTAGTTGTGATGGTTTCTAAGTAAAAGAGTTTGTTCCTATTTTTTAAGAGTTGTTAAGATCTAAATGTTCTTAAATAAATGTGTGGTTGAAGTATTTTCTCAAACCAATACTACTTGTATTTTCTTAAATAAATGTGTGGTTGATTGTATGGTTAAAATAGAAAATCTATCTTAAACCAATATTTGTTATAGATATATGTGATGCTTAATAGAATAGAGAGGAAGTTTTTGATGTGCAAACTAGTTTTCCAAATTAATTAATTAAATTTTTTTATATATTAAATAATAAAAAATGAATTGAGATAATTCAACTAAAACAAAATACAATTTTCTAAAATACAAATTTTAATTATAATTTTTTTATTTAATCATTTTTAATATTAAAATCAGTTAACTATATAAAATAGTTATCATATTACATTACATTATTTTATATAATAATAATATTTATATATGATAATAAATTAAAAAAAATAAATACAATGTAAATCATATAAATTCAAAATTCAAATTCTTTATAACTCAATCCAAAATGCTTGAAATAAATTTAAAATAAAATTCAAATATAATTAAATTAAAAAAGAAAAATCTTTTAATAATAAACACATTATTAAAATTTGTTTTGAAGGATTTTTTTGGCACATTTTCTTATTTAATTTGTCTAAAATTCATAAGTTTTGAGCTGTAAACTCTCCACAACCAAAGTGTCTTCTAAATTCTTCACATGTTAAACTATAAATGTAATCAAAATCTTATTTTAAATAAAAAAATTAAGATTTGAAAAAAAAAAAACAAAATAAATAACCACACCAAAATAAACAAAACCGAACAAAAATAAACTCCAAAGTCCAACCAAAAACTCCAAAATATAACCGGTTTAGAAAATAGCATTATTAATTTTTATAAATATAAATTAAAAATATTATTATTTTATTTTACAAATAAACATAAACATTAAATTTTGTCAAGATCAAATACAATATACATGAAGGCACGCGGCGATGCTGCCTTTTATCTTTACGACTTTCCTATTGAGTAGAAGATTCGTTTGTCGGCGGGTTGGGTAGTTGGTTAACGATGCACAGATTTAATAGTTTCCCAGTAACAATAAAATCTGGATTGCTGACATTGTAACAATAGTGGGCTCAGTTACTGAGTTAATCCTTTTTATTTTTATTTTTGCAAAGCCGTTTGCAAAATAATTTATAGATAATTAATAAATAATGTATGACCTAATAAAGGTTCAGATGTCTATAAAGATACTAGTAAGACGGTCCCATTTGGTCCTATTTACAACAATTGCAGAAATTGAACTCAAGTAAAGAGAAAATATAGGCTGGACTATGTTTTAAAATTGTGTTGGCTAACAGTGAACAGTTAGTTAGTTTTAATTATCTAAGGAAATAGGTAAATTGCTCAAAACTGGTTGTCTGTCTTTTTACAGATAGAGGCCACTACCTTAGAATTTCAGGTGAGACTGATTTTTTTTTTTTTAAGTAATAATGCTTCTGCATTCAAAAATAAAAAGTAATAATTAGTAAAATTATCCCAAATTCTAAATTAACAACTGAATTATAATAAATTATTCTACTAATTAAAAAATATATATTCAACTAGCCCAAACTAAAACCTAGAACTTTACTATATTTTAACATTTGAAGATAACTAAAAAGATAATTACACCTATAGGCATCCTCTTGTTGGAAGTGGCCACTTTAATCTTTTTGGTAATTAATCTTTTTCATCCAGTATATTCTCGTCGTCACCGCTCCATCAATGAATGCAGTTGAAAGGCATAACCTCCTTTCACATCTAAATCAAGTGTTTAAACCGTACTTCAATTAATTTTTTACCAAATTATCATTAAAAAATTATTGTGCCTCTTATTTATCTCCACGTATGAGGGATTAAAGAAAATGAAATTAAAAAATTAGAGCGAAACATGCCTTTGAAACAGATGTCTCTTTGCATTCTGAAATGTATGAATGTTGAAACTGTTAGTCATCAGTATTTTTCACTATTTATAGATGATTGAAGATTAGTTCTAAGATTTCTAAAAACGACATTCTTTAAAATATTGTGAGTTTCAAAAATCTCACTGCCTTCATTATCCTTATAGAATTTTTTTCACTATTCCATCAGCTTGCCATTCCATGCTCACCCTATCACTCCTACAAACTCCTTATGAGATTTTACCTATCATTTTCAGCCTCCTTCCCTGCCTATAACCTCATTGGCCTATTTTTCCCCTATCCATAACTCCATTTTCCCTCTAGGGTTTCATATAGCCTAATCTTTTCCATGTTTCCTAGGTTCCTCAAGCATTGATGGTCTCAAAACTATCTCTGTAGGCTCTTTATATAAATTAAGCACATTGGATTTTGGATCTTCAATACAACACTTTGACAAATACTCTATTTTTCACTTGAGACCTCCAGACCCATTTTCAGTCAAGGTCAAGTCAAAGAACCCTCCCACTAGGTCAATTAGGGTTTCACATGTTCTAAGGTCATCATTGTTGTTTCAAACACTTCATTTCCTTTGCTAGAATCTGGCTCAGATGTAATGGAATGTTGAGACATGGTTATTCAAGAAGAACCTAAATAGTTTCCAAAGAAGACTATCCCTTCAGTTTAGAGTTTGCACATGAGGAAAATGGACAAACTTTGACACTTCTGCAGGAGTGTTGAAAGGTCTATCAGCAGAAAGTACTGGTAAGGTAGGTGGTCTACTCTTGAATGAAGACAACTTGCAGCAAGGAAGAGAGGAAACACTTGTTCTTGTAGATAATTAGGGTTTTTGAGCTTGATGGTCCAAGTAGAGTGCCAAATAATGATCAATTGCAGAAATGACCAGGGTGGAGGCACACCAAACCAAACATGAAGAAAGTGTGTCAAAAGATTGATGAAATAGGGAAAAATGTGAGGTGAATTGGACAGAAATAAATGAACTTGAAAGGGCTATAGAGAACTTAGAAGACAACACTGATGATTACTGCAAAAAGCACTCTGAACACCTAGGGTTTTGGGAAATGGAAAGAGAAGGTGAAATGATGTGTTAAACTCCATGGTGCAAGCAAAAGGAAGGTTTTGAAGGTGCTGCTATGTGAAATCCTCCCAAAGGTGTTTAATGAGCTTGTCATGCCTAAATGAGAAGAAGAAGAATTAAACTCCATGATGGAAGAAAAAGAGGATTTTGAGGCTGCTACTGTGTCAAAATTAACATGTCAAAGTCTCCAAGATCAAAAGGAACACAAATTTCATAACTCCAGCAAACTTCCAGCCAAGGTGAAAAGGATAAGTTGAGTATTGTAATGGAAACCACAAAATTTTTTGAAGATGCCATCATGTGTAATCTAGCCCTAAAGTTGTCAAAATCAACTTGTTATGACTCAAGGAACAAAAAGAGTGTCAAATTCATCATTTCATTCACCTGCATGCAAACAATGTAAAACATTTAGTGAGAAAAGGTGAAAACCTGAGTTGAACTTCATAATGGAAACCACAAAATATTTGAGGATGCTGGTATGCATAATCATCACAAAATCATCAAAATAAATATCCCAAGTCTCAAAGAAGCAAAAGGAAGAGCCACCTCAAATGATTTCAATCACCTACAGGCAAAAGTATAAAGGAATATTAGTAAAAAGGAGAAAAAAGGGTTTTAGACATTAGAAAGTGGGTTTCATGATTAAATCAATTTTCCTAGCCTATAAAAGGTCATCTAACACATCAAACAAATTATTGTTTCCTTGGAAAATCATTAGAGCGCTTAGGAGTGAAGAATTTCAAGTTTCAAAGTCAAAATTGGACAAATTTTTGTGGTGCTACACACTCAGCTTAGTGCTGCACACTTGGGATCGGGCGTTGTGCCCTTGGATTCCCCCCATCCCCCCATACATTTTACATAGGCAATGCATGCCTGGAAGTGGGCATTGCATGCCTGGCAGAGTGTTGCACTCTTGCCCGGAAACACACTCAGTGCATTTTTCTTGGCGCCATGCCCTCTGGACAGGCGTTGCGCGCTTAGCCTCCATATTGTGCCCTCGGCTCAGGCATTGCACACTTAGCCTCGACGCTGCGCCCTCAGCTCAAGCGCTGCGCTCTTGGCCAGGAGGGATTTCCAAGCAGTTTGATCATCCAAATCAAGTAAAAACACCTCCAAACTCTTGCCAGAGGTCCCTCAAGCATCTTTAAGGGGTAAGTACAAGTCATCAACTCCTCTCCAAGTAATTTTATCATCATTTAATTGAAAGAAGTGAAACCCTAAGAGGAAACCCTAGGTGTTTGAACTTGCAATCACTATTTGTCATTTCTTCATCTGCCTATAAAGAGTATCGATCAAGAAAAGGGTGAATTAAGGTGTTGTGAAGGTTGTCATTTATCCAAGCTGGTCATAACACTCATACACTTTGTCCCTTCACTTGCAAAATATTAACATTCCATTGCCCTCCTTCATCTCAAAGTGACATTAGCCCAAAAGTGTTTCAAAACAGAGTTTAAACATATCAGCAAAGGGTTATCATTGAGTTGTTAGCCTCTCACTCATTCTGATACCCTTATACCCTCACTCATTCATCTCACTCACTTGCAAGGCTGCATTTTTCATCACCATTCCTTCATCTCATTTCCATTTATAGCCCTAGGGTTTCTCAAGGCAAGGTTTACAATGTCAGAAGACAGTGGTAGTGGAGGAGAGGCTCAAATGCCAAGGAGGAATGAGCACAAAGGTGGAAAGATTAATAGATTTGAACCCCCCAAGACAAGGGAGCTAATGGCATCTCCCCTTATTGTTTCATGTTTCAAGCATGTGGGATGCTTTGATTTTTGTGAGAAGGTACAACAGGTACAAAAACACCCTGAGCTAACCAAACTTTTCATCATTAACTTGCATGAAAAACAAGTTAACCTTGTAGGGGTCACCTTTGAGCTATCTGCAGATGCTATTGCTAATGGCACTGGGATACCAAGTGTGGGTGAGAAATGGTTCAAGCAAGCCAACCTAAACATGAGCTACTTTGAACCCTACCTAAAGCCTAGGTACAAAGACCACAACAAATCCATTTTTCCTTTCTCACATTTGCTTGATAGATATGCACCTATGATGAGGATCATTATGAAGTATTTCACATGTGAAGGAAGATTCTCCTGCCTTTACTCCTATCACATCAGGATGCTTACGCAATTTACTAGGGTGAGGATGTTGCACATACCCTATTAGCTCTATAGAAGCATTGACAAAATTTCCTATATTGTACAAAAGAGATTCTATCCTCAACAGATGCAAAGCCTCTTCCATCACTCATTGATTAAAATGGTTGTTATGCACCAATTGCAACAGAAAGGAATTACATGGGAGACCTTCATTTCCAATGAGGTGTTTACTTCTCCACAAGCCCATCAGCAACAAGATGCCCCTTCATCTTCTCATTCTCCCATTCCTCCATCCACTCACATTCCCTCCCCTCATGATGACTCTTCCACCTCACCATCCACTCACAGTCCTTCACATCAGGATGATCCTCCTTCATCACCTATTCACAATCCCTTACCATCACCTCATGGTAATAGTGCATCAAACAATAAAGAGAGTAATAAAGAAGATGGTAGTGCAGAAAAAAGTGAGGAAGAAGGAAATGAGGCAGAAAAAGTGAGGCAAATGCCAATGAGGAAGAAAGCAGTAAGGGAGATGGAAATGAGGAGTAAAAAAATGAGAAATAAATTAGTGAAGAAAAGAGCAGTAAGGGCAGTGAGGCACATATCAGTGAAGCAGATGGCAATGAAGCAGAGAGCAGTGAGGATGATGGTAGTAGGTCAAAGAGCCATGAGAGCAATAATGATGGCAGTGATGATGACAGTGAGACAAGTGGCACTGAGATGAGTAACATAGAACCTTTTCCTTTAACCTAACAGAGGGGGAATATGCATGTGTTTGCTGCCCTTAAGAGGCAAGGGGCCATGCCTTCTACATCAACCAAGCAGCTTGACAAAGGTAAGGAAAAGGTCATTGAGGAAGAAGAAGAAGACAAACATGAGACTAAACAAGAATTTTAGTTAATCCAACTTGATAGTGATAGTGAAAATGAGGAGAGGATCACTAAGATGCTACTTAGAAGTAAAAATGCTTAGATTGAAGATCTGCAAACCAATATAGGTAGGGCAGAGAATGTGATCCACTTTTTTGAGGTTGAAAACAAGCAACTGAAGGCAGAGAAGGCTATCTATGAGGTCAGAGCTATCAGAGCTCAAAAAGAGGCTAGAAAAGCCAAGGCTAAGCTGGATGAAGTCTTGGGCACTCTAGATGACATGGAGGATGCAGAAGAATAACTTCCTAGGAGGAGGCCAAGGACAATTGGCTTGAAGAAGCCCTTAGCCAAGGAGAGAGAGAAAGAGATAGGATTGGCAAATAAACTCACTCCAAGTGAGCTACTTGCCATGGAAATAGACTATGATAGAGAATATTGGCTAGAGAGGGAAAATGTGCACTTAGAGGGTGAGCTGGAGAAGACCAAGAGAGACCTTGACCTTCAGATAAAGATGGAAATGCATTATGCCTTAAGAAACAATATTGCAAGGGCCAAGCTAAAAAGAGCCCTTACAAAGATCTAAGGCCTAAAGGAGGCAAAGGAAAAATAAAAAATTGACATTCTTGCTAATGCATCCCTACAAGCATCCCAGACATGATCAGCAAGACAAATCCAAATTTTGGCACATTTTTGAAGATTTTGAGTTTTTGACTACTTTGAAGGGCCAAGCGTGCAACGACACTGGAGATGCGCTCTTTTTTTGGGGCACCCAAAGATATCACCAACACAAAGTTTCAAGTCATTTGGAGCAAAACTGGTCCTCTAAAAGTGCCGAAGACAAGCAAAAAATCAACTTTCTGCCCTATTTTCAGAGATGGAGCTGCGCCCTGAGCAGTCTTGGAAAAAGTGGTTTTTTACTAGGCAAATTGACACAAATAATAAAAATAAAGGCAGATTTAGAAACTAGACAAGACAGTCTTTCCAATGAGCTATTATGGAGCTCATTTGGACACTAGGAAGGCCTCCAAATCTTAGCTGCAAGAAGGGCTATTTTTCCTGTTTTGGTGCTGCGCCGTTGAACCTTAGTGCCGCGCCCTTGCCAGAAAGTCAACAAAAGACACTTGAAGATATTTTGAAAGTTATTGAGAAGCCTCAAAGTCAAGTTTTTGCCAAAATTAGTTGAGGAGTTATTGTTAGGAGTTATTTTTGCATTTATTAAGTTAGGATATTTGTGCCTTGGGCTTTGCATGGTCTCATAAGATAAAATGACATTTATGAGTAATTAATGGTTTCTAAAACCATATCTAGGGTTTTGACCCACCTTTGCAAGTTAAATATTGCATGGAGGCCTCATTGTAGTTGTTGGTTGATTGTTGAGCTGAGCATAGACTCTGAGTTTTAATGAAGTTTGGCTTTGGAGCCTTGTAAATATCTTAGGCTGAATATCAATGGAGCCAACACATTCCTAGGATTCATGAGCTTTGTTACATGGTGATGTTATTCCAATTTTGTCAATGTTTACCTTTGTTTACATTATGTTCATCGTTTCTCTATAATAGGACATAAATTTTAGAGTTGGATATGTTATTTTGACACCCTACTTTTGTCTACATCCTTTTATCTCTATGTTTTATTCTTTGAAGTTTAATTAAAGAATCCTTAAATGCTCTTTAGTTTCACTGAAATGTTATATTAAAAGTTCTCTTTGTCTAAAAGTAATATTTAGAGAATTCTTAACTACTCTCTAGGATTACTTGATTGTTGTTTTGAGGTTTGTCTAGTAAAGTCTAGTTGAAGAATTCTTAACTGCTCTTCAATTTTACTATGTTATCATCCTGAAAGATTTTCTTGTTCTAGTATGTTGAAGGATCCTTAATTTCCCTTTAAGCCTACTTCATTCACAACTTCATTTTCATTTCACACTCACTAAACCTATTTAGATCCATTTGGCTTTGTTAACTTGCCCTACAAAACACCCTTGACATATTGTTGTGCTTTTCAAGACCTTTTGTAGACTCCATAGCCCAATGGACTGAATCTCTCTCACTCTATCTGTTCAACTTGACAACCTACCCAACCAACCAAACAAACAAACAAACCCTAATCATTATAACTAGCCTAACATTAAAACCCTAAAATCAATTACGTTTACATCTTTTTCACAAATATAGAGAGAACCCTCTTTGAGTCCAGGAAGGCTAGGTCCTAGGGCTCCAAATATTGGTTTGATGTTACCCTTGTTCAATTTGGTCTTGCCAATCTGACAAATTATAGGGACCTAACGAAAACATGCAGGAATAAGGACAAGTTTGCGTGCACTATCTTTATCATAAATGTTAAGAGGTTATGCGACTCTGTATTAATATTCTTCTTCTGCCCCTATGTAATAAATATGGCATGGTTATGTGTAACTACTTCCTATTCATATTCTCTTTGTGCCCCGTGGTGCATGCTCTCTTTCACCAGACTATTCATATTCTAGTTGTGCAACATGCAACATGCTCTCTTTCACCTGGCAAGAAGTAAGTTTCAATTCCTCATATTTCGTTTCATCACAAATCTGCTTACCTTGTTATGGATCCCAAAAAGTCTAAATAGTTTCATTGCTCACGAGTAAATTATAATTGTGATAGCGATCAGATCATACTAAAATATAATGGTATACATGGCTCCCAACCAGGTATTGAAGTTTGGTCGTTTTCACTTGCTCCACTGGTTTACATTTGCTGCTGCATGTTTTGGGTATTAAAGTCTCTTTTATAGTTATTATTTCCCTATGTTAATTTTTCTTTACAACTGAAACATAGAAATTCATTCAATGCAGTCACCTATTTTGTGAACGAATAAGGTGATTTACCCGAGAATGAATATTAACTTTCTCAAGTTGGTTTATATTTTCCTAGTTACGGAATTGGTATCATCTATGTTGGATGCCTTTCTTTCATTCATACCCGCGTTTGGAAATTTACCTTAACAATATGCTATTGTATGATAGGTTGTTTCACCATTTTCTTATCCTATAGGATGCGCTAGAATATTTGTTTAAATGGCTCCATTTCAAGTGTTAAATTATTGCGATCATGGCCCTATTCGTTTGCCTATGAGTTCATTGTTATATATTTCCTTTGGATGGAAAATTTCGACATTTAACCCTTCTGGATTTAAACCTAGATGGAGTTCATTATTTTGTATTATTAATTCGAACATGTCCTTAAATATCTCCACTTTGAGTGTTAAATTACTGCGAGCATGACCCTATACATTTTCTTACTAGTTCGTTGTTATATACTTCGATAATTTCTACATTTTACCCCTCTCGATTTAAACCTAACAGGGGTTCATTATTTTGTATTATATTTGACCGGGGTTCATTATTTTATATTATCTTTGACCTGGGTCCCTTTTATCAGAGGCTAGAAGTATAAATGGCTGAATTATCATTGAAAATATTGTGAGTAATAACCTTATTTAAATGTGTGAAGGATAATAGCTTTGTTAACTTTCTTAGGGCTAAACTAATAATGGTGAAACTAAACTATAAACCTTGCTTTAGGTTTTTCAGAAATAAATATGGTTGTTATAATCAATTAGCGTTTAGTTTTTTATGTCTAATTATGCATATTTTTTACAAATGAACTGAGTATGATTTTTTCAGAAATTGATATTTATTTATTTTTAGTATATAAATTACATATTTTTCACCAACGGTTAACCTCAATCCTACTCTATTTCTCAAAATATAACTCAATCCGAACAAAATCTTATGGTTTTCACCAATAAATTGTTGAATGTTGATTGTTTAGTTGCAGTTAAATGTTTAGGTCATTTATGCAATATCAACTCTTCAATTTTGATCGAACTAAGCACAAATGAAGCTAGCATTGTAGATGGACAAATGATAAAGATATGTAGATTCAAAACAACAATTAAACAAAGGTCTTCCTCTTCGTTTGCATGTTTATTTGGTAGAAAAGAGTGTTGGAATTTTTGGTGGGGCTTTGCATTTTCTAGACCAGAATTCAACTTCAGGACTTTGGAATATATTAATACTTAGAGGGATGCTCAACTATTTGAGACATAGGAAACGTATCGAAAAAGCTTTTTTTTCAAATGATATCGTGATTTTCCTATTTTAAATAAGCATTGATAGGTCACTTTAATTATTTTAATCTAGCTAGATTCTGGGTGTAACAACAAGAAAGGAATTTTCAATTTTACCATTCAATGCAATAACTTGTATAAGAATAGGAGGAATGGTAGTGTGTTTTAAAAAGGAGTAGATGAAACACTAGATGAAGCCTTTCTTTAAGTTTTACAGTAGTAAATGTGGTTAGAAACATTTTGATGTAATCTTCCATTGTTGAACCCCCATATAGGGATCAATTTATGCTTTATTTTGAAAATGTGATGTCCTCTTAAAAAATTATTACATAATTTGTTTATTTTATGTTGCATTACCCAAAAATTAGTTGTTTACTTTGATTTTTTTATACATTTAATTTTACATTAATGAACATAATTTAAGAGTTTTGTAAGAGAAATTTTGTATTATTTTAAAACCAATTTTATATATAACACTTAGATGGTTTATAATAAATTATTTTAAAAAATCTTTTTGCTAATTATGTTTTAAGTCTTGAGAAAAATATGAACTATTTTATTCAAAACAAACATCTACTCACTATATTATATTATATTTTGATTATTATAAATTTATAACTATATGTAACCTAAATAATAATTATTAATACTTTATTGCATTATGGGTTATTGCAATTTTTTAGGGGAATTAGATTCCATTAGAACATTAAATATAATGTATTGTAAATTCTAATAAAATAAATAAATAATTTAATAAATAATTTATTTATTTCTCATATATATTTCACAATTCCAATCCACATTGTTGACTCCAAGAATTTATGGAGAAGCATAAATATTTTGCATCTAGTTATAACACCACTAGTAATAAAAAGCACAAATCAAGCTTGGTTGAACAAATATATTTTCATGCTCATGGATTTTAAAGCAGTGATATATTTACTAAAATAAGATTTGTGTTATTAAAATTGTCATAATATTTAAATTCTGATTAAATTTCATAGTGAGCTTCCTCACAATTCCATTATGACAAATGTGCTCGGCATGTGATGTAAATTTTTTAAAATAGTGTATAAATTTGGTATAATATCCACATCAATACAATAATTAAATAGGTATTCTTGATTTGATTTGAAGAACCACTACTTCATAACTACATAAATATTTTCCCTAACATAAAGTACAGTACTAGGTCTCCATATGTTATAAAAGTGAAGTAATTAAATAATTAAAAATTCTGAATAAACTAAGAAAGACTTAGCCATAAGGTCGTTTAAAAATTTGCATTAAGTAACCTCTAATTTCAATTCCCATCTCTTCCTCTAGTGAAAAATGGAAGGGTGTGTGAATTTTGTAACATATTATAATTGCTATATAGGCATGGCTAATTTTTAAATTATAATATTAAACTCAAATTAATATAATAATTTAATCTATTCAAAACAAAAATTCCTCAAGTTAATATTAAATTTTCAAGTTAATATTAAATTTAAATTAGTTTTAATGTTTATATTATTACAATAATTTAATAATTTAATGTTTATATGGTTACAATATTGGGTTAAATTTAAATTAAGTTTAATATTTATATTGTTACAATAAATTAATGTTTTATTTGTTACAGTATTGGATTTATAGTAAAGTTTTTGTTAGATTTAAAAATAATATTTATATTTAGATTAAATTTAATATTAATAATGTTTAAAAATAATATTTGTAATAGTAATTGTTTAAAAAAAATAACCTTTAAGATAATAACATTCACATTATAATATTAATATTATTAATTATATTAAGATGGTTAAAAAATATAATATTAACATAAATATTAATAAATAAAAATAATAATTTTTATTTTCTTATAATTAACCATATAATTATTAATAATTTTTTTTTTTAATTTCTATTTACTCTAACCATATCTATATGATTAAAAGTATTAATGATATCATCATTAATCTTGTTAATATAAAGACTATTAATATTAATATTAATAATTAATAATACTTACATTCTAATATTTGTACATTATAATATTAAAATTTAATTAATATAATAATTTAATATATTCAAAAGAAGAAATTATGGAACTAACATTAAAATTTAAATTAGGTCTAATGTTTATATTAGTACAATGTTGGGTTTATAGTAAAGTTTATGTTATATATTTAATATTTATGTTGTTACAATAAATTAATGTTTATATTGTTACAATATTAGATTTAAAGTAAATTTTATGTTAGATTCAAAAATAATATTTAAATTTATATTAAATTTAATATTAATAATTTAAAAAAAATAATATTTATAATAATAATTGTTTCAAAATTTAACCTTTATATTATTAATATAATAACATCTACATTATAATATTAATATTATTAATTATATTTATATTGTTAAAAAATATAATATAATAACATAAATATGAATATTAATATTTACATTATAATTATAATTATAATTATAATATTATTAATTATATTAATATTGCTAAAAAATATAATATAATAACATAAATACGAATAATAAAATTTTGTTTTTTATAATTAACTATATAACTATTAATAAAAATAAAAATTTGAAATTTATATTTACTCTAACCATATGCATATGATTAAAAGTATTAATGATATCATCATTAATCTTGTTAATATAAAGAGTATTAATATTAATATTAATAATTAATAATACGTACATTCTAATATTTACATGGCTATTTTTTACATTATAATATTAAAATTTAATTAATATATTCAAAACAAGAAATTATGGAGCTAGCATTAAAATTTAAATTAGGTATAATTTTTATATTAGTATAATGTTGGGTTTATAGTAGAGTTTATGTTAGATTTAGAAATAATATTAAAATTTATATTATTTTTCTTGTTATTATGAATGATGATGTTAATTATTATATAATATTAATATTAATAAATGTCATAATAAATAATGAAAATAAGAATTGAAATTAATATTAAAAAAATATTACTAATAATACCCTTAAATATAATATTAATAATGTTTAAAAAATAATATTTGTAATATTAACAATCTTAATAAAATTTTCAAATTTTTAATATTTAATATTATTAAGATAATAAAATTTACATTATAATATTAATACTATTAAGAATATTAAGATTGTGACAAAGATTGCCTGAATATAAAAATCAAACATGGTCTACCATGGTCAACTATGGTCAACCATGGTCCAACATCGATTGATGCCAAATATTGTATCAATATGAAAATCAAGAATGGTAAACCATTATATTCATGTCTATTTTAGGGTTATAATATTTATCTTAGGGTTTATATACCTTTGTTTTATGATATTTATCCCTCGCGTTTAATTTTATTCCCTTAGGTTTTTAGTATTAATCCCTTTGGTTTCTAATATCAATCCCTTGATTTATTATTCATATCTTTTTTAATATTAATCCTTTGGCCTATATAAATCCCCTTGGTTTATAATCATGATAAAAAATGGTCCAACGTCACATTGTGACAGATTTTCTTAAAATGAAAATCAACCATGGTCCAACATTTCATTGTGACAAAAGATTATCTGCCTATGAAAATAAATCATGCTCAACCATGACGAACCATGTGGCAACATCACATCATGAAAAATATTGTCTCAATATGAAAATCAACCATCGTCAACCATACAAATTTTAGGGTTTACTTTATTTATCTTAAGGTTTATATACTTGTTGTTTATAATATTTATCCCTTCGGTGCAATATTATTCCCTTGTGTTTTTAGTATTGATCCTTGGGTTTATTATTCCCATGGATTTATGATATTAATCCCTGGGTTTAATTAATCGAAGGTTCATATTTCTAGGGTTTACTATTATTCATATGGTTCATAATATTAATCCTTTGGTTTAATATAAATCTCATGGATTTAATTAATTATATTCAATTGATAATATTCATTCCTTGGGTTTAATATTACTCCCTACCATAGTCACCATAGTCACCCTTGGGTTTATTAGTTATTTTGGTTTATAATATTAATAATCCCTTCAGTTTATTAATCTGTTGAATTTAAATTATTAATTCTTAGGGTTTATTCATTTCTTAGGTTTTGAGTTTAAGATATTAATTCTTAGGGTTTATTAATCCCTTGATTTTTCTAATTCTTTGGGTTGGTAATTCTAGGTGCTAAATATTAGTCATACACTTTAATATTAACCCATGGTCCAATGTCACATTATGAAAAACATTGTCTCAATATGAAAATCAGCCATGGGCTACCATTCTTAATCATAGTTAGGCAGAGTCAATAAAGGTCTTCCATGGTCGAATGTCACATTGGGACAAAGATTGTCTCGACATGAAAATCAACCATGGTAAACCATGGTCATTCTTCAGCCAAGTTGCATTGTCAAAAAAATTGTCTCAATGTTTAAATCAAGCATGCTCGACCATGTTTATTTTACGATTCATAGTATTTATCTAAAGGTTTTTATATACTTGAGGTTTATAATATTAATCTCTTGGGTTTAACATTATTGCCTTGAGTTTATAATATTAATAATCATGGGAGTTTATCAAACCTTTTTGTTTAAGATATTAATTTGTAGGTTTTATTAATCTCTTCTATTTTTCATATTGATACCTTAGGTTTTTAATATTTATCCCTTGAGTTCACCAATTCCATGGGTTTATAATATAAAACACTTTGTTTTATTAGTTCTTTTCATTTATAATGTTACCACCCTTGGGTCTTAAATCTCTTGAGTTAAAAATGTTAAATCTTAGGGTTTATTAATTTCTTAGGTTTTTGAGTTAAAAATATTAATACTTAGGGTTTATTAATCTCTTGTGTTTTTAATATTGATCTCTTGGCCTTATTGATCCCTTAGGTCTTCAATATTTATCCCTTGGGTTCACTAATTCCTTTGGATTGTAATATCAAACCCTTGGGGTTATTAGTTCTTTTTGTTTATAATATTAATAACCCCTTGGGTTTATTAATCTCTTGAGTTTAAAATATTAATTCTTAGGGTTTATTAATCTCTTGAGTTTAAAATATTAATTATTAGGGTTTAGTAATTTCTTAGGTTTTTGAGTTTAAAATTTTTATTCCTAGGCTTTATTAATATTTTTTGTTTTTAATATTGATACCTTGGCCTTATTGATCGCGTAGGTTTTTAATATTTATCCCTTGGGTTCACCGATTCCTTTGCTTTATAATATTAAACCCATGCGTTTATTGATTCTTTTGGTTTGTAATATTGATAATCCCTTGGGTTTATTAATCTTTTGAGTTTTAATATTATGATTTACATTATGGCATGATATGTTGGGTTATAATATAGATTATAATATATAGGGTTTAGAATTAGGGTTTAATATTGGGTTTATAATATTGTGTTTGATATTAGATTTTATAACAACACGGATTATAATATTTTGATTCATAATATTTATTCTTAGGGTTTATTGATCTCTTGTGTTTTTATAATTATTGATCCCTTGGCGTTATTGATCCCTTAGGTCTTTAATATTTACCCCTTTGGCTCACCAATTCCTTTGGCTTGTAATATTAAACCCTTGGCTTTATTATTCCTTTTCGTTTATAATATTAATAACCCATTGGGTTTATTAATCCATTGAGTATAAAATATTATTTCTTAGGGTTTATTAATCTCTTGAGTTTAAAATATTAATTCTTATGCTTTATTAATTTCTTGGTTTATAATATTAATATTTATCCCTTGGGTTCACCAATTCCTTTGGTTTATAATATTAAACCATTGGGTTTTTTAGTTCTTTTGGTTTATAATATTAATAATCCCTTCGCTTTATTAATCTCGAGTTTAAATTATTAATTCTTAGGTTTTATTCATTTCTTAGGTTTTGAGTTTAAGATATTAATTCTTAGGGTTTATTAATCCCTTGAGTTTTCTAATTATTTTGGCTGGTAATATTAGGCATTACATATTAGTCATACACTTTAATATTAATGCATGGTCCAATGTCACATTATGAAAAACATTGTCTCAATATGAAAATCAACCATGGGATACCATTTTTAATCATAGTTAATCGTAGCCAATCAAGGTCTTCCATGGTCGAATGTCACATTGTGACAAAGATTGTCTCAATATGAAAATCAACCATGGCAACCCATGGTCATTATTCATCCAAAGTCGTATTGTGACAAGAATTGTGTCAATTTTTAAATCAAGCATGCTCAACCATGTTTATTTTAGGTTTATAGTATTTATCTAAAGGTTTTTATATACTTGAGGTTTATAATATTAATCTCTTAGGTTTAATATTTTTCCCTTGAGTTTATAATATTAATAATCATGTGATTTTATCAAACCTTTTTGTTTAAGATATTAATTTGTAGCCTTTATTTATCTCTTTTGTTTTTCATATGAATCCCTTCGCCTTATTGACCCTTAGGCTTTTAATATTTATCCCTTCGGTTCACCAATTCCTTGGGTTTATAATATCAAACCCTTGGGTTTATTAGTTATTTTCGTTTATAATATTAAACCACCCTTCGGTCTTAAAATCTCTTGAGTTTAAAAATATTAATTCCTAGGGTTTATTAATTTATTAGGTTTTTGAGTTAAAAATATTAATTCTTAGGGTTTATTAATTTATTATGTTTTTAGTATTGATCCCTTGACCTTATTTATCCCTTAGGCCTTTAATATTTATCCCTTGGGTTCACCAATTCCTTTGGTTTGTAATATAAAAACCTTGGGTTTATTAGTTGTTTTTGTTTATAATATTAATAACCCCTTGGGTTTATTAATCTGTTGAGTTTAAAATATTAATTCTTAGGGTTTTTTTTTTTTAAACATAATCAGTTGCTATTTTGTATTCCAAAAAAGAGGAGGAAAAACTCCATGGTCACATGCTAGACTTCTTGCAGTGCAGTGGAGGAAGTAGCTACAACAAAATGCTACATTTCCTTTGTTTCTAGTTTTCGTGAAGAGCTGAAATATAGATAAATGACCGTGTCCCTTTCGTATGACCACCATTGGGAGTACCCGAAGAAAATGATTTTTCATCACTGTTCTCCAGGGTCCTGAAGGGTGGTCTCGTATATTCTACGGGTCATCAAAATAAATTGCTGTCAATTTTGATTCGAATGATCCAGAGGAATCATTACTGACTATGCAATAAAAAAATTTTGAATGACTGTTGGAGATAGATTTAGCTAAAGAAAAAGCTTTTATTACGGCCCGATATGCTTTTCCCTTCCGAACATTTTTACGAATTTTGCATATATGCGGATAAACTGAGACAGAAGAAGGATATATTTGAAAGACATGATTAATAGAAGAGAGTAGATTAATCAATATTGATGTGGCTAATATGGCACGCTATAGAGTCCTTAGGATTGTATTCATTGCTAGCGTTCCTCAAGTTGTTGGAGCTGGATCTTGGAGCGGTGCGCTTCTCCAACATGTATTTGAGAATTTGCACCGATTTGTCAGCATGTGTACATCGATTGGAGAGAGTGTTAAACTGATTTTGGAGAGAGGTGACCATATGGAGAAAGACATTAACATCTTCTTCATGCTTTTCATCCAATATTTTTACCTCAGTTTACATCTTTGCGTCCAGAATCTTTTGGTGAGCTTTGATTTGCTCAAGCTCAACTTGAAGATCCGCATAGTGGAGGAAATCTTCACTGTGAGCCATGCTGTAGGATATTGCTGAGAATAAGGGGAGCAGTAAATTAACACAAGCTCTACAAATAGGGGAGGTGAAAATCTGCTGAGAATTAGCGTAGTAACTGCTGAAAAAGAATGTTGAGGCATATTAGCACAATCTCTACAAGGACGCAGATTTAGGTGATTAATGAGGAGCATAGCAGAAGTAGGGGGGATAGGCTATGGTCCAAGAGGTGAAAGCGCCAGAGGCGCTGAACACAGCAAGGGCCCATTGAAGAAAGGAATCAGAATGCAAGTCAGGGGATTAAACAACAGAGGGAGGCAAGCATAACGCAAGGAGGGAGAAGGGGAATGACATAAGTGTAGGGAGCATAGAGATATATATGACAGAGAGGGAGGAGGGAGTCAGCTCGGGGGGAGGACCAAGATGATGAGATCATGAGCAGAATAAGGGTGCAAGTATGAAAATTTTTGAGAAGTGTTGTGAGGCTAGAGTGAAGGATCAGATAGGATCTAGTGATAGACAGAAGCAGGATCATGGCAGAGGCATAAGATTTAAAACATCATTGCAAAGGAGATGCCCCGAGATTCGTGCGCAAGCCCTGTTAGCAAGGAGATCGACATACTTATTGAATTTTCGGAGGATGTGAAAGAAGGATGTGTCCTTCATATCATCCAGGAGGTTGTGGAATCTGCTAATAGTTTGTTGGAGAGATATATTTGCAGTTGGGAAATCATGATTCATCAGGTTGATGATAATGGAGGAATCTCGAAAGACACTAGCGTTTGTAATATTAAGCTTCTTTAATTGATACAAACCTTGGAGAAGGGCTAAGGCCTCCGCTCTATTATTTTATAGGGTGCCTATACCCCATTCAAAATATGTGAGAGTGCTACCATTTTCACTCCTTATGATGCCTCGCGCCCCTACAGTGCCTGAATTTAATTTGGAAGCCCTGTCAAAAAAAAATGAGGGTCTGGCGCTGCTCTTTATCCAATCGGCACAGTCCTCTTCTTTAAGACGAATCTTCCATATTGTATTTGTTCTGTAGGGATGTTTAGAGGGAGGATTAATGCTACTATTTCTATCCAGGAGATCACCAAGGAAAATCCTTTCCTCAGCGCAAAGATCATTGTAATCAATTTTGTAGTTGCACTTAGCAGAGATTGTTTCAAGAGTGAGACTCCAAGATTTGCTGCAAACTTTCCTAAAGGAGGTCTATTTTTTCTTGAAGATATTCATGTTCCGAGTGAGCCAAATGTTCCACACTGCCACATAAGGAAGGGTGTCCCAAACTCTCTTCGAAATTTTGTTCTTATTTTTACCCCAGGGGTAACTGCTTTTCCAAGAGTGGAGGACCTTAACAATGGAGCTATGATGTGTCCAATAGGGCTGAAAGAAAGGGGTGAGCTCAATCCAGCAGCGAGAAGCAAAGGAACACTCAATGGAGAGATGGTGGGCAGTCTCTTCTGCATTTTGACAATTTGGGCACATTGATGGACCGAGTGTTGTCATTCCTAGAGACAACCTTGAGTTGTGAAAGACCAGTGCCTAGGACATCTTATATATATAGCAAGGACCATATGGTATAACAGGGGAAGTTATCAATAAAAGGATCTCATGCTATCTCTTGAAAGCAAGAAATATTAATTTGAATGGGACCAAAATCTTCAGAAATTGACACAGGGAAAGGAATACTGCAGAGGCAATGTGAAAAAATATAATATAAAAGCATCAGACAATTTAGAGGCAGCATATTGTAAAGAGGGCTAATTCAAATGATATGTCACAGAAATCAATTATCAGAAGGTGTGGCTGTGTATGAAAAATTAAGAGAATACCAGCTGTCATTGAGACAATATCCAGATACACAATATTACCATGTAATGGGCTTACCAATCTAAGAATCCATACATGACAATAGCGTTTTAAAAATAACCTCCCAAAGAAACTAGTATAGCAGAAATATGGTTTGAGTGAATAGTGAAACAGAATATCATGCCCGAGCCATATTCAAAGCGCTTGACTAATCTGAGCATGGGTATCAACTAGGATAAATCCATACCAAAAAACAGTGAGCCACTCGCATTCCAGAAACATGATACATGAAAGGTGGATGAAATGAAATGATCTATTAAAATATCACATATGAGAGAAAGTTACACACTGTGAGAAATCAAAGACCAGAATCCTCTTTAAAGATGGAACTCCTCCTCACTGAGACCCAACGAGCTCTGTACATTCATATAAGAGCTTTTACAAAATGCATACAAAAATTCTCTTACTGCATGATTTTCTGATAAAATCTGGAACGCACAATCCTCTGTTCTTGGAGAGTTTTATAGGAGAAAAAGACAACTATTAAAGGGAGTAGGTGATGAACATTTAATTTGCATCATTAAGACGAGATAATGGAAACGTTCATGCCCATACTGCTGGATGACTCTGTAGTGCTGTATGTACTTTGTGATCTTCTTTCTGAAATAAATGCATTGGGTGAAAGTCTCTTCAGGAACACAGTATAGAAGTAAAATCACATAAACATTTCATCTTTTCCTGAAAGAAACTCTGCTGAAATGAAACCTTGAGGGTATTGTTTTCTATGCATTGTACCCTCTGCCTTCTAAACCCTGAATTACGGCTAAAAATCTTCAATGCTAAACGTTGAATTCCTCGATCATTCATTGATATTTCTCTGCTGCTCCATTAATGTCTCCATATGCGAAATCTATGCTTTGAATGACTCTGAGGGTTTGACATATTTTAACCCTACTTCTTTAATGGAAGTCTTGTCGACATACCTTCCCAGGCCTTTCTCCATAATTCCAACCTCTGAAAAATGGTCCTTTGATGTGTTCTCTATTATAGTAATAGAGACTGTAAGCCATGGCAGTTTTCTGCCGCTGTAACCCTGCAAAACCCTCAAAATTCGTTAGGAAAACCATGCATGGGGATGGTAGATGTGGCGGGGTCAATGAAAATGGTCGTGCGAACATGGCGAAATGGTGGAACGATGCAGGGTGGCAGAAAAAATGCAGTGAAACAATGGAGGATGGACTGGTGAAAGTTTTTAACGTAAAACATTTAAATTTGATTAATGAATGAAATATATAAGGGCATAGGAAAAATATGACAAACACGTGGAATGGTGACAGGGCGAAAGACATGTGTCGATGGTGGGGAGGTAGGCGATCTAGACCGTCCGATCTCAAGGCGAGATTGACAGCTGAAAATGCGTCGGAGGGTGATGAACGGTGGGCCAGGGGTACGATTTCCCCGTGTTAACTCGCGAGCAACTTTGTGGAGCGATCGCTGTTGGATGGGAAGCTCTAGATCGGATGGCTCACGTGCATATCGCACCACGTCTGCTGCCGAACTATAACGCACGATGAGCAGGTGGTTTTGAAATAGTGCACGAGACACGCGTCACGCAATGAATGGCATCACTCTGAAATGAGAAATACTGCCTGCCTCCGAAAGGCGGTGTGATATAAACCACCGGTTTTGTACAGTGCACAGAGCGGGGACCACGAGGGCAGGTGAGCTGCGAACTGTTGATCTGCGGTTTAAACGGATGGCAGACAGGAGATTTGGGCGATGAACGGAGTGGGCCACGAGCGCGATGAAGACTTGCGAATGCCGTCAGATTTGTACAGATCGACGGTTATAAACGCGCCCGATATCCCAATGTGATAAGCGCCTTCAAGGTTAGCACTCGGTCTTGGCTTTCGGTCACGTGGAGGAAAAGGTGTAGGGGCTAGGCCTTATATTTTTTCAGATGTGGGTTTTTGGCCCTTTATAATGTAATTTGAAGGTAGGAAATGGCAACGATGAGCAGAAAAAGGATTTTTTAGGGTAGAAAGAGGGGGTTTGAAAGGTTTAAGTGAGATTGCTTGTCAGAATTTAATAGGGGGCTGACATGATCAACACCGAGCACACCTCTTTTCTTGAGATTTTTAGAAGTTAAAATTTTATCTTTGAGGAGAGTCCATATGAAAAAATTGATCTTGGGGATTGATTTCGATTTCCATATTGCTTTCCAATTGGGCTAGATAAGCGTAGGATAATATTCATTGCATAGATGCTGATAAAATTCTTTGATGGTGAATGCTGAACCAGAGGGGTCCCATTTAAATCCATCAATACTGTCTTTTTTTAAAGGGGCCGAGCCATAGAGGTGAGATTGAAGGTTTCCAAGATCAGCTTCAAGATGGGCTAGAACTTTAGGAAAGTGCCAACTAGTCTAGATTTGAGTTTGGGCATCCCATTTGGAGAATTGGCTTAAAGGGTTAAGACCCATATTTCTGAAGAAAGAGAGAATACGCAGGGTGCCAGGTCTGTCAATGATGGGAAGTTTCCCCATAATTCGATCTTTCCCAACATTGATGGTGTTACCTCCCATGGGAACTTTGGAAATATTTTGAGCTAGGAAGGGGATGGCTTTTTTGCAGAGAGCCCAGATTTTGGAGCAAGGTCTATTAGGGATATCCTGATCAAAGAGATGCTGTCGGGTGGAGTTAAGGTACTTGAATTCCATGAATTTTTTCCACCAAGACTGATTCCCATTGATAAGCCTCCAGACAATCTTTCCTCCAAAGGATTTATTCAGGAGCTTGGGAGAGTGGACTCTAATTCCTCCATTCTCATGGTCTTGAATTACTTGCCTCCATTTGACAAGGTTATATTTCCTTTTATCATTCTTTCCACCTTGCCATAGAAAGTGCCTAATGATAGCTTCAATTTTGAGGTGGATGATAGCAGGGGATTGAAGGAGGGTGAAGTGGTACAATGGCAGGGATGAAAGTCCATATTTAAGGAGGATAAGGCAGCCTACTGGATTGAGCCACGATGAGCCCCATTTTTGAACTTTTCTCTTCATTTTGTCAATGGTGACATTCCAAACTTCAGCCTTCAGAGGGCCAACACTCACAGGCATACTCAAGTAAGTGAATGGTCCCAATTCAGTTTGCAAGGAACACCAAAGATGTTTGCAATGTTATGAATGGTTTGGTTAGACGCATTCCATCCATAAATGCAACTTTTTTGGTGATTGATCAAACCTTCGAAGTAAAGCATGAATTTGTCCAAGACAGTTTTAAGACGCTGAGCAATGATGTTGGATGCTCCTCCCATAAGAAGAGTATAATTTTCAAATTGAGAGTGATTCATATTTTTAACGTTGCTGCTGAATTTGATGCCTGTGATCAGACCCGCTCATCTCATCTGATCCAAGGCCTTGCTAAAGGATTCCGCCGTAAGGATGAAGAGGTACAAGGAGAAAGGATATCCCTACCTTAATCCTTGAGAGGATTGAAAGGAGGGAGTTGGTCTGCCATTTATGAGAGGTGATACACAAGGTCTAGAGATCCAGGAGTTAATTAGAGCAAGGAAGTTTTGATCAAAACCCATTTTTTGAAGCACAACAAGGAGGAAAGAATGTCTGACCCTGTCAAAGGCATTGGCAAGATCAAGCTTTAATATAAATCCCTTTTCTTTGCGAGAGATGTTGGAGTGAATGGCTTCTTGAACGAGGATGGAATCAATAATTTACCTTTGGGATATGAAGCCTCCTTCGTTTTCCGAGAAGAGGTTATGAAGGTGAGGTTTGAGGCACATGGAAAGAATTTTTGTGATGAGCTTATAGGAGGAATTGTAGAGAGAAATGGGCCTAAATCTAGAGAAGGAGGAGGGGTGCTTTTCTTTGGGGATAAGGGCAAGGAATGTAGAATTCGTGTAACCCCCAATTTTTTTCTTGCGTTGGGTCCATTGTATCATTTTCACAAGATCCTTTTTTATTAGATCCCAATAAGTTATGTAAAAGATGATAGAAAACCCATCTGGCCCAAGAGCTTTATCTGGGTGCAAGGGCCAGATTGCGCTTTTGACCTCTTCTTCATCAATTTCTCTGTTGAGTGCGTTGTTTATCTCTTCAGTGATCATGGATGGAAGGTGTTGTAGTAGTTCGGAGTAATCTTCAGGCATTCTTGTCTCTGTTATAAGTTCTTTGAAGTGCTTGGTGGCAGCACTTTTAATTGCTTCTTGATTTGTTTGTAGGTGGCCAGCTACGTCGATGATGGTAGTAATGCTATTTTTGTTTTTCAGACAGTGGCTCGCTTATGAAAAAACGCAGTGTTTTTTTCACCTGCTTGGAGCCATAAATTCCTTGACTTGATACGCCATTTCTCCTCCTCTTTTCTATTGGCTCGATAGAGCTCCCAACAGAGGTATTTTTCCTGGCTGAGGTGTTATTGATTAAGGCCCTGAGCTTCGATGTTACTGTGGACATCATCCAAATTGTATTTGATTTCAATCTTGATTTGATTTGGTTCTTTGTATTGGATTTTGGCCCATTCCTTCAAGGCCAACTTAGTTTTTTTTAATTTGGTCTCCCATATAAAGGATGGAGAGCCTTCAAAATGTTGTATCCAAGTATTGTGCACCAGTTGGTTTGCATCCGGAATGTCATTCCAGAGCGGACTGTATTTGAAAGGAATGGGGCTAAGAGAGCGGTGATCTCCAAAAGTGAGAGTGATGGGATAGTGATCCGAGGCTGGAAAGGGGAGAATCCTGGCTATGGCTGTGGAGTATTATGAAAGCAAAGTGACAACAACCAATATTCTATCGAGTCTTTCCATGATGTTGCCTCTTCCTATTCTTCTATTGCTCCAAGTGTATCTATGATTCTTTGGTGCAATGTCCACTAGTTCGTGGTCTTGCATTATGTCTTCAAGCTGGTCTCTAGAGGGGTCTTGGCTGAAGCAACCTCCTCTTTTCTCATTTTCATGATGAATTAAGTTGAAATTCCCTCCCATTATAATATTTCTACTGTCCTCATTGCCTACGTCTTATTTGATGGAGCTCTTGTAGAGTTCTTTGTCTCTATAATGATTAGGGCCATAAACATTGTAAACTATGATTTCTTTCTGCTCGCTACAGTTTTCTAATGTCACTTTGATCCAATTCTGATTTACTGTAGTGTCTTTTTGTTTCCATATGTTGTGATTCCAAAGGGTGGCTAATCCACCAGAGGCTCCCCTTGATTCAGATAGGGCGCCAACATAATGCTTCATTTTGTTAATGATTGCCTTCATTTCCAATTCTCCTTGCTTTGTTTCCTGTAGGAGAATGATTTCTGGTTTCTCTTGATTTATTAGATCTCTTAGGGCTGCTATTTTGGATGGGTGCCTTAGACCCCTGCTGTTCCACGAGAGGACTTTCATAATTGAAAAAAGGCTATTCACAGAGTTGCTTTCCCTCCTTATTCCTTTTTTCCTGTATCCTTGCTATTCTATCCCAGTATGTAAGTTTCGATGGGGTTCTGGGTACCCAATGCTATATCCTTTTGCGCGTTTGCAACATGATGTTTCTTTGTAGATTTCCTTCCAGGGCCATACTCTTTTTTGGTTTCAAGATTTTCTCCATGCTCCTTCACTGAGTTTCTTATGATTCAGATAGAAGAGGGATCTTGGGAGGAGGAAGGAGGGTCGGGGATGGAGGGAGAGATTTGAGGAGAGTCAAGTTGGGAGAGAGGGGTAAGAAGGGGGGGTCCTCGTCAGGGGGGAAATGGATGAGAAGGGGTTGGATATATCCAGCAAGGATTTGGGGGGGGGGGGGGGGGGGCAGAGGAATAAGCAAAAGGTTGATGACTTGGATTCGAGAGCTTGGGGGAAGAAGAGGGCAAGGGATTAGGCTTAGGCGGAGGCGTAGCAGGGGAGATATTCTTAGGGTTTTATGTGGTCCGTTTTCTCTTAACAGTTTCCCATTACAGATCATTCTCCGGGCTTTCAACATCAATAATTTTTTAGCAACGATTAGAAAAATGAAGATACTCGTGACATACCTTGCATTTAAACGAGATCTGCTCATAGTCGAGCTGCTAAATATGCTTCCATTCATCCACTTTAACCGTGATGGCCTTAGGGAGGCCTTTGCCCAGATCCACCTTGACACAGATCCTAGCATAGGCTTACATGTTATCCTTTGGTTCACTTCGATCAATGAATTTTCCGACTGCGTTCCCGATGGCTCTAACTGAATCATCCCCCCAGCAGTGTAAAGGGAGGTGAGGAAGGCGCACCTAGACAGGTACAACGTTTGGGACATCTAGTTCGAGATCAAAGTCTGGCATCCACTTGTTGAGGTACAAGCCTCTGGTGTCCATAAAATAGGGTTTTTTTCTGAAGATCAGATCTTTATCTTCTTTTGTTTCAAAGTGGAAGGTGAAATACCCCCTTCTGCAAAATCGAATGGATATTTTTCCATTGATATTATCAAACCAGTTACGTTCAACCCATCTTTGCACAGTCTTTGGTGAGGGCCAAAGCCCAGTAAAATGACCAATAAGGCCCTTATCAGCAAGAGAAAGGGCAATCATACGAGGGAGAGAAGGTGGAAGGACAACCTCCTGCAGACCATCAAGATTTTTCACAAATTTGGAGATCGTCAGCCTAGGGCGAGGAGGGGCCAAGGAGTTGACGAGAGCAGAGAAGGCTTGGGCCTAGATCAGAGAAGCGGCCACTTCTGGGGAGGACTCCGGAGGGGCCATGCTAGAGCAGGAGCAACGATCAGTTGAAGGGTCGAGGGAGAGCGCAACAGTGTGGGCTCACGCAGAGCGTGAGCAGTAAAAAAAAAAAGATAAGCATTCAGATATTAATTCTTAGGGTTTATTAATCTCTTGAGTTTAAAATATTAATTATTAGGGTTTATTAATTTCTTTGTTTTTAATATTAATATTTATCCCTTCGGTTCACCGATTGCTTTGTTTTATAACATTAAACCCTTGGGTTTATTACTTATTTTGGTTTATAATATTAATAATGTCTTGGGTTTATTAATATATTTAATTTAAAATATTAATTATTAGGGTTTATTAATTTCTTAGGTTTTTTAGTTTAAAATATTTATTGTTAGGATTTATTAATATTTTGTTTTTTTAATATTGATCCCTTCGCCTTATTGATCCCATAGGTTTTTAATATTTATCCCTTCGGTTCACCGATTCCTTTGGTTTATAATATTAAACCCTTGATTTTATTGATTCTTTTGGTTTATAATATTAATAATCCCTTGGGTTTATTAATCTTTTGAGTTTAAAATATTAATGATTATGGTTTATTAATATCCTAGGTTTTTTAGTTTAAAATATTAATTCTTAGGGTTTATTAATTTCCTCTCATTTTAATATTAATTCCTTTTCCTTATTGATCCCTTTGGTTTATTATTTCCTTTGGTTTTTAATATTAATCCATCGGGTTCATTAATCCTTTAATTTTTTAATTCATTGGGTTTATAATATTAACAATACCTAAAGTTCATTGTTCTCTTCGGTTTATAATATTAATAATCATGTGAGTTTATCATTCATTTGTATTTAAAATATTAATTCCTAGGCTTTATTAATCTCTTCTCTTTTTAATATGGATCCCTTGGGCTTCATGATCTCTTAGCTTTTTAATATTTTTCCCTTGGGTTTACCAATTTTTTGGGTATATAATATTAGACCCTTGGGCTTATTAGTTCCATTGACTTATAATATTAATAATCCCTTGGTATATTGGTAAGAGATATATAATTATTATAAATAGCAATAAAATACTAATATTATGTTATATTTTAATTTTAGTATAGTTTGAATTATAACTATTAATATATTGAAAAAATTAATAATATTATATATATATATATATATATATATATATATATATATATATTAGTTTAATATATAGTATGAATATAGTTTATATTATTAATATATTACAAGTAGATATATAGAATATATTGGTAATTATATTCATAAATATATAATGATTATTTCGGTAAAATACATGTGGCGAGTGGTGGATATAGGCTTATCTGTGTATATCAAACACATTAGTGAATGTGGTTGTAAATCTATTTCATATAAGCCTATCGACGTATATCAACCACATTGGTAAATGTGATTGTGCTAGTTTATGAAATAAGAATGAGCCTAATTCATCGACTAAAGTTTTACATCAATCGAGTGTCTATGGTAGCCTTTGTCACCAACACAAAAGAATTACAAACAAAATTTTGTTATATAAAAAAGAACGTAGAAGAGTGGAGAAATGATACAGACAACTGCGGTGGGTTGAATCGGAGATGGAAAGAATTTACGATCAAGAAAATGTGAAAGAGATTCTACAGGGGCATTGGAGGGAAAGAATTTACGATCAATAAAATGTGAAAGAGATTCTTGTGATAGCAGCTGTGAAAATGATGCACAGCCTGAAGGGCCGAAGTGGTAGAGGATTTATAATCCTGGTGGTGCAGAAGAAGAAATGAAGGTATCGCCATGGCATCGAGAACATATGTTTGAGAAGGCGGTGACTCCTAAAAATATGGGCAAGTTGAACCGTATCGTGATCAAAAAGTAGCGCGTGGAGAAATACTTTCCTCTGGACATAGAGGTGAATGAGAAAGTGATGTTGCTTAGCTTTCAAGAAAACACGGGAAAGCCATGACAATTTCGATACTCATATTAGAATACTAGCCAAATTTATGTGGTCACAAAGGGGTGGAGTGGATTCGTGAAGGATAAGAAACTAGACACGAGAGGCATTGTGTCTTTTGATAGAGAAACCCATCAAGATGCAAATTTACAACGCCTCTTCATCAATTATAGGATTAAGACTTTTAGCGCCACTGTTATGTCGCAAGGACTGCCGGTTTCTATCAAATGCCCTCTTCAATTGCATAGCCCCTTCCAATTCCCATCAGATGCCATTGGCGACACCCATGTCCAGCAACAACTTCTTTCTTCTCGTTCTTTAAATGATGGCCCAAAGCGTTTGTCGCTCTTTTGACCAGCAAGGAACAAAAAAACCGGAGAATCCAACAGTTTTTGTCTCTTCATATACAATAGTTGGGATTAAAGACATATTGTCTTTAAAAAGACAATATATTTGATCCTAACTATTGTCTCTTTAGAGACAATAAAAAATTACATTCAAAGATAATGCAACATCACTTTTGTCTCTTTAGAGACAATTTAAAATAATGAATCTAGAAAAATATCCCACCATTGAAATAAACTAATATTAAAAATAGTTAATTAAAACTAAACTACAATATCATTTGATTAATACATATTAGGAAATAGTGGAATTGAACCATTGACCTCCTGTTTATAAAGAATGTGCTCTTCCATTGAGCTAGCACCCTTTAAAAAATTATGTGAGAGCTATGGTAGCCCTTGAAATTACATATATAGGCATTCATTTTTAAAAAATGCTCAAAAAATAATGGAATAATATTTATAAAATCTAAAATCATGCAGCCCCTATTTTTAACTTGATAAAATAACTCAATGGATTTGACTCAATGTCACACCCATGTAACATGACTCACACAACAAGCCAATATACATTAATTTACAAACTATTTAATCTAGTGATAAAAAAAAAGTTAACCAAAATTATCACAAGCCTTTAATATCTAGTATTGAATGGTTTACGTTTAGCATGTTTCCACTCTTCATATATTCCAGAAATATGAATTTTTTCAAGGATTTTTTCACATCAACTAAAGATAAGGTACAAAGAAATTGGCATAGCCATGCTCCTATCTATCCCTAAAATGTTTGCAGTAAGTTAGATAATCCAAAAAATTTATCAATAACTGTTAGTAACGATAAAAAATGAGAGTCAACAATGTCTTCATATTTAACTTGCACCCTAGAAGAGAAGGTTAGTGCACAACCATCATCTTCTTGGCCATTCAATGTAACCAATGCTAATATCCTGCTATGCAATTAGACTTCCAAAGAATTCATGTGTAGCTTTGAAAGCTCGATTTAATCCTACTGCACGACACTCAAAAGAGTATGGTATATTTTGTTTTTCCATATATCCAAATTACACTCGGAAACCACAAAGGTTGAAGTCCCAATTAAAAATCAAAGTGATCAAGTTGCCTTCAATTCATATTCAAGAGTTGCAGCAAGGTCCAACTCACAATAATTTTGGGATAAATTTGGGGCTTCTTCACCCAAAATTCTCTTCGTTGAAACTTGATGAGAAAATTTAAGAAGCTCCTTCATGTTAACCAAGTTAACTGACTACTTCCTCTGATGCATAGACTTGAAGCCATCAATCCTGACAAGAGGAACCACACTACCTCCAAACTCTTCCACAATTCATTTGCAAATTTCTACCATTTCATACTTACAATTAACTTCCGGAGGAGTGTCTTCGTTCCAAGAATAATTTCACTCTCTGTATAGGGCCCAAACATAACCACGTTTTTAGGGAACTATCCTAATACTTCCTTTAGGACTTTTCTCCCATGAAACAATATGAGAAAAAATATGTAGCACGTTGTCGTTGGCAGTTTTTCCATGCTTAAAATTCCCACAACTCTGGTAAAATCCATCATCAATCTAATTAGTGACAGTCATACCTTCAAATAAATTAAGATCTGTTTTACAAGAATTACAATTTAGGAATACCAGCTGAAAATTGCAAAGTTTAATCAAAATTCTAATCACATAAATAGAAAATTAGTTAGATTAGCAAGCACATATACAAAAAAAACAATCCTAAATACTACATACAAAAATTTTGTTGAACAACCAAAAAAATACATAATAATAGAAATACTCTACCAAATCAGAGGTCAATCAAAAGGCATTACATAAAGAACATAGAATCAACAAGGTGCACCTGAAAGAAATTTATCAAAAAGTTCCTTACTGATAACTTCAACGGAAACATACTCACCTGAAATATTTCTTTCATTAATCTGAATGGTTGGACCATATTTGTTGGAATTTCCAAAAACATCCTCTCATCTTCCCAAATCACTGTAGATCCAGACAGTACTAAATCAAATATTTGACATATTTTTTCAAAGGTATGTTCATACTCGATCAAAAGATACCAGAAGCATGAAAAAACAAAAGTCAAAATACAAATATGAAAGGTAGCAAAATATAAAATGTAGTCACTCTACACAAATTATTTTCCTTACATAGATTATGAATAAAAAATTCTGACAAACATGACAAAAGCTTCTTATCAAGTGGAAAACCCATACACATTGCTTCAACTACAAATAGATTATGGTGAAACGTTGTGCTGAATAAATCTGCTGTATTAATCCTTTTTCCTAGATTTTTATCACAATCATAGTGAAAAAGTCAATCCGATTTAAATACAATATCCACATAGTGGACTTTGAGACTGGTATAAAACTTATTTCCATCATAGCTATAGAGAACCACTTTGATTTAAACACATATCATGTGATGCAAAAGCATGAAAAATAGGATAAATAGTTTATGGTGAAACTTTGTGCTAAATAAATCCATGGTATTAAACCTTTTTCCTGGATTTTTATCACACTTTGTAATATTAGAATTGCATAAAACAATTTATTTCCATCATGAAAAAGTCAATCTAATTTAAATACAATATCCACATAGTGCACTTTGAGACTGGTATAAAATAATTTATTTCCATCATAGCTACAGAAAATCACTCTTATTTAAACACATATCATGTGATGCAAAAGCATGAAAAATAGGATAAATAGTTGAAGGTTTGAGATTATAAATTGTATGTGTAACTCATTTCCATTATAGCTACAGAAAATCACTCTGATTTAAACACGTATCATGTGATGCAAAAGCATGAAAAATAGGATAAATAGTTGAAGGTTTGAGATTATGAATTGTATGTGTAACTCATTTCTGGTGGGAGGGAGGAAAAGGCATTAATAATTTAGGGCAGAAATCATTGCTCTTTGGGGTGTTTTTATCTGTTCCAGTTGGCTGGGATTGGAGTCACTTCATGTGTTTGGAGATGCAAAGGGAATGATTGATTGGGTAAAGGAACATTCCAATTTCAATCCTCTTATCCTCATAATTTGGCTGATAGTATTTGCAATTTGGTAAGCTCTTTTCAATTATTATTTTTATTATCATTATTATTATCCAATTTTAAGGTCACAACCAAGCCAGTCACCAAATTGGTGTATGATACCCCCTTTTTTGTGTGACAAGGGATGCACCTCCGCAGCGACTGCTAAGTCTACGAATATATACATACTCTACCCCCCTCTGGTATTGAACCTGTGACCTCTTAGGAGGAAACACATGCTCTTAACCACTAGGCCCACTCAAGTTGTATACAGGGAACAAAATCAGATTGCAAATATTTTATCCAAGGCATATCAAAGGTACCTAGGAAATTTTTCTTTGCAACTTTTGTACAGGGTACATTGAGGAATTCTGGCAGCATCGACTTCACTTATGAGGTTTTATGTTTTCTTGTCCTTTTTTCAACTAATTATATGGGGTATTTTATGTTTTGGAGACAAACTATATGTATTTAAAGAGTCCTAAAATGTTGTGATACATTGAGGAATTCTGGAATTTTCGACTTCACTTAAGAGGTTTTTTGTTTCTTTATTTTTTTTTCAACTAATTATATTGGGTCATTTAAGTTTTGGAGACAGGACCAATGCTATACAATATTTCTAGGTGCCATAATACATGGTATTAAAAAAAAATGAATATATCATTATAACTATGTGCTATCTTTTTGGCAGCTAGATAATGATGTAATTGTGGAAACATTAAATTTAGGCTGTGATATACAATCTATAACAAACTGAAGATGATGGTGATGTACAACATATATACTCTTTTTATATAATGAAAAAAAGTGTTTTTTTTCACTCATACCATTTTACAAATATTTATGTTTTTGGAATCAGAAACCTAGAAGCAAAAAAAGGGACCAGGAAACAGGGCTATGTAAACTGTGAAACTTCACGAAATCAAGAATTGAACTAGATTTCTAAAAAAATAAATAAAGAATTATAGGAGTAAAAAATGAAAAAATAGGAGAATATGAAACGTTCATGGAGAGAATAAAAGTGAAATACAGTCATATATAAATTAGAATATTGTAAATTTCTCTGTAATCTTGGAGGTAACATGGTACGTATAGTGTTTATTATTTGTCATTTTTAATTTGATTTTGAAATCGAGGAATACTTCAATCACTTTTAAATTGGATTTGAAGGATATTTAAAAATTTAACCATAATTTTGTTAATCGAATTCTAAAATATTTTATAAATCAACAATATAATTAAATTAAATTAATATACATCAAAATATTGCAAAAATTCCCAATAATCTTCGAAATTTCAATTGAATTGAAAAATATATCATAAGAAGATGAAGAGAAAGTAAACGTAGAACAAAAGGGAGTAAAAATCTCAGTAAAACAAATCAATAATAGATTAAAATCCCCATAAAAATAAATGAAAATTGATCAAAATTTGGGAAGGATATGCCAAAATGCAGGAGAGAAGGAATGAGTTCAAAATTTTAATTAAAAATTCTGTACTTGGATCCCATTAACCTTAATTTCAATGGCGAAAACCATCTGCCCCAAGCTCGGTCAACTTTTAAATTTTACGTCTACATGTAATCTTACTCTAATTTCTCATTGGCCAACACAAATAAAAAGTAAAATTTCTATTAAAAAAAAACCTTCTTGATATCACTTGCCACTATCTTGGCATAATTAGTCTCATCATCTGTCAAGACCATTGCTGGATGGAAACAAAAGAGGAAAAAATAAATAGTCAACTCATGCTTTACATTTTGTGGTTGATTATGTTAAGATTGGAGGTATTTAAAGATGTTGTTATTTGGGATTTTAATGGCCACCAGTTGGCCACAAACAAAAAGTAAAATTGCTATAAGAAAAACCTTCTTAATATCATTCGCCACTCTCTTGGTGGAATTAGTCTCATCATCATTTTGTGGCTGATTATGTTAGGATTGGTGGTATTTAAAGATGTTGTTGCTTGGGATTTTAATTGCCACTAGAACACATTTATTTATCTAGAGTTTTTTAGTTTTTAGGTAGGATACATTAATCTAGGGGTTCTAACTCTTAGATAAGTCATTGATGTTTCTAATTAGGAAATTAAAATCATCAAGCTAGGTTGTAGAAAAACATTAAGGTAAATATGATGAACTGAATTCTCATTTAAATATGTTACAAGGAAGTTTAAATATGAAATGGTCTGTTGCAGATATGAATTCATTATACTAAAAAAGGAAATGATAAAAGATGTGATAAAGTGGTAAATGCTCTCCTATCATATGTGGACTAGAGCCTTGGTGAATTGGACTGATGGAGAAAAGAGAGTGGAAATATGCTACGCGAACTTATTAAGTTATATTCTCCTATCACATGTGGACTGGAGCCTTGATGAATTGGACTGATGGAGAAAAGAGAGTGGAAATATTCTATGCGAACTTATTAAGTTCTATTCTTGTAGGAATATGAAAATAATAAATAATAATGAGAAGTAAACAATAAGAAGAGAACCATAATGTCACATGCTCAACATAAAACATTGAAATTGATAACCACAGGGAAATTGATAACCACGGGGATATCTAAGCATTACCAACATCAAAAGTACATCAAAAATTTTGATAAAACAGAGATGAACTCTAAAAATTCAATAATATCACTTCTCTGCACTCCTGCTCACTCCTCAATGACATAGATGATATAATGGAAAAGTAGAGAAATCATAAATGATAAAGGATATCCAACTTTGGATATTGAAAATATGCACCATCCTAACTATGGAAAGGATCTTCAGGAATTTGTAGGAAACTCTTTTAATGATGTTCCACATGTGCCGGCATTTATGAGGTATATCTCAGAATTGGAAGAAATACATGAAGATATCATGATTAGATTATTTATACTTTATTTGGGATAATAGCATAGCGTAATGGCTAGCTCAAACATTCTTGCAACCCAAAGAGCATATATTCTCTCAAAATAGTTCAAATCTTCCTCAAACATTGTCACCCAATATTTCAAAAATTTGATGATCATGACCAACACTTGTTGGCAACATTACACTAGGAAGACCACCTTTGTATTTTTGTAGGAAATGATGGCATCCATGAAGATAATGATGGATATTTTGTGGAGGAAGAAGACCTTGTGGTGCTAAGCGAAGGAAAGGATGAAGATGGAAAGGTATTGTAAGAATAAGATCTTCCTCATCTCCTTCAACAAGATGATCATCCAGATAAGGAAGGCAAATTAGAGGGTGAATATCTATATTGTGATGATGTTTCTATTGATATGAATGAAGTGTTGAGCTCAAAATTTGAGGAATTTAGTGTTTTTGGCATCATTTAAGAGGCTACTATCATATTACATATATAGAAGGAGAATAACACAGTAGCCCCAATACAAAATTGATCTAGATTCATTATTTGCACAAAGAAAAGGAATATCATATGTTGTGTGTTTTTAATCTAGTCCTATATATGACGAATATGAGCATACAAATGACATTAAATAACATAGCTCAGATTCAGCTGTGAGCCATTTTCTTTTCCCAGAACTCAATGTAAATAGAGCTAATATGATGTGTGATCAATCCAACCCCAAGGCAAAGAGTGACAAGGTTGTTTATGAAGAGGATAATCAAGCAATTGATAAAGGGAACATACTAGATCAACCTTTTTATGAGGGCTTGATTCTACCTTTATATTTTGTAATGATGAAATTATTAAATCTCCATTTGATGACAGTTATATGAAGAAAATATAGCTGTGGAGACCTAAAATGATATGCATTAAAGGGATATTGCATAATTACAAAGCACTGTACAACATGTAATGATAGGATTTTTCTTGTTTTGGAAAGTGCAAGCAAGGCTTTCTAACAACAAATAGCAAGGTAAAAGGAGAGGGTGAATGGGATGAATTTGTTTCTGTTCATTTGTACTTATGATATATCATAGATGGCTTGACAACAAATATTAGTAGAAATATTAGTGAAGAGAAGACTATGTTTAATCAAATAGTCCACTGAAATTGCTCAAAGAGACCCTGGAATTTTGAATCCCATCTCTCTTCTCCATGGAAGAAATGGGCATTCTCAAGATGTTGTTATGTACGATGAAATTGTTGGGAATACGAGAGTTTTTGAAAATGGACCATTCACTCGAGAGGTGATGGGGATCCCAACATATTTTCATTTGGATTTTAATGTGTCTCTATTTTCAAGAATGATTAAACATAGTGGAAATGGATATTGTAGTCTGGAGATGACGAATTGGTTCCTTTGGATTATGTACTTCACTTTTTCAGCTTTATCTTGAGGGTTTGGGGTTCTTAAGTAATCCAATAATGTCGTGTGTGCCCAATAGTAGCAATATGTTACCCCTTATTTTACATGAGGGTACCATAAGAAATTTTCCCCTCAAAAGAATCCCACAATTTGTGGATAGAGGATATCAATAAAATGTTTGGAATTCTATTACTATGATCAACCTCTACTAGCTTTGATGATGGATATGACAGTCTGCGGGCTTTCTCCTAAATTAGAGACAAGGCTATGGTTTGACAGACACTTATGGGCAGTTGGATCTCATATAGAAGAAGATAACTAAGATAATTAATCCCATGGCTGGAACATCACCTGGTATAAATGATGATCCAAAAACGAAGTGTAACCTAGTGTGAAGAGTAGACATGCTATTTTATTGAGAAGGATTAGGGTGTTGTTTGAAATGTATAACCAAGATGTCACCCTACAATAGTGTTGTCCACAGGGATGATGGAGATATTAGGCAGTTGCAGAAACTAGTCAACGTTTGAAGTAGATCTTCCATGACTTATAAGGTACTAGATGGCTACTAGTTTTGTACAATTATTGTGGGGCATGCATATCAAAGCCTAGTAAAGGGCGAACGTATATCCATTATAGTTTTGTGTCCTAAGAATAAGAAATAAATCTGTATAATTATCTCATTACTTGAAGCTTTTTATGTGGTATACCTGTGTTTGGAGATAACTGAAAAATACCAAACTGTAGTAAATATGTAACAACAAAGGGATGGATTTCAACAACTTCAGAAGTAGTCTGAGTTAGAAAATGAAAATAAAACTACCCAAGAATTTGGTATGACTGTAAATAAAGTGGTTTGAGAAAACTTGCGCCGAGTTGAAGTATCAAGGGAGGTTTAAAAATAAATGAATCAACACACACACACACACACACACACATGCCATCAGTGAACCTTTCACTCATTGGACCTATAACAGAATGATAATATTTGTGTTTCACTTTAATTTGAGGTTTTTGGGGATATATATATATATATATATGAGGTTTTGAATGCAATGATCTCTGTTCTCGGTGAATCCTGACTTAAGTTTGTATAGGACAACCTTTGGAAGGTATCTAAAAATAGTTTCAATTATGGGCCAACCTTTGTAGTAGTTTTTTTCTTGATGGAATTTCATTTGTTTGTAGATTCATGTTCATGTATCAAAGAGAGCATGGGGTTATTTGATGGGTATTCCTATTGTTTGGAAACCTTAGAAATCATTCTCATAAGCCCCAAACATTTACCTTAAATAGACTTTAGAATCATGGTGTGTGGCATGTTGGAAAGTCACATGGAAGGCTAGAAATCCCACATTGTCCTCATGAAGGAGTATTTGGGGGTATAAATTCCATGTTTGGAAAGCCTTTGAAGGCTAGATAGTCCACTTAAAAAAATCACCTATACATTTGGTGAGACTTCGAAGGTTGGAAAGTACCATGTTTTCAAGCTTGGAAGGTTACTTGTGGAATGGTACATTGCAACAAGGCCTTTGAAGCCTGGATGCCTAACATGAAATACATAAAATTGAAATATGAATTCCAGAAGAGGAAAAGGTCTAAATTTAAATTCAAAAAGTGTGCTTCAAGTATAAGGATCAAAAGCTAAAACCTTTCAAATATAGCCACCCACCATTTTAAAGAAAATACAACATATTAAATTTTGGCTAGCCTTGTCATAATACATGAGCATTCATCTTGTGTTCAATGCAATTTTTCTAAAGCTCTTTCAATCATAGGTATCAAATTGGGATGAAAATCATTCCCAAATAATTTATTTTAATTAAAACATTGCACTGTTAGGAATTTAAAACATATCGTTGTAAATAAAAAGCGTTCAAACATAGACAAACATAACAGTGAGAAGTATCGATTCATCCCATATATAATATATGATCCCAAACTACAAGACTATATCGAATACCTATTGTCAAATCTTTCATAACTAAAGAGTAATGTAGAATATAATCAAATGCATAAAAAAAATCCTAAAAGAGTCTCATAAAATCCCTGGTGAAAACAGGGTAAATGTACATTGTGATTGGTTCTACAAGTATTGGAAAAATCGTTGAAAAAAAAATTCGCTGAGTTATAACCATAGCTCCAACAAATACAATAGATAGCTAAAATAAAATAAAATTTTAAAGAAGAATATCATATACAACTAGATCGTTGGAAAATAACTCAATAAACTTCTTTGGGAAAAACTTATAAACCCGACATGGACAAGTGTGAATAGCTAACTAGAAACCGGCCTAGAAGGAAGATATTAGTCAGTCGTGCCATAGCATATTTTGGTGAGCCAAGAAACAAAAGACAAAAAAAATTAGAACGAAGCAAACCTGAAAGAAAGGAGAGAACCCCAGAGGGGGATTACTTTTGTTATTCCATTCATATTTTAAAACCCAAGGAAAATAAAAACGTTTGACCAAAGGGGAATAATTGTTACCTTTCTGGGTTGGGTGAAAACCATGAAACTACACCCAAAAGCCTACCACAATAGAATAAGTTTTAGTCTTTAAATACAGTAATAGACTATTGAAAGAAAGGAACAAAATGTGAAATTTTATCAAATGTTGTCGAGGGGGGGTCTTAGGTAACCTAACCCTTACCATTATGCAAACGGGAAATGAGTGTGAGGCATAACGAGTAGCTCCAATGAGTCTTATTTTCTAAGCAAACCCTGGTTTAAAAAAAAATGATAAAATATTAGCACCATGCTCAATCATCATAAAATGTGTAAAAACATGTATAAATAATGCATTATAGGAATTCATCGTAAAAACACCCTGCTGGCATATTTGGTCCCCGAACCAGATCCATTAGTAAACCCCTACACTAAACATGAAAAACGATATACCTAACAATGCATATAGTGAAAGACTTATATAGAGTTGCTAGCATAAATATATCAATGTCGCAAGGTGGTAATATTAAAGGAAAATGAGGTACCTAAATTTCAGATTGCATGATGAGTGGAAGCATCTTGAAAACTAGCTAATGCGGAATGCTCTTGTAGCATCACTAACACACTAGGAACCAAAATAGGTTTCTATGTGAAACAATCAAGTTCCTGGAGCGACCGTAATGGTAAATGTGATGAAGAATGGCACGGGTTTCAGGAAAAATGTGTAAGGGTTGGAGGATTTGATGCCCGCCATAAATTCCACCCCTGCAATATTCACTGTAGAATAGGGCCCAAGGAGTCATGTGTTCATCCATGAGATAAGTGAACGTGGCACCATAGCACCAACACTATTAATTTTCGAGGAATGATTGTACCCGAAGATAGAATGGAATATCAATTAATATAATGGGAGAAGGATCCAGTGTTATGTGTCATATCCCATCAATTAATGCATTGGAAATACATCAAATGTTATAAGGGTATCAAATTAACCAAGATAAATAGTGTCGCAATGCAATATGCAATAAAAAATAATCATGGTAATTGGGTTATACATATGCTGAATTACGGAAGAACTCAACCAAATTCTAAAGAGGAATGTTAGGGTTCCAAAAACAATCCCCACTATTAAGGATTACAAGAAAATCCTAACTGTCACTAATATTAACAGCCACGTAAGATGCCACGAAATGAGACAGGTGGACACCCTTTCAAAATGTGTGTGGTCACGTAGGAACAAATGATGTATGTGGTTGATGAATCTACCAAATAGTATGTCATCTTAAAATTAATTATAGTGGTGACATGTCTATAATTCCATATTATGACTTGTGTAGAATTTCAAAAATCCTAATCAAGAAAAATCGAACCCAAGTGAAATATCGAAATCAAATATGAGATACCTATTATACATTAAACAATAATGACCAAGGACAAAATGAATAATGTTAACATAAGTAAAAAAAAGGTGCTAAATATCCACAACACCTAAATTAAATGAATGTTGCTATATGGTCCTATAAGATAAGAAAATACCATACTCCTAAATAATATAGCCATGGTTGAATGAATGACACGTTGATGTTATTGGTGTGGTATAACATTATCGTATAGATGAAAATGATGAAACCATAATACCATTAAACCATGATATAACAAATGAATTATGAAGTGCCCCAAGTTCATTACATGTTGGGATGGTAGTGGGGTTAGAGGATGAAGAAGGGTTTGATGGCTTGGTTGATGTATTGACCATAGCAAGTGTGACCTATGTTGAATTCGGTAGGGAATGTTTTAGGTATGTTTAATTATGTCGTGGAACATTGGGTTGTATAGATATCTAGAAATATATGTGATGGGAATAATTTCCACCAAAAAAAAGTCATGATTGCATAATGATATTTAGACACTAATGAAAAAGTAGCACCATTACAAGGAAAAGACCCTCTAGCGGAGGTTATAAAGGAGGTTTTTAGTGTTATAAAATTGGCCAAAATTGTCAAAAAACATTTGCTACAACATTCATTTATGGTTATGGAGGTTTTGGTGGAGCTTTTAACGGAAATTCAACACAACTGAAAAAACTAGGCGGTCGAAAGTTATTACAGATGTTTTTTTTCATCAGTGCGCTACAAAGGTTTCAATGCATCAGTGCATGTCATCTAGTCGGTGGCCCCAAGGCGACTAAATGTGCATGCACTAGATCGTCAAGGTATAAAACCACACCGAGCACAGTGTTGGTGATACAATGCACGGGGCCGTTCTAATTGGTCTTGGGATTTGTACAGTGCCCATAGGTCATCTCGATGCACTAGTACGTATACTTATAGAAATTCACTGGTGCGTCGTATCAGAAAAATGCACCGATATTTATAATTGGTATTGGTATTTGTGCGGTTCCCATACATCGTAAAAATGCATCGGTGCATAGTCTCACATAAAAACACCGGTGTGAAATATCGCACAAACGCATCGAGATTTTTAATTGGTTTTGGTATTTGTGTAGTGCCCATAGGTCGTAGAAATGCATCAGTGCACTACAGCATACAAAGGCACCGATGTATAGTAACTGACACGCACTGATGTTCATTTTGTATTCTTTAGAAACATCGACCTGTGACAGTGCAATTATTGTGATATTCTAAATTCATTATTTATCAAAAGTCGACACATCTTATAAAAATATTAATATTAATTAAATTTTTATTAATGCATTTGAATGTGATGTTTGGATTAATTCGTTATATCATATCATAATTATTGTGATTTTTAAAAATTCATTATTCATCAAAAGTCGACACATATATATCTTATAACAATATTGATATGAATTAAATTTTTATTAGCGCATTTAAGAACGACAATGGAGAACGCAATAGCGACATTGGAGAACACAATAGAATAAATTAAAATGTATATATATATATATATATATATATATATATATATATATATATATGACAGTCTTTGTCATACAAAATGGGACAGTTATTGGTATCCCTTTGTCTTTCAATTGGGACACTATCTCCATTACATTAAACAAAATGTCTGATTTCACAGACAGATATTTCAAAAAATACAACGCCTTGTTTTTATATCCGAACATAGTGATGATCATTCTTCACTTGAAATGTTGTCACCGCTAGAGCTACTTCAATGACTTGGGTTATTTTTAGGAATGTTTTGTTCACGATGTTGATTTTTTTCTTCTTCTTTTCCTTCCATCTACACACATAAAAATAAACTGTAATGAGTGTATATACATGAGAATAATGAAAATTGAAATATTAAATAATATATTACATCAATGTAAATAAAAAAGAAATGACGTACCATAGCAACAATTGACTCATAAACTATACACATTATTTTGAAACCATGTAGCATGCCATCTTTCAAAACTTCATCTGTTGACGTAGTTCCATACTCTGTTTCCTGCAAGTTTTATACCCCATAAAAAATCATATATTTAATATAATTTTTGTTTTGTTCTATTAATTATAGACGGAGCTAACTAAAAAAATATTGATATATGCTTCAAAATTCTACAATTGATTCCTTCTTTTTTGTTGTTGTATGTTTTTTCTATTAAAAGTATGACATGTCTCATTAACCAATTCTCTGGAAACTCTTCTTGTAGTTTAGATAAAATTTGGCTCTTGGAATCATTGGATTGATTTTTGCATTTTAAGTGGAAATAAAGTCTATACATTCATCTCATTAGATCCCTCAAACTTTTGTAAAATATTTTCCCCCTTTCGTTAACTTCCAACACCACTCCAAATGAGCTAAGGAGCAATTCATTTTCATTTGCATGTTATATTTTTTTTCTTTTCTTATAACAACATTCCTTTTCTGAGTTGTTGGTCCCTGTAGAACATTAAACAGATGTGAATTAGAAGACTGTTTGACACATGTTATCTAATAATTTTAAGTATATTATTAATGAAAATTAAAAAAAAAAACTCATATTGGATCGATAGTATGTTTTCATTCACTTGATTCATCCTTTTGCAATTTTTCCATCAAGATTTTACGCTCTTCTGGTCCTAGATCAGAAATAATATTATCGAGCTTCGTCATTTTTTGGCTCTTCATGATACACAGTAAACAATACATATTAGTTAAACTTACATATAGTTCAAAAATAATATTCTTTGTAAATAATTTACAAAGAACTTGCCTTTTTTTCTTTTCTTAATATGTTATCAGTATTTTTGTTACTTTATCTCTTGTCATTAATTTCTTTATCAATCTAAAACCTATACCATATCATTCATTAATATATTTATAAATAAATTGTCAACTTTTCAGGTAAAAAATAAATCTCAAGAAACTGGTGCGCCTTTAATGATGTACACACCAATGTCGATGTGTAGGGGTCTTATAAACGCACCACAAAAACAATATAATAGACCGTACAGTGCTCTATGTCAACAAGGAGCACCGGTGTGTTACATGTTAACCACCTCATCGATTAACACAAAGAAAATAATAAAAATCGTCCAGTGTTAGTTTTTGCAGCATAAATGCTCTGCGCAAACAAGGGACCACCATACGGTGCTCTCTGTCAACTAGGAGACCTGGTGCAGTGCATTATATGTTACATGGTGCACCGATTAACAACATAACATATTTTTTTGCGAAACAACATGTTCGCTGTGCGCCTTAATGAAATAGCTCGCTATCAGTGCGCCCCTCGTAACCTAGCGCACCGGTGCGCTATTTTAGATATGGCACACTGATTAAAAAAATTGTTTTTAATTTTTTCATTACACAGTACTTGCGCGATGTGCTAGGACAATATAGAGCACTGGTGCGCTAGGTTATTCCGGGCACACCGATGAAAAAAAAACCCTTTTTTTCAGAAATTACGCAAGGGCCGAAATGGATTGGGATCCAACTATGCAGGTCATCCCATGGGTTGGATGTCAATCTAAAATGAAAATTTGTAATTCTAAAATCACAGAAACAAGGAGAAGAAAGGGCAGAAACAAAAAGAATGAAGGGTTTAGGGTAAAAATGGATTTTTTCTTCTTCTTTTTCTGTTTCTGAAAATGAAAAACAAAACTGCAGAAAAAGTAAAAAAAATAATCAAATTTAATCACAAGATCGTTTGAAATTCTATGCTACAGGGTTTGAATCACCTGAGGTTTGGAATTTTGATTGTTTGAATACTTCTATTCGAACGTATTCCGCTGCTCCATAGTGCTCTCATGCTCTCTTGCTCCCGGTATGTCTGCTACAAATCTCTAGCAGAAAATTTTTGCAAAAATAGTGAAATAATGAAAAGTGTTTAGTATTTAAAGAATTGTTTTATGAAATTAGATTTTCAAAAATATTTTTCTGCCCATTTTTCAATTTACCGCTTTTTTTTTTCACTTAAAGAAAATAGAGTTGCGCTTTTTTTATTTGCGGTTATTCATCTCTGGTGCGTCACTTTAATAGAACCGCACCGGTGCATCCATTCATAACACGACACCGATGTGTAGTAACTAAAACACACCGATGCGGTTATCTGTACATTAGCACTGATTTGCAGTGAAGGCTCCGAAATTACTTTTAGGTGTGTACACCAAAATTTAGTGAACTCCAACCTAGAAATTGAGAATTATAATTTTGTTTATTCTTGATGGAAATATGAAATTAGAATTAGAATTTTGTTTATTCTCAAGAATTATAATTATGATTAGAATAGAGAATTAGAATTGGATAAATTCTTGATGGAAATAACTATTCTTCCAATGCATTTTGTTTATTGCAGGAGGTCCCCATTGATTATGTGGAGAGAATGCAATGTGGGGCGTGTGAAGATGTAATACTAGAGGGCCCAAGTGGGCATTTGTGGCATGTGAGCTTGTGCTATATTAAGACATGGGCAGTTTTCACAAATGGTTGGGAAAGTTTTGTTTCTGAGCAGTTTATTGAAGTTGGAGATATTTTAGTTTTTAGACATGTTGGAAATGTACATTTTGCTGTGAAAATATTTGGGCCATTTATTTTAGAAACTAAACCTCTTCTTCTTTCATAAAAAGAAACTTGAACCTTTCCACAACCTGCAACAAGAAAAGGTGCCAACATGAGCCTCTGACATGCATATCTATTTCTTTTTTTGAGGTCTCGAAGCAATTGATTATAGCTAGTCCACTTCGCTGAGGAATCTTCCTGAATTTTATTTGGTTCTACCAAAGGGTGCAGTTACGAATATATACAAGATTGTAAGCTCCCTCCAACCGTCATTAAATTATAGAATGTGGAATAGTTCTCAAGTATATGACAACAGTCTTCAATCATATTCTCAAAATATATGGGTTCTTTGTTAAATAAATAGCTACAAGAATCAGTCATATCGCTACTAGAAAATATTCAACTGAAATACCAATATGGCAGGGTCGGTACTGTCTGCTATCCCATGAACCCATAAACCCCACAAAAAATCTCAAAAACCTTTTAATAAAATGCAAAATAGTCCATTTTTTTTTTGCATTCTTGACACTCGAATTCTTATAAAATATGTTCATGGAATTAACATCCATAAGAGGCAACACAATGGTAATATACTCGAATTCTTCTAAAATATGTTCAATGGAATTAGTACATGTGAAATGGTACATGTGTTATTAATTCATCAATATTTATACTTTTTTTAAATGGGTTTTTATAAAGAATAGGACTTAATTACCTTATACCTTATAAGACTTTTTTTTTTGAAACAATATAATATGTATTTTGAATTAAAGTTAAAATCAATATTTTACTTGACAATTTGCAATTATGTTGATGTCAATAAAAATGGCGTACTGTATAAAATTCTTTTTTTTGGTAGGTAAGATCATAATAAAATAATGATAATTCTAAAGTACATGAATTTATTTGCATTATTTTCTAAACTTTATTATGTTACAAAAATTCATATTATTCTAGATTTATTATTTTACAATTATACAAATTTACAATTTCAAAATTTTTAATAAAATCATTTCACATTAATACAATTAAAATTTTACAAATATTTTACATACAATTACAATTAAAATTAAAATTACAATTACAATTATAATTACAATTACAATTACAATTACAATTATAATTACAATTTTACAATTTCACATACAATTACAATTACAATTTTAGAATTTTACATACAATTACAAATATAATTACAACTAAAATTTTACAATTACAATCATTTCACAGTAATACAATTAAAACTTTACAAATATTTTACATACAATTAGAATTAGGATTAGAATTACAATTACAATTTTACAAATATTTTACATACAATTACAATTACAAATACAATTAAAATTTTACTATTTTACATACAATTAGAATTACAATCATTTCACAATAAATTAAATATTACAATTACAATTAAAATTTTACAAATATTTTACATACAATTACAGTTAAAATTACAATTACAAATACAAATACAATTTTACATACAATTAATTTAAAATTTCAATTACAATCACGACATAATATTTAATAAATATCATGGTAATTTGATGTTAAATTAATTAATAAACATCACGATCATGATAACCATCATACAAACATCATATTCGACTAAAAAACACATTCAAATTCGTTAACATCATTGTGATCATGATCATCTAACAAAACACAATTAGCATTTTATAACATCATCACAACACAAACATCAAATATACATCTCATGTCAAATAACTCACTCTGTCACATACACATCGATCTGCAAGTTGCACATTAAATGAACATATCTAACATGACCTAACAATATACACATCATGTAAATTAAGTACAATTGCAACATGAACATAAAATACATGGACCATATATATATATATATATATATATATATATATATATATATATATATATATAATCAATAACAAAAATATACAACTGTAATATAAATGTCATGGATCAACTGGTGGTACAACATCAATAGCAGTACTAGTCGAGGCCTTCTCAGTCAATGGTGCAGCCTCGACGGTCGATTGTCCAGCCTGCTCATGATCATGAGTACTGCTGGATGCGGCACGCTGCTGACTGGACGGGGCTGATGGTCTAGCCTGCTCTCCAGATGACTGTTGCTAGATGCTAGTGGAGGCTGCTCATCAGACGTGGCATGAGGTGAATGATCATGAGATGATGAGTCACTGCTCGCGGACTGTCGATCACGTGTTGCGTCTTGACCACGCTTATAACGTGCAATGGTCCTCCTCAGCCCCGTAACTAAGATTGTAGCTCATACAACATGTCACATCACACTGTACATGTCACATGTCATGCCTCTCCACATATGTAATAGCCTACCATCGGCCTGTATGCGCCTCATATTAGTGGGCCTGATACCTGCCTCAACAATCAATGCAGTGAGTTGGTTTCCCAACTCCATGCTATATCTGCTATCAAACTGACCGCCCCTAGAAAAAGGCGGTACCGGTGCACCAACAGGAGCAGGTATCTCTACACCGGCCTCTTGATGATCCTCAACATCTGGCATTCCCTGATCGTCATCAAGATCCACACCTGAATCATGTGGTGGTGTCGGCATGTCCTTGCCATGAAAAGACCCAATCTGCAAAATATATACAAGTACACAACAATAATTAGACAATTTCATTACACAATTTAATAAAAACAAGTTAAAGAACATGTTAGAATAAATTTAAATAAAAAAGTAATATTACCTCTATCATCCGACGACTCATCATCTGTGAAGAGGATGTTGGCACACCCTCGCCAATCGAATCCAGCATAAGGATATGGGACCATAATGAAGGGATGAAACTTGTCAACATTGGCTAGCAACTCCAGTGCATCATGTGATATCCTCGCTAGAAACACAGTCTTTCCCCTCTTGGGAATCATCTACCCCCACATGTGCATCCATGCCTCAAACATCGGCATACGAGCTTGCCGAACAAAACTATGTCTCATCTCTGGAAACCTCTCAGAAAATAAACAAAAAATATTTGAAGAAAAAGGGACGTTGACCCTCCCTTGTGCATGAGCACGACATCTATCTAAGGTTGTACAGAATTGCCGCAAAAAAATGGCAGATCACCTGATAAGTTGTGGCTACTATACTAAAGAATCAACATAATATAGAAGCGAGCAACTAATGCATTGCCCATCACTAGTGTTGTGTGAAATGGTCGAAATCAGAAGTGAGAGGCACCTCACCTCCTCACTATCAAATGCACCATTACGTAACTGACCTCCAGAGACTTGAAAATCTGAAGGAGACAACATATCTGTGCTAATGTATCTCTCGGAGTACACCAACTAACTCCCTGCTTCATAACTAACTGGAACCTCTGGGAACGAGGGAAAATCCACCCCTCTCCTCGATAGCCCTGTAATGAAATATATGTCCTCCTTAGTGGGCATGTACCACTGGTTAGGACCAACCTAGAAAGCCTGTCGGTGGGCATTCCACCTGCGGATAAGATGTCTCGAAAGCACAGCATGGCCCTTTAGGGAAGTAGCCTCCTCATAGAACTTGAGGAGGCCTACCTACCTTAGGAGCCCCTGGGTAGCTGTTGTAATAGGGCGAGGGTACGCATCTCTCTCCCTCTCTCGTGCCTCCCACAAGCGAACCATGTCATATTGCTCTTCCTGTTCTTTTTTTTGTTCCCCCTCTTCTCTCTGAATGATTGACATATTAAATACAATTTTTTTATTAAATGAGACATGTATTTAGGAATATACATATATAATTTTTTTTGGTAAAAAAAAAAACAGTCGGTGTGCCACAAAAAATAGTCATGCACCGGTTCCGGTGCATCCTGTTTTTGTCGTGTATCGGTGGCCTTGCACCAAATGATATTCAACGCACCGGAGGTGGTGCACCTGAAAATTTTCAAAGCACCATTGACTATGTACTGTGTCAGGAGTGCGGTGCGCTGACTAAAATCTATGTCTCGATGCATATGGTTGGGTCAGTGCACCAACCTCTTGACATCATTACATAGTCAACAGTGCGGTCTTTTACCAGGCTACACCGTTGACCCTGTTGAAATGCCGAATGTGGTGCACTTACAAAAATTCCCACCCCAATGCGGATATTTCATTCAACGCACTGCATTGCCACTATTCCACGTGGTCAACGGTGCGACCGGGTAAACGACCACACCACACTTTTTTAAAATTTTAAAATAACATGGTGTGCCTTTCGGTACCACCCTGACAATAGTGCAGATACCATTAGCACCTATTGCGGTGCAGTCTGTAAATATTACAGGCAGCACCTCTTATCGGTGTGAGCCGAACAGCTCAAGCGCATCGCGCGACAATTTTTTCTTTTCTTTTCTTTTAAATGGTTAATTTTAAGGTTATTTGAAATTATAATCTGCTAAAAAGCTTAATTATTGAAAACAAGAAAAATGCATATAAATTTGGCTGTCGAGGAGGCATATTGGCTGTAGAATTTGCAAAAGAAAATTTTCCCACCGTTTTGCAAAATTCAAGCTGGAGATTGGTGGGTAATGCACAAAAGCAGTGCATCCAATGGGTGCAATGGGAGCATCGATGTCAGGGTAGCTCAGACAAGGATAAATTGCACCGGTTCTTGAGAGATCTGGAGCACTAAGAAAAGTGAAAAATGTGGTTTTTTGGCCATAATTTTTTATTTATTTAACCCTGTTCTGGTGTGCGGGGTTTTATAGGCACACCAGTGTGGTTTCTTAAGACCACACCGGGTGGTTTCTATTTTTTCGCAGTGTTTTATGATGCACTGGTGTGGAAGAGTTGTAAAGCACCAGTGCGCTATAGTAATAAGACGCACCGGGTGGATGTGTACAGAGTGTACGTTATCCGGTGTGCCAATGTTTTGTGCGCACCGGTGCTTTCTCTTCTTGAGCACACCAGTGCAGTTTAAGATGATAAGAGCACCGAACGAAAAACATTCGAAAAAACCTCCACCTGCCAATCGCCTCTAGTAACCTCCACTAGAAACGGATGTCTGGGGTATTTTATAGGGGTCTCCTCAAAAACATCCGCTAGAGGGTCTTTTCCTTGTAGTGCACTTCCAACTTGAAGTGTAAAGGAATGAAGGGTAGTGGATATACCATATGATGGAGGGGTTAATACAACCGTATTCAATAAACCTTGTTATGATGAGAAGTTAAAACCAAATACTAAAATAGAGATAGAGTGCATAAGCGTGCACGTTGGTAGACGTGGAAAATTTTGGAAACTTATAATACAATATTGGTGAAAAATATTAGAGGAACTGGGTAAATAAGAGTATTTCTAAATAGCAAATTGGGATATATTGGACATGATGAAGATGTAGTCCTACCAATATATATATATATATATATATATATATATATATGTGTGTGTGTGTGTGTGTGTGTGTGTGTGTGGAATTTGGAGGTTTGTTACAATTGATATTCGCACAACTTCAAAAAATTATGGGAGGAAATTTCTACACCCTCTACACCAACACAATAATAGTTTCTATATAAATCTATTGCTTAACACTAGCACCAAGATCCAACAATTGCATCGGGGTGAAACAACACCTACACCAATGCCAAGATCCCCGATGTGTGTTACAATAGTAGATGGAGGTTTGCTAATAGTCGAAGAATGGATCACTCACATGACTATTCAAGTGTAATTGCAGCACTGCATTTCTTGTAGAAAAAATCCACAAATAAGTAAACCGCATTAGATTATCCTTTCAGGCTTGTAAGACATAATAATTTTCATGACGAAATCAATGAAAAACTATAAACTATGAGAACATATTTTCTATTTTGGTCATACCATATATTCTAGGATGCATGATCCCTTTGAAATTCAATAGTTAAAATTAAAATCTCTGCTACACATGTGGAATAAGATTAAAACTTGACAATGGTGGTGATTATTTCTCCCAAGAAATTGAGGCATTTTGCAAATCTTGGGGAATTACACGCTTGAAGACAAATCCACATGGTCTCGAGCAAGATGGCCATGCTAAGAGACCAAATTAGACCTTGATTAAAAATGCATGAAGCATGAGAGAGAATGCTAGCTTAAGCAAAGGATTTTGAGCTTAAGCAGTTGCTACAACTAATTACATGGTCTTGAGAAATATGGCCATGATAAGAGACCAAATTAGACCTTGATAAAAAATGCATGAATCATGAGAGAGAATGTTAGCTTAAGAAAAGGATTTTAAGCTGAAGCAGTTGCTACAACTAATTACTTGATTAATATATCACCAAGTTTAGTTTTGGGTGACATGACACTAGAGGAAGTCAGAGTGGAAAGAAGCCCTCTCTTGCACATCTTAGGTTTCTTAAGTGTGAAACATGCATGTATGTGGCTAAAGTGGATAATACAAAACTTGACAACCTAGATTAAGCAAAGATTTTGAGCTGAAGCACTTGCCGCAGCTAATTATTTGATTAATATGTCACCAAGTTAAATTTTGGATGACATGACACTAAAGGAAGTCAAAGTCGAAAGAACCCTCTCTTGCACATCTTAGGTTTCTGAGGAGTGAAAAATTCATGTATGTGGCTAAGGTGGATAAGATAAAACTTGACAACATATTGTTCAATTTTCTTGACCCCTTATTGGCTATTCAAAAGGAGTATGAATCCACCACCGTTAATATCAAGGTAACCCCTATCAGATCAAGTCTACAAGTTGTGGTTTTCATATGAACATCAACATAATTACAACCAAGATATGATTTTCGAGGAGAAATCTCATGGAGATCAACATCAAGAATCCATTACAAAACAAAAGTACATCCTGTGGTGATTCGAGATGAGCATAGATGAATAGTTGTAATAGATGTCGAATGTGGAAATTCTGGAGGACAAATATGAAATTCATATTCCTTTTGCATTCCAGCAAGAGGAAAATCAATCATCAATGAAAATTCAAAATGTGCAAGCTAAGCATGATCAACCAAATTGGGGGAAGAGTTTGAGGAACCTTCGTAAGTGAATGGGGCCTAAGTGATATGGTTACGAGCCATCTAATTTTAGTTTTTATCTTTATTTTCCATGGTAATGAGCCAAAAAATTTCAAAGAGGCTCATAGTGGAGATGAAGCTTCTAATTGGAAGAAATTCATGGATGAAGGAAAAAATACCATGGAACATAACCAAAACTAGCATTTGTAGGAGTTTCCTAAAGGAAGGAAGGCCATTAGACACAAATGAGTGTTTACGAAGAAGTATAAGATAGATGGTCTAATACAGAAATATAAACCTCATTGGTAAAAAAATAGTACTCTTAAGTTTAAGGTGTTGATTATGATGACGCTTTTTCTTTGATGGCCAAACCGTCCTGCATTAGGTTGATGTTGGTGCTAGCAATTGCTTATGGTTTGGAAGTGGAGAAAACAGATGTGAAGACCACTTTTTTAAATGCTGAACTCAGAGAAGAAATCTTCATGAAGCAACCAGAAAGAAATGATTTATGATAGAATGGAAAAAAGACACGATGTTTCAATTGAAGAGATCAATATATGTATTGAATCGGTGTTAAGACAATGGTACTAGTGGTTAAGGAAATATGTTGTTGGACAAGGTTGCATAATGAGTGATGCAAATTAGTGTGTTTTCTTCAAGAGAAAATACAATCAATTTATTATTCTGAGCTTATATGTTGATGAAAAAAAATTTATTAGTCACAATAAAAAAAAAATCAAGGATACCAAGTTCCAATTGTCATGTAATTTTGATATGAAGAACTTAGGTGAGTTGCACTATTTCTTGGGAATTCAAATGAAGGAAGGCAACCAAAATTGGAAATTGTTTAGCAACAATTGAAACTATTTTTAAAACATGCTTGAGCTTTTTAGGTCCAAATATGGATAAGTGTAAACTAGTTTGCACCGGACCTCAAGTCGGATCGTGTTTGTCCACTCGCATGAGTCCTAAGAGCCAAAAAGAATAAGAGGAGACTGCAAGAATTTCATACGTAGTGTGGTTGGTAGCCTTATATATGTAATAGAATTTACAAGGCTAGATATCATTGAAAAGGTGTCAAGGGGGTCTTTAGGTACATATGGGGCACTAATGACTATGTTATTTCTATGAGGAAGATGGAGGTAAAAACCTTCAATTGCATGGGTTTGTTGATGCTGACTGGGCAGATGATATGCACAATGGAAATTCAACTGGTGCTTATCTATTTGTCTTTTTTTGAAGGATTTTTGAGTTGGATTTAGAGGAACTGAGTGGTTTCCCCATTAAGTATTGATACATAGAACATTACAATTTCTTAAACAACCAAGGAAGTCGTTTGATTAAATAAAATGCATGGAGGATATTTGGACGAAATGTGATTGTCCATAAAACGTAGATTAGATTTAGGGGACCTTGTGGCTCTTTTCCTTAGACCCTAGTAGTGCTTGGAGGTTTCATTTGAGGGGTTAGTGGACACAAACCTAATATGACCAAGAATATTAGTGTCTAAGCACCTATTCTTTGGGAGAAAGGCTTAGGGGTTTTAGGAGTTAAGGGGTTTAAGGGTTTAGGGGTTTATGTGTCAAGGGTAAACTGTTAGGACATAGGTGATTTATGAGTTAAGGGGTTGAGGCCTAGGGGGTGTAGGGTTTATAGGCTAATGACTTGCTGGTTAAGGGCTTCAAGGGTTAAGGGTTGAGCACCAAGGGCCTAGGGGATTTAGGGGTTAAGTGCTTAAGGGTTATGAGATATAAGTGTGAACTGGTTAAGGGGCTATGGTTAGGGGTTAATGGGTTTACGGGTTAGGGATAAAGGGTTAAGGGTGAGGTTAAAGAGGTTAAGGGGTTAGTGATTAGGGGCTTTGGGTATTTTAAGTTAAGGGTTAAGGGTTAAGGGTTTAGTGTCTTAGGGTTTAAGGGATCAAGGGGTTAACGGGTTGTGAGTTATGACTGTAGGGGTTAAGGGATTCTAGATTTGGTGTTAAAGGGATATGGAATTTACTGATTATGGGTTAATGTATTATGTATTGTGAAAGTGGGTCCCCTAATCTCCTTATCACAACTACTGGGGGTTCCCTTATCAATTTCTCTCGATACCTTCCCTATAGAATCCCTAAACCCTATGCCATGAGGTTTTAAGACCCCTTCCCATTCTCTAATGCTAGAATTATAAATCTCAGTAAAAAATTTGGCCTTGGTTGTTGAAACTATTATAGAAATTTTTAATAAAATTATGTGTTGTCAGATTCTCCCAATCTAACAATTATATGCCACTGTTAAATAAAGAATCCTCCTACTTAAATCTTTACAGAAATTTAATCGCCAATTGCAAACACATGAAGAAAAATCAAACACACATAACATAGATGTTTTTACCAGGAAAGCACAAATATAAAAACCCTACTATAATATATTATGTATATATCATGGATCATGAAACAATATCATACAAAAATCTACTCCAAGAGCTCTTAGTACAATATACAATTGTCTCACACTGTCATAGAAAAATTGGCATAAACATGCACCAATTTACTACCTCTTTACAGCCTGCCTCCAATGCGCAATCGCTACTGATCACAATCCCTAAATGAATTGGATCTTGCCTTGCCTTGACTAAGAAACCTAGATTGGCATCTCCAATGTGTGTTTGGTTGCACTTGTGCACCCACTATAGTCACAACTGATAGTCAAATTGTCCCTTTCACCTATCTCTCAATTGGGTCTCCAATAGATCTGACATGCATGTAGTTAACAGTAGTAAATATTCATTTGCATGTGATATCACTCCATGTGAATTAATTTAATAATTAATTTATTGATCTCTCACTAGTGTATCTTTAGTTACCACTAGCACAACTGAGTTAAACTACTTTATAACTCACATAACTACACATCAAACTTTGTTACAACTATGTATCACTCAGTTAAAACAAAGTCCACTAGCATGTCCCACCAACCAGCCTTTGAACTCGAAATTCCTTCAGTTAACTGGTTTTCCACATCAGTTAACTGAAATCAAGTGCTTCAAGAGAATATATTATTATTTATTTTCTAATTATTGTTAAGGGCTAACAATAATCGGCATGCATTCTATTTTTAGACATGCATTCCACGAAACAACTTCACACATGTCCAAAAATAGACTCCCTTCCATCCATATAATTTTCTCAACCACCTATAAATAGATTACTGCTAAAAATAGACTTTGATCCAAACTCTAAAAATAGACATATCACCTAAAAATATCCTATGAGCCCCACCTAGTGTAGGTGTTTAATTTTCACTAGGATCATCATCTTGTTGAATCTCAACACTCCCTCTCAACAAGAAAGGGATTATCCTTTACCCCAATCCTGTATCTATGGTGTTCAAATTTGCTCCTAGTGAGTGCCTTCATCAGAATATATGCAGCCTGATATTCTGTAGGAATGTACTGAAGCAACATGATCTTCTGCTGCACATGATCTCTGTTTCCTGCTATACCAAGAAACATATGTAGATCCGATACTTAAGACCCCTCCTAATATTCTCTTTTTGTCTGTTGGGCTGCCTTCCCAATCTGCATCTTTGAAGCCATGCAAATTCACCTCATCCTTCTGTCTGTACCATAAGCCATACTCAGATGTGCCCCTGAGATATCTCAAGACATGCTTGCCTACCTTCCAAAATAGCTTGGTAGGCTTAACCATCGCTTGAATAAGCTGGTTCACCGCATAGCATATGTCCGATCTTATATTAACTAAATACATGAGCAAACTCGCCAAATGTCGATAGATGGTAGCATCCAATACCTCTCCAGATGTAGTGTCCTCTTTCTTCCAGTTTCCAAGAAGAGGAGTATCCATGGGTTTGCAGCCCTACATGTGAAACTCACCGAGTATCTCCCATGCATACTTGCCTTGAGACACAAGCAGTTCACCTTCTTGCTACCATAATTCCAATCCAAGGAAATAGTGGAGGCCCATATCCTTCATCTCGAATTCCTTTGCAAGGTCCTCCTTACATGAGTGTAACAGCTACTCATCACCAGTCAATACTAAATCATCAACATAAAGAAAAATGAATAAAAGCTTACCCTCCACCACAATTTGGTATAGGTTTTCATCCGCCTCACTCTTAGTGAAGCCAAGTCCAGTGAAATAAATGTCGATCTGAGTGTACCAAGCACAGGGTGCTTGCTTTAGCCCATACAACACTAATTGAGTTTGCACACATGCAACTCGCTGTTGAAGATCTCAAATCCTTCAGGCTACTCAATGTACACTTCTTCCTCAATGATCCCATTAAGGAACACAGTCTTCACATCCATATGATGAATGTGCCAACCCATATGTGGTAAGAGAGCAAGGATGGTCCTTACGGACTAATATCATGCAACAGGCGCAAAGGTTTCTTCATAATCAATCCCTTCGATCTATGAGAAGACCCAGGCCAAAAATCTTGCCTTATACTTCTCAACACTCCCATTAGAAACTTGCTTTACCTTGTAGATCCATATTGAACCTACCACTAATTTATCAACTGGCCTTGGAACAATTTCCCAAGCACTGTTTCTGACAATGGAGTCATACTCCTCCACCATTGCATCTACCCATGTGGACTCCTGCACTGCTTCCTGAAAGGAAGATGGCTCAGTCACAATAAATTTTCTCAGGAGAGCCATGTATCCAGTGAATCGGTCAGGATACTGTCTCTGTTTGTGCTATGAAGTAGGGACTCCTACATTCTGTTCCACATCAAGCTTTAACATCTCAGCTTCTATGGTACGCCTTCTACCAGTTTTGATGTTTGGCTCTACATGAGTGGACTCCTCCACTCCATGAACCTCCTCCTGTGGCTAATCCACATCTAGAGACTCATCTTTGGGAACAAGCAGTTCCTCCTCTACATGCAAGTCTATCTCCCTCTCAAGCGACAACTTCATGGCTTTCTCCTCAATGAATTTTATATCCCGTCGCACCACAGTCATTTGACTATTTGGAAAATACACATGATAATTATGGGGTGTTTCTATGTACCCCAAAAATATCTCAACTTCAGTAGTTGGCTCCAGCTTCTTCCTGGCATTCTTGGTCACATGCACATAAACAGATGAGCCAAAAAGCTTAAAGTGAGAAACATTCGGTTTCTTACCAGTAAAATATTCTTCAGGTGTATTCATGCCAAGTACTCTATGAGGACAATGGTTTTGCACATAAAACATATTGTTGCATGCTTCCACCCACAAGTGCATTGGTAGGCCCTAATCATGTAGAATAACTCATGTATCACCCATGATCGTTATGTTCTACCTCTCCATGACCCCATTCTGCTGTGGGTTATGAGGCGCTATGAGTTATCTTCGAATTCCTTCTTTTCTAAAAAATTCTTTGAATTCGTTAGAGATGAATTCACCACCATTATCGCTCCGCAGAGCCTTCACTTGCTTCCTCGCCTCTTTCTCCATCAATGCTTCAAACTCACCGAACTTTGAGAATGTTTGATCCTTCTTCTGCATGAAGAAGATCCAGCATCTACAAGAATAGTCATTAAAAAAACTAACATAATACCTATGTTTTTTTGTTGAAGCAACCGAGAATGGACCACACATGTCTGTGTGAACTCTCTCCAGGATCACCGAAGCACGGTTCTCCTTTTCATGAAAGGTGGTCTTGACAAACTTACCCATAGTACATCCCTTGCACTGATCTATATATGCAAGTGTACCCTTCGGAAGTCCAGTAGAAATCTGCTGCAAATGTTTTAGGGCACAATGGTGAAGATGGCCTAATTGCCTGTGCCATAATTTTCCCTCATCCTGGCTCACCACTTCTTCTGCTTTGCCCACCATTTTAGCACAACCATCTACCTTTAGCTTCTAGAGATTCTTGACTCGAATCCCTATCCTCTTGGTTTGACCTGCTATTTTATGTTGCAGGAAATATTTTCCATCGCTAAAAACAACGTCATAACCTCTATCCTCCAACATTGTTACTGAGACCAAGTTTTTCTTCAGACCTGAAACATGCATAAAATCTTTCAACATAAATGGTTTACCTGACTCGCTCGAAAAGTTAATGGTAACAATTCCGGTCGCAATGTATCGTCCATCTTCACCCATCTCTATATGCATTTGGAGATCTTTCTCCTCCAATTCACTGAAAATATCGTTATCTCCTGTCATGTGGAAGGAAGAACCACTATCAAGATACCACACCGATCCCATTGCGCTTGAAACCAAGCATGCAATCAAAGAGAAATCAAGTTCAAATTGTGAGGCAAATGCCTCACCATCTGCAGCTCCAGCAGCCTTCTTATTCTTCTTTTTCTGTGGGCAGTTGGTGGCAAGATGCTCATGTTCATGATAGTGAAAAAACTTCACCATGGGCAAATCCAGCTTCTTGCCTTTAGCCTTGGATTTGTAATGGGATTTCTTCCCCTTCTCTTTCCTTGCTTTGGTATCCAAAGTACAATCCTCTTCATCATCATGCTTTGATGAAGAGCCATCTCTGGTGTTCTGCCTGAACTCCTCCTGCACTAGATCTGACCACAGTCGTTCCCTATCTGGAAATTTTTCTCGTCCGTTGAGAGAGTATTAATAACTATGCCAACTCTTAGGAAGTCCTAAGAGAGAAAAACTCACCAAATCATCATCAGCAACTGTGATTGCCACACTTCCCAGTTCATCCCGACATTGGACAAACTTTGTGAGATACTTATGAATATTGTCACCCTTCTCCATTTTGATCTTTCTGAATTTATCCTTCAGCACCAATTTCCTATGCTCACTGCTGCTTTGGAAAAGATCCATCAAAGCCTTCCACATTGAAAATGGAGTGGCTTTCCCATGAAGGCTTGAGGCAATAGGGACTCTCACACCTTCCAACAGAATCTGTCTCGTCTTTGCTACTTTCTTTTGCCAAGCGTCAAGTAATGTAGCATCCGTCGAAGTGGGCTTAGGAACATCGATGTCAATGAATCACTTCAATCCATTATCTTCAAGAACCACCTCCATCCTATCCTTCCATGAAATGTAGTTCGATCTGCCCTCGAGTTCATACTCTAACCATAAACCATTGAAAGCCATTTCGATGTTTACTCAACTTTCACACCAAGAAATTATTGCAGCAAATTCAAATTGTTTCCACCAACAAACTCAGCTACTGCTTCAATATTGCAATTTTATTTGCTCCGATACCATGTAGAAATTTTTAATACAATTATGTATTTTTGGATTCTCCTGATCTAACAATTATATGGCACTATTAAATACATAATCCTTCCACTTAAATCTTTGTGGACATTTAATCGCCAATTGCAAACACATGAAGAAAAATCAATCACGCATAACACGGATGCTTTTCATTGGGAAAGAATAAAGTTAAAAACCCCACTATCATATATTATGTATATATCATGGATCATGAAACAATCTCATACAAAACTCTACTCCAAGAACTCTCAATACAATATACAATCGTCTCACACTGTCATACAAAAATTGGAATAAACATGCACCAATTACTCCCTACTGATAAAAATCCCTGAATAAATTTGGTTTTGTCTTGCCTTGATTGCAAAATCCTCATTGGCATCTAAAATGTGTGTTTGGTTGCACTTGTGCACCCACTATAGTCACAACTAATAGCAAACTATCCCTTTCACCTATCTCTCAACTGGGTCTCCACTGGATCCGACATGCATGTAGTTAACAATAGTAAATATTCAGTTTCATGTGAGATCACTCCATGTGAATTAATTTAATATTTAATTCACTGATCTCTCACTAGTCTATCTTTAGTTACAACTAGTTACAACTAGCACAATTGAGTTTAACTCACTTAACTAAGTTAAAATACTTTACAACTCACATAGCTACACATCCAACTCTATTACAACTTTGTATCACTCAGTTACAACGAAGTCCACTAGCATGTCCCACCAACCAACCTCTAAACTTGAAATTCCTTCAGTTAACTGGTTTTCCACATCAGTTAACTGAAATCAAGTGCTTCAAGAGAATAGATTATTATTTATTGTCTAATTATTGTTAAGGGCTAACAATAATCCACATACATTCTATTTCTAGACATCCATTCCACGAAGCAACTTCGCACATGCATTCCAAAAATATAAGCCCATCCATCCATATAATTTGCTCAACCATCTATAAATAGATTACTGCTTAAAATAGACTTTGATCAAAATTCTAAAAATAGACATATCACCTTAAAATAGCCTATGGGCCCCACCTAGTGTGGGTGCTTAATTTTCACTAGGATCATCATCTTGTTGAATCTCAACAACTATACCCAATTATCTTCTTCACGGTATTCTTATTTGTTCCCATCACCTTGGGAGGCAATAGTAGAAATTCCAAATCCTCGTTGTCCTCCTCCTCTAATTCTCCCCATCGCACCTTCACTGAAGCTTTTGTATTTCCCACCTTATCCATCTCCTTCTTCCTTGCACCCTCCCTTTGTGCAACATCATTGGTGGTGGTTGAAACCCATTCCTAGGATGCTTGGGCTATTTTTCTACACAAATTCTCTGGTAGTAGCTTTGATCCCACTTTTCCTCCATTTTATCCTGCCAGAGGAATCCCTTATATAAAGAGTTTGACAGAGGAAATCCTTTTGCAAATAAGTTTATCCAAACACTTTTTAAGTTTATCACCTAATAATTTATGAAGAAATAATTTTGTCTTTAAAAAATATATATTAAAATAAACCCTTTACCCTTTTTTTACTAGTGCCTTGTATCTGCATTGTAATAATTTAAGACAAAATTATCTTTAAAAAAATTGGCTTAAAATAAATCTTTTACCTTTTTTTTTTCACTAGAAAAAACAAAAATATTATATTAATATAACAAAATGTTTACATATATCATAGGTCACATGTCCATCCACGTTCAATTGGAATGTTTTATTGAAAAAAAAAATTACATCAAAATACCTCCACAATTTAAGAAAGTATTCCAATACTTATATATTAACCAAAAGGAATCCTGAAATAAAAGAGGTAGTTATCATTAGTGTTCCAAATATTCCTCTTGTCAAAAACATATCATAACCTGACAGTCCATGAGTTGTAGAAACATGAACCAATGCTCAGTGAAAGGAAACATTTCCACTGTGTTGATAGATGGAAATGCATATAATTTTTATTGTAACATAACAAAAGGAAGATCAGTGAAGTGTTCCATGATTTTCTGAATTCTACTCAACCAGTTGAAAAGGAGTGGCAGACAGAAAAAAAAATCTATTAGAAACCCACTCCACAACCGCTTGTGAATCTCCAAATAATTTCAGCTGTAACAACCCAAACTTGTATGCACAGAAAATAAGGCCCCAAAGTGCCAGAAATTCAACTCGTGCATTTTCACCCATTACCTCCATTCCAAAATATATGGTACATAGTGATCGACCAAAAGATGATGTAGGAGACAAAACCACAAATCGCATCCTTATTTGCACCATCGAAGTAACCCCACAGAAAGGGTATTAAAGTTAGTGAAGGCGAAACTAGTCTCACAGTAGGTGTATCCGTGCCAAAATATGTTTCCTTGTAATATGACATGATGTAAACAAACCTATGTCAGATATTAGGATTGTAAAATATGGACTGGAAAATAATTCCTGTATAATTTGACTAACATAGTGTATGCCCAAATTGTGGATTTTCCATAGAAAGTCTAGCGGAAAGATGTGATCACCTGTAAATTCACAAATTTGATCTAAGCCAATTTTAATGTTTGCACCTTTTCTAATTTGCAACTGAATATTACTCATAACCCATGGGAGATCCGTCATAAAGATCCTCTAAATATAGGATATGTCATGTGGGATGTGTGCGCCAACCTTTATCCATAATATCATCGATTTATTTTGGAGGTATTTAAATTTGATGAGGTTATTCTAGAGACCATCGCCATTTAGAGCCCTCCAAAAAATCTTCATAAGAAATGCCCAACTCATACGCTCGAGATCAAGGATGCCCCATCCTCCTTCCTCTTTCCTCCGAGTCAAAATTGCCATGTTGGCCAAATGATATTTTTTCTTATCATAGTTACCATCCCAAATAAACCTGGAGATGATGGAGAAAATAATTTTAATGATATTATTATGTAGAGAGAAAATATGAAGCTTGTATACAAAGATGCTCTAAATGACTGCTTGAACTACATTAAGCTTGCTTCCTAGGGAGAGCCACCTGTGTGCCCGTGATAAAATTTTGTAGTGGAATTTCTCTATAAGCCAACTCCAATCCTTAATTCCATAAAAAATAGGTTTGAGCATAAATAAAAAATATTTAAAACTCCCATCCAATGTAGTGTTGATAACACCAAAAATCTGAGAAATCTCCTGTACTAGTGCATCATTTGGGTAAGAAAAAATCATATTAGATATAGTATTATTCATAATGAGTCCAGATACCGATCCAAAGAGGTAAATAATACCATAAATGTGTCTCCATTCCAAAATAGATAATCTACCGAATAGTAACACATCATCGACAAAAATAAGATGTGTAACCTTGACTTATCTAGTAATAAAGATACTTGTAAATGACCCATCCATATGTGCCTGTAAGAAAAATTTTCCAAGTCCCTCAATAAAAAGAATGAAAATAAGGGGTTACAAGGTGAATCCTTGTCGAAGACTCTGAGACACAGAAAATAATTTTTTAGGAAATCCATTAACCAATACGGCAAAGTTTGCAGTAGATAAATAGGCCATGATACATTTTGAAACTTGAAATGAAATGCCAATTTTGTGTAGGACCAACCGAAGAAAGGTCCAAACTACAAAATAAAATATTTTTGTAGGTCCAACTTCATAATAATCACCTCAAGCTTCTTATATTTGATAGTATGTACAATCTCACGTGCAATAACAATCACATATTAAATTTTCCTGTGACGAAGAAACCCAAATTTTTCTTGGGCAATACCATCTGATGGTGTATGTTTCAGCCTATTAGAAATGATTATGGACATAATTTTGTATAAGGTATTACAAAGAGATATAGGCATATAATAAAAAAAAATTGATGCACGTGAAACCTTAGGAATACATGTAATGAAAGCGGAATTAATATCACTAGGGATATAACCAATCTTTCGAGATTCTTCTGCAACCACCAATATATCAGTGCCCATAATATCTTGGAAGTGTAAAAACAAATCAAAGGGCCAGTCATCAGGCCCAGGGATATTATCAGAAGCAAAGGATTTCTTCGTAGCTTATAATTCTTCCATTGTAATGGGCTGAAATAACATAGTATTTGTGTCAGCATCAAACATAGTTGGATATGAATCAACGACCACCATTTGTTGCGCAATATCCATCTCCACTCTAGCCCTATATTGATTGAAAAAATATCTCATTTCCTCAACCTGGATGTTAGGAAGAGTTCATAAACAATTACCATTAATATCCCAAATTTCCCGTATGGAGCTCTCCCTGCGATGCTTTGTTGCATAATTATGAAAGAACTTGGTATTCTTGTCTCCTCTCGATACATAGAGAACATGAATTTTCAGTCTCGACTCCTCCTTCTGTAATCGCAAAATATCCTTCTTCATCTTTTCTATATCCACATTTAGTAATTGATGCACCACCGAGAAATAACATGCATATGAAGGATCAATCAATATACCAATATTTTTATCAATAGCCAAAATTTCATCAATATGTTTCCTCTTTTTAGTCTGAATCCAGTTATTGATAGGATATTTAAGAGCCCCCAAATTAATCCCAATAATTTTCAAAGAAGATGTGACCAAGGGGTCTGATCTTGGTGCCCAAAAAATACACACTAATGAATCAAATTCAAGAAATTTTAAACAGTGGTGATTAAATTTGAACGGGAGAACACCCCAATCCCCATCTGATGTTGAGATTGCAACAAGATGATGAGCTTAGTGGAAAGAAGTCGCCTTCACTAAGTGGGCCCACAGGATATTTTTGGCGCAAGTCTATTTTTAGACTATGTCTATTTTTAGACATGTCGATCATATTCTATGAGTTGCAAGATGCTATTTGTGGATGGTTGGTCAAGTTGGAAAAATAGATGGACTTCTATTTTTAGACATATTGGGCGGAGTCTATTTTTAGACTGCTAGTCTAAAAATAGATATGTCGAATATTATTAGCTCTTAATAATATTTGGACTCTAAACATTATCTTATTCTCTTGGAGCACTTCAGTTAAGTGCACAAATGTGGAATAGGAGCTAACAAAAGGAATTACACTATTCTTAAGGGTTAAGTGGAGCTATCGCATGGAGACTTCAGTTAGAACTCATGTGACAGAGTTTGGTGGAGTTGTAGAAGTAGTTGGTGGAGTTGTGTTCAGTTTAACTCAGTTAAACATAGTTGAGCTAGTTGTATCTAGTCTAACTGATTGATACACTAGTGAGAGTGGTGTGAATTAATTATTAATTAATTCACTAATTATTAACTCATTAATCAAATAAAGAATACATCAGTTAACTACAGTGCATGGACAGTTTCAGTGGAGACCAGTGAAGAGGTAGGTGAAAGAGCAGTGTGACTATCAGTTGTGACTATAGTGTTGCATGATTTGCAACAACTAGTGATTGGAGATGCCAATGAGGATTGCGTGAGAAAGGCTGGACCAATTCAAGTTCATCCAAATCCATTATTTAGCAGTGATTGCGTAGTAGAGGCAGGCTATCAGGTGGCAGAGATTGGAGCATGTGATTTGCTAGATCGGGCTTGATTAGTGTGTAACAATTGGAGATTGTACTGAGAGCTTTGTGAGGAGCTTTGTATAATGATTGTTACATGATCTCTATGAAATATAATATACAGATAGTTGGGGGTTTTTAGCTTTAATCTTTCCCATAAAATATTGTGTTCATATGTGTGATTGTTTATGGTTTTAATGTGCGCATGCGATTGTTTTTATTTCCGCAATTAATGATCAATGGTAGAAGAGATTATGTATTGTGAATGAAGTTAAAATAGTGTGTGATCAGGAGATTCTTGGTGTATAACATATCATTTATCAAATTTCTACATGGTATCAGCGCGATATTGATCATTGGAGCAATTGCAAAACATTGAAGCGGTTGAGTTTTGTGCTGGTGGAATTTGAATTTGCAACAGTGTTTTCTTGGTGTCAAAGTTGAGATGTCTTTCAACGGATTGCGATTGGAGTATTCCCTTGAGGGCAGCTCGAATTATATTGCATGGAAGGACAAGATGGATGTGGTGCTGGATGACAATGGGTTGAAGGAGTTCATAGATACAGAAATTCCAAAACCTGCTTCTAGCGATGTTGTCGCACTTGATGCATGGCAAAAGAAGACAACAAAGTGTCGAAGGATTCTGTTGGAAGGTGTGAAGGATCACATAGTGTCCAGAATTCATGGAAAAGCTTCTCCATACTTGATTTGGAAAGCTTTGACATATTTATTTTAAAGCAAGAGCTACCAGAGGAAGTTGGCGCTCAAGGATAAACTTAGGAACATAAAAATGGAGAAAGGCAACAGTATTCCCAAGTACCTCACGAAGTTTTTCCAGTGCAGGGATGAGCTGGGAAGTGTGGGGGTTACTGTTGATGACAAGGACTTGGTGAGATTGGCTCTCCTTGGGCTTCTGAAGAGTTGGCATTCCTATCAGGACTCTGTCAATGGTCGGGAGAAATTTCCAGGATGGGAGAAACTTTGGTCGGATCTTGAGCAAGAGGAGATAAGGAGAAGTACTAGGGACGGATCTTCATCAAAGAACTCAGATGAAGAAAATTATGCTTTGGCTTCCAAAGCAAGGAAGGGGAAGAGCAAGAAGAATGCTTCTCAATCCGGTGTAAAAGGAAAGAAGCATGACATATCCAAGGTGAAATGCTTTCACTATCACCAACACAGACATTATGCCACTAATTGTCCACAGAAGAAGAAAAATAAGCAGGTTGCTAGATCTGCAGCTAGAGAGGCCTTAGCCTCGCATTTTGAGCTGGATTTTTTGCTGATCGCATGATTGGTCTCAAGTGTGATGGGTTCAGTGTGGTTTCTTGATAGTGGTGCGTCTTTTCATATGACCGGAGACAAATATTTGTTTACTGATTTGGATGAGAAAGATCTTGGAGTGCACATCGAGAAGGGCGATGATGGTAGATACAGTGCAACCGGTATCAGTACCATTTCCTTTGAGAGGGAGTCTGGTAAACCCTTCATATTGAAAGAAGTGATGCATGTTCCAGGATTGAATAAGAATCTTATCTCTATGGCGATGTTAGAAGACAAGGGATATGATGTTGTCTTTAGCGAGGGAAAAGATTTCCTACGCAGTAAGGCAACTGGTGAGACCCAAAGGATAGGGGTTCGAGTTAAGAACCTTTATCAATTGCAGGTAGATGGCTGTGAAGTAAGGGTAGGAAAGGCAGAAGGAGTGGTGAGCCGGGATGATGGCGAGCTGTGGCACAGGAGATTGGGCCACCTTCACCATGGAGCTTTGAAAATTTTGCAGTAGATTTCTACCGGGCTTCCCAAAGGTACACTTGCGTAGTCAGATTAGTGCAAGGGATGTACTTTGGGAAAATTTGTGAAAGCCACCTTTCATGAGAAGGATAGTTGCGCCACAACGATCCTTGAGATAATTCACACAGACGTGTGTGGACCTTTCTCAGTAGCTTCGACAGCAAAGCACGGGTACTATGTGATATTTGTTGATGATTTTTGTCAGAAGTGCTGGATCTTCTTCATGCAGAAGAAGAGCGAGATATACTCAAAGTTCTGTGAGTTTAAGGCACTGGTTGAGAAAGAATCGGGGAAGTAGGTGAAGGCTCTTAGGAGCGACAATGCTGGTGAATTCATCTCTGGTGAATTCAAGGACTTTTGCAGCACAGAAGGAATTCGAAGAGAGCTCATAGCGCCTCATAACCCATAGCAGAATGGGGTCGCGGAGCGGAAGAATAGAATGATCATGGGTGCTGCATAGGTGATGTTGCATGATCATGGCCTTCCCATACACTTGTGGGCTGAGGCATGCAATACTACGGTTTATGTGCAAAACCATTGTCCTCATAGGATACTTGGCATGAGTACACCCGAGGAGGCGTTTTCTGGTAAGAATCCTGATATTTCCCATTTGAGGATTTTTGGTTCACCTGTTTACATTCATGTGAAGAAGGATGCCAGGAAGAAGTTGGAGCCAACCGCAGAGGTTGGGACCATTGTGTAGGCTATGGCTCCCCACAGCTATTATATTATATTTCTAGACGAATTTCTTAGATGTGATGTGTGTCTCCATTGTGAGGAAGGCACGATGTTAGCAGAGAGGCCACACACCACATGGAATGGGAGCTATTGGTTTCAGGGTGAGCCTCGGGATGTGGATCCAGCCACTGAGGAGGTTCTGCTAGGTGGTTGAGGTGGAAAGGGCCACTCAGCACAACCTTGAGGATGCGAACGCACTACGGAAGGGCGAGCGGCTCAAGATGCAGAGAAGGTTGTAGGAGCACCTACATCACAGCGCAGACAGAGACAGTCACTTGACCGGTATACTGGATACATGTCTCTTATGAGAAATTTTATCGTGACAGAGCCATCCTCTTTCGAGGAAAGGCACATGGAGAGAGGTCCACACAAGGCGGTCTACATCTCTGTTGGAAAATGTGATTGATTGCTAAAGCTTGTTTCCCATAAATTCTCCCAAAGACGAAAGAGAGAAATGGGTGGTAGGTTGAGATGGATCTACAAAATTGGCTCAGCATTGGCAGGTATGGAGAAGTACAAGAAAAGATTGCGTCATACGAGGCTGCACCTCACAGTTGAAGGGAATAAGTTATGAAGACATACCTTTGTCGCAAGGTATTCTTCCATACGGACGATTCTTTCTCTCTCAGCACAGATGGGGTGGCACATTGATCAAATGGATGTGAAGACTGCATTCCTCAATGGAGTGATTGAGGAGGAGGTGTACATAGAGCAGCTTGAAGGTTTCGAGATGTTCAGCAGCAAGTCGCATGTGTGCAGGCTCAAGAGAGCGTTGTATGGGTTGAAACAAGCACCTTGTGCTTGGTACACACGGATAGACAGTTATTTCACCAGACTTGGATTCTCCAAGAGTGAGGCGGATCCGAACCTATACCAGATTGTGGTGGAGGGTAAGTTGCTGATCATTGTACTTTATGTAGATGATTTAATTTTGATGGGTGATGAACTGTTGATACACTCATGCAAGGTTGATCTTGCAAAGGAGTTTGAAATGAAGGACTTGGGCCTCCTTCATTATTTCCTGGGATTGGAAATTTGGCAGCGCAGTGATGGACTATTTGTGTCTCAAGGCAAGTATGCCCGGGAGATACTGGAGAAGGTCAACATGCATGGTTGCAAGCCTATTGATACTCCTCTTCCTGGTGGTTGGAGGAAGGAGGATGCTACATCTGCGGATGTAGTGGATGCCACTGTTTATCAACAGTTGGTGGGGTCGCTTATGTATCTGGTCAATACACGACCTGACATATGCTATGCTGTTAACCAGATTTCACAAGCTATGGTTAAGCCTACCAAGCTCTTTTGGAAGGCATACAAGCATGTATTGAGATATCTCAGAGGCACATCGGGATATGGATTATGGTACAGACAATCGGATGAGGTGAAGTTGTGTGGCTTCACGGATGCAGATTGGGCAGGAAGCCCAATGGACAGAAAGAGCACATCTGGAGGGATTTTCAATATTGGGTCAACAAGAGTTTCTTGGTACAGCAGGAAGCAGAGATCCGTGGCACTCAGTTCAGTATAGGTCGAGTATATGGCAGCGAGTTTGGCTACATGCAAGGCTATATGGATGAGGAAGATCCTAGTCGGGTTGTTCGGTTCACACTTAGATCCTACTGTGATATATTGTGATAATCAGAGTTGCATCAAACTCTCAGTTAATCTAGTATTTCATGATAGATCTAAACACATTGAAATCCAGTATCATCATATCAGAGATTGTGTGCAGTGGAAGATCATGTTAGTTTCATACATTCCCACAGAGGATCAGGATGCTGATATCTTGACGAAGGCGCTCACCAGGAGAAAATTCGAATACCACAGGGGCACGATAGGGGTGGCAGATAATCGTTATATTGTTGAGAGGGAGTTTTGATATTGCAACAAGATGATGAGCTTAGTGGAAAGAAGTCGCCTTCACTAAGTGGGCCGGCAAGCTATTTTTGGCGCAAGTCTATTTTTAGACATGTCGATCATACTCTATGAGTTGCAGGATACTATTTGTGGATGGTTGGTCAAGTTGGAAAAATAGATGGACTTCTATTTATAGACATATTGGGCGGAATCTATTTTTAGATTGCCAGTCTAAACTTTAGATATGTCGAATATTATTAGCTTTTAATAATATTTGGACTATAAACATTATCTTATTCTCTTGGAGCACTTAAGTTAAGTGCACAGATGTGGCACAGGAGCTCATAGAAGGAATTATGCTATTCCTGAGGGTTAAGTGGAGCTATTTCATGGATACTTGAGTTATAACTCATGTGACAGAGTTTGGTGGAGTTATTGAAGTAGTTTGTGGAGTTGTGTTCAGTTTAACTAAGTTAAACATAGTTGAGCTAGTTGTTTCTAGTCTAACTGATTGATACACTAGTGAGAGTGGTGTGAATTAATTATTAATTAATTCACTAATTATTAACTCATTAATCAACTAAAGAATACATCAGTTAACTACAGTGCATGGACAGTTTCAGTGGAGACTAGTGAAGAGGTAGGTGAAAGAGCAGTGTGACTATCAGTTGTGACTATAGTGTTGCATGATTTGCAACAACCAGTGATTGGAGATGCCAATGAGGATTGCGTGAGCAAGGCTGGACCAATTCTAGTTCATCCAGAGCCATACTTCAGCAGTGATTGCGCAATAGAGGCAGGCTATCAGGTGGCAGAGATTGGAGCATGTGATTTGCTAGATCGGGCTTGATTAGTGTGTAACAATTGGAGATTGTACTGAGAACTTTGTTAGGAGTTTTGTATAATGATTGTTACATGATCTCTATGAAATATAATATACAGATAGTTGGGGGTTTTTAGCTTTAAGCTTTCCCATAAAATACTGTGTTCATATGTGTGATTGTTTATGGTTTTAATGTGCGCATGTGATTGTTTTTATTTCCGCAATTAATGATCAATGGTAGAAGAGATTATGTATTGTGCATGAAGTTATAATAGTGTGTGATCAGGAGAATCTCGGTGTATAACATATCAGTTATCAAATTTCTACATCTGACTGCCACTAGATTATGATAGGGTAATGGTCCAAAATTTGGGATGGAATAATACAACATTTCATAGATCCTAAGCACTCCGCCAAATTTTCTTGAAGCATGAAACAATCAAGTCTCTTAATGATGCCTATGGACCCAGCCCAACCATTTCTCCATGTCAGAATAAAGGGTGCCAACAAAATATCCACCAAGTGGTTCCTGCCAAAAATATCGTTGAATTACCTCGCCAATGAGTCCACTATGCAATGATCCCCCCATCCCTCATTACCTTCAATGGTGAGGTTTAAATCCCCCGCCAAAATAAGGGACCCCGTCTTTAAGACGCCACAAGATTCTAATTTATCATGGAATAATATGCCTCTTATGTATTAAGAATATTAAATATCTCCTTTGAGCCCATGATGAGACCATGTAGAAGGATACCTGCAAAACATTTATAGACAAGAAAATTCATGACCTTAGGATCCCAAAAATCCACAAGACCACAAGATAAACCCAAATCATCCACATCACATACCCACAACTTGAGACAAATGTGGAAGAGAATGGGCCAAATTTTGTCTCCAGTCATCATCGTCTCTTGTAAAAGGATAATAGAGGAGTGATTAAACCTAATCAAATGCCGAAGTACGAGGATTTTCGGGCCTTCCCCAAGCCCCTGATGTTTAAGGACATGATTATCATGGTAATCCCTCATAATTGGGCAAACAGTATCTAAGGGCCTAAATAGGAGAGAAAACAGAAACATAAGGTGATGTACTAGGAGATGATGGACCAAGATCCAAAGTTGCAGAAATATTGTGAAGATCAATATCAGCCCCATTCGAATGATTTGAAGGTTTCCAACATCGTTCCTTCCTAATGATCACATTATGACGAGAATTGGGATTGATAGAGATCTTAGGAGATGAGGATGAATGAATTAGCAGGGTATCTAAATGGATATCAGGGTGAAGGCAAAGAAACTTGATATCAATCCATACTGATTTAGTGGGAGAAATGTTTCTAGAAAAAGTCCCAAATTGAATATGAGTAGGGTAAAGGCTAACAGTTAATGAGCCATCAATATTGGAGGTCGTTCGTGGGTAGATTCCAAATTATACAAATAGGGATCAATTTATGGTACAAATAATAGTGAAGATTGTTCAATACAATCAGAATGTGACAACTAAATATGTGGAGAAAAAATACGTAAAGGACGGAAAGTAGAATTACTAAGAGAAACAACACTCAATACCAAGTCATTACGAATATGTTGCTCAAGACATGTCATAGGTGGTGTGATTTTAATCTTACCCGAGAGAGAGTGTTGACCAATCTCTTGAGTCATCGGAGAGTGTATAGGTGTCAATAGACGACCCCCATCACAAAAAGTCTTTGATATTCGATGTCGTTGATTTCCAAATCTACGCGGGCACTCAACAATAAACTTTCAAACATTATGAAAACCCAGGCAGCGAAAAGGAATTTCCCAATAGTCAACGTTGCCTAGTAGAGAAGCCACCCTAATTGAGCTCCACCTCTGTTCAAAGGCCAGCAAAAAATTCCTCCTCCACCAAAAGCCATGTGATATTTCTATCTCTTTGTAAGAGGCTTTCTTCCTCTAGGAAAGAAACTTTACCAATGAAATTTTCATTCATCATTATTGATTCACATGACCAAAATACAGTTATTGTTTCTCCACATATTTAGTTGTCACATTATTGATTCATTATTGGGTAAACCAGGGAGTTTAGCTTGAAAACAGTTTATTTCATGGAAATTCCAGGTATGGATCAAATCCCACATGTTAGTGATGTAAAGAGAGGAAACCATGACCATGAACCCAATATGATCCCAAAATATTCGCAGCATCGCCATCATTAATAAAGTGGAAGCAGAATGACTGATTATATAAAATGTTTAAAAGAGGAGAGTACTTAAGAATAGGGTACTGATGTTCTTTAACCAAGGATTCCATCTTAGATCCATCCATTCGTAGATAAAATGACTTATCCATCAAAGCATGTTGTTATAATCCTACCACCTGGTCCCAAAAGGAGTCGGAACAAAAAACGAGTTTCTGATAATTTGGATCAACCTTAACTTACTTCTTTTTTCGTTAATGATGGAAAAACATTTTCCGTGCATTACCACATTGAGGTTGAATAACCTGTGGGTATATGGAAATATTCGAAACCATGTGTATATTTGTATGTATAAGAGATGTCCCAAAGGGATAGACTCCCAACTTGGGGTAGCCACGACTCTCTGCCTCAAAATTTTCATGTACCAACACATCGAGTAATGGAACATCAACACCCTAGTTTCCTTTAGTATCAAGTGACATCCCGGCGATAGACGTAAGGGCCAGTTGTACAATGGACACCACTGACACACTGCAATCCTGCCTATATGTGCACCAAAGTAGAGAGCATTACTAAAAGATACCTTACGTATTAGTGTCTGAAAAAACCTCAATAAAATATGTAGACAAGGTAAATTAATGTCACTTATGAATTATTGACCCCACTCGATATAGGTTGTCACTAACTCAATCCACTAGGACACCCCTTCAAATATAATATACTGGCCAATCATCCTCGACCAATGTCCTTCAAAAAATCTCATCAAGCACAAAATCAACAAATATCTTCAATGATGACGCAAAAAATTAATGGATTTTTCCTCATATAATCAATGGCCAACTTGGAAAATAAATATCCCCCCTGGACCAATTAATGACCCCAAGAGACTCCTTCGTGATCGAATTCAAAATTCAAATATGTTACCAACTCAACCAACCAAAATTAATGCACTTACATAGCAATAAAGATCCTTAGAAATCCTCCTATCGACCAATCCCAAACCAAAGAGGAGAAGTAAGATCCATAGGAGAAAAGGTTCAAAAGAAATACCACGTAAAACAACCATCCAGTGTGTCTCGAATAGACTACAGATCAGACCAACAAGTAGTAGTTAAGATCCTCAGAAATCCTCTGATCGGCCAATCCCAAACCAGAGAAGGAGAAGGAAGATCCCTGGGAGAAAAGGTTCAGAAGAAATACCACATAAATAACCAACTACTGTGTCTGAGATAGACTGCAGAGTAGACCAACAACTAGAGTGGAAAATAAGTTGTTATCAGTGTACCTTGAAACAAAAAAAATAGTAGAGATCCCTGATATCATCCAGAAATAGGATACAAATTGAATCTAGCTCAAATAATTATGCTTAGACGCATTGTACTGATCAAAAATAGCAAAGGCCAAATTTAATCCATCTACCTCAACACTTGCAGCCAAAATTACCACCCTTGTGAATTTTGTGACTAATGCTTCCACAATCCTATCTTTTATCCTTGGCATTTGCTTCTCACAAAAGTTGTTGTAGAGATTTTGAAGTAGGCATATTGTCTGCCAACGGATATTTTGTAATTTTCCTCCACCATCCTTTAGGTGAATGTAATCCATGTTGCCGATGACAGTCAGAAGTTTCAGAAAAATAATGCATTGATATCATCAACCAACATATAGAAGTAGCATTCAAAATAAATGAAACAGTCAAAAAACACAGATTAAAACACAATCGATGGAGACTCTAAAAAGTACTCCAACTATATTACTGCCTATACATGTTCAGTGAAAGTTCCTCCATCGCTCTTCTCACCAAGCACCTCTGTTTTTGGCCTCCATCACTCTGCTTCTTAAAGAACCCATCAACAACATAAATACAGACCCCTAATCCTTTACTTTTACCTTTTTTTACTAGCGCATTGTATCGAAAATTTTATGATGTAACTAAATTTTAAGATAAAATATTTTTTTTGTCTTAAAAATTTGACTTAAAATCCCCCTCCGTGTAGTAGTGCCAAATGCAAAGATAGACAAGTTGTCTCTAATCGTACCAACAGAGATCAAAGGGACAAAAGAGGAATTGATGTCCGATAATTCTTGCAAGGAAAATTTGTCGCGTTCTTCAGAGTCGGCTACCCCACCAAAACGAAGAGTCCAACAAATCGTTTTCTTTATATAAGATAACATGAATGGTAAGTGAAATAGTAGTCTTTGTATAGGCACGAGATAGTGGTAGCCTGCAAGCTGGCGGACTTAGGGTGCACTATCAGAGTCAATTTTGCAGGTGTTAGATAATATTGTCTTAAATTGATATAGTTTTGTCTTAATTGTTAATTGTCTTAAAAGTGTTTCGTCTTAATTGTCATTGTCTTAAGTGGCCATTGTCTTAAATATAAAGTTTTGTCTTAAAGTATTTTTGTCTCAAATTGTTTTGTCTTAAATATAAATTTTTTTCTTAAAGTATTTTTGTCTTGAATTGTTTTTGTTTTAAAATCTTTTTGTCTCAAACTGTTTTTGTCTTAAATATAAAGTTTTGTCTTAAAATATTTTTTTCTTAAATTGTTTTTGTCTTAAAACATTTTTGTCTCAAATTGTTTTTGTCTTAAATATAAAGTTTCGTCTTAAAACATTTTTGCCTTAAACTATTTTTTTCTTAAATATAAAGATTTGTCTTAAAATGTTTTTGTCTCAAACTATTTTTGTCTTAAATATGAAAATTTGTCTTAAAATATTTTTGTTTCAAACTATTTTTGTCTTAAATTTTGTATTTAAGACAATTCAATTGATATTAAATTTTAATGTAAAATAACTAAAGTAAAAAATGATTTTTTAAGACAAAAGATTTCTATTGTCTTAAAAAAATCTCTTAAAAGTGCCCCTTGGTGTAGTAGTGGGGGAAACGCGGGCTCTACTGGCGAACGCTCAGCCTATGGATTTTTGTTCCATCACAAACGACGCAAAGCCAGGAAAGGGTATTCATGATTCAGGTTTCCCCGTCTCCACCCAAAGGCCGTTGAATGGTAGCGATTGTGGGCGTCCTGCGATGGGCACGGATATTTCAACGAGAGATCCTCCTGTACTTGCAGCCATCCAGTTCAATTCTTGTGGAATTTCATGCAATGATCCATCACGTCCCCTCGAAAATAAAGTTCCGGAAGTTGCTGCTACGAGTTTCGACCACTGCCCCTCTAAGAAAGTACTGAGGATGTTTGGTGTTGATTTGGAATGTGGGAAATTATATGAGAGTTATGAGGAAGAGATTCTTATTATTCCGCCATCTAAGCGTCTATTCCAATGAAATTCAAAACACGATCATTTAGATGAACAGAGAAGGCGGTAAACAAGTGAAATGGAATTTCAGAATGGAGGATTTTGTGTGTTGAGTTTTGTTGAAGATTCATTGCATTGCATTGCTACTAGATGAAGGATTGTCATTCGTAATGCCCAAGTCAAATGATGTGGCACAGGAAATGATACACACATAATTTTAGTCAATTTAAAGGAGGGGAGGTGTCAGAGCCTGTTTTATGTTTCCAAATTGGTTTTATTTTTATGATGTCTTGTTATTGGTTAGAGGAGAATTACAATTCTTTTTTCAACAGGAGAAAAATCGCTGTTTAGATATAAAATCATAGGAAAACAGTCCATCATCCGTGTACATGTGCAACTGAAGAGGAGAAAATCCAATTCTCGACTGGAAAAAGGGATGTCTCATTCAGGCAGAGGTAAAAAAACAAGAGTTAGGTGCCCTTATCAGACAAAACTGTGAAACAATATGAGATCACAACAACATGTCGGTCCCAGCTATGGGTCTAGCGACCAGGCGAAGTAGCCAGGAGGAAATTACATAGATCAATGTAGCAAAAACCAGAGAAAACTATAAAGGCCGCATGGAAGATACGGAGCATTAACAACCAAGGTCAAAAACGCTGCAACCTGAGCGTTGTAGCCAATTGGAAAAGTGCAAGAAGACAGAGCATCATCAGACAGGCAACAAGAGCAAGACAATACCAGAACCTTCTCCGGATTGTACGTCGTGTTTTCACCAGAGTTACCATCTGATCCATATACAATTTTCTGAAAGTGGAGTAATGCCATATGTTCAAATTCTCCACCCTACCAAAAACAACCTCCTACGGGATGAGTCCTAACTCAAAATCCAAGTCCTGTACCCCCTTCCATCTGCAGGCTATTAAGTGGCTCTGTATCGAAGTATAAACCTGTAATCCAATCCAACATAGCATCCCGTAGGAAGAGAAAATCCCAGGGCCTATAAAAGACACCAAAATCCGAGAGCCTACAAAGGAAAAGAGAAGGTGGTCTCAGCTCTATTATCGCTGAATTTTATGACAGTAATGGAGCCAAAATCCTGTTCCAGCCCAAGTTTAGAGAGTTCATCTGCCCTGTTGTTCAGCTCTCTGTAAATTTGGTGGATAGAAGCCCTTTGAAATTGAGAGAGAATTACAATCATACTCGAATAACTCTTTTTGCATTATATGCCGTAACAATTCAACGTAATGTGTCTGATTTGATTTGTTTTTGGGATATCTAATGTATCTTTCGCAGCGACTTGGATTTCTGCACTCATCATCCTTTCCTAAGTCAATGATTATGCAGAATATTTTGTGTTCTTTTCAAATGTATTACTTTTTATTTTTAATTTGGCCTGATTAACTAAAAATATGATAACACATGGTATACAGACACCATATTTTAACCTAGGAATTTTTGTATTAAAACCCATTTCAAATAATAAATCTATTATTTCATAATCTAAAGGAAATTAACAATGTGGTCATTATGCTTAAAAAAAATCATGGTTGTGAGCTTTGACACCCATAAATGGTTAAGTATTTATTTAGTTTATGAGTTTATTAGATTTATACAAATTATTTTTTTTTAAATTCTAAATTTGATTTCCCTAAATTGACATTGTCTCACTAATTTTGTTAATATTTATATATAAAAATTACTATTCAAATTAATACATGGGTAAGTAGTCATTGTATTCTTTTAGGATATTTATTATGCATCAAATGTCTCACACCCTAAGATATCATGTTCTCCACCTCAAGCTAGCATATGAGTACACCTTTCAACCTTGATCCTATTCAAGTGATTCATTTTTACTTAACTCCTTGTGTCATCGCACTATAACATGTATGCTTGATAACAAGTATTACAACAAACAAACCTCAAGCTAGTATACAAGTACACCTATCACACTTGTACTTATTCAAGTGGTTCATTCCATAACTTGAGACATCATATCTTATAGGGATACACGTATGCCTAAACAATAGGTATTACAACAACATTGGGGAATATATCTTCGTCCAAACATTCTAGGTTGTTCATGCACTATTGCGGTTCTCCATAACACACTACATTTTTCACAAACCTTGTGTTTAGATTCAACAAGATGATGATCCCAGTGAAAATTAAGCACCTACACTAGGTGGGGCCCGCAGGCTATTTTTAGGTGATATGTCTATTTTTAGAAGTAATCTATTTATAGATGGTTGAGAAAATTATATGGATGGATGGGCGTCTATTTTTGGAATGTATGTGCGAAGTTGTTTCGTTGAATGCATGTGCGAAGTTGTTTCATGGAATGCATGTCTAAAAATAGAATGCATGTCGATTATTGTTATCCCTTAACAATAATTAGACAATAAATACTAATATATTCTCTTGAAGCACTTGATTTCAGTTAACTGATGTGAAAAACTAGTTAACTGAAGGAATTTCAAGTTCATGCTAGTGGACTTCATTGTAACTGAGTGATACAAAGTTGTAACAGAGTTGGATGTGTAGTTATGTGAGTTGTAAAGTACTTTAACTCAGTGAAGTGAGTTAAACTCAGTTGTTCTAGTTGTAACTTGTTGTAACTAGTTGTAACTAAAGATACATTAGTGAGAGATTAGTGAATTAAATATTAAATTAATTCACATGGAGTGGTCTCACATGAAACTAAATATTTCATGTCAGATCCAGTGGAGACCCAATTGAGAGATAGGTGAAAGGGACAATTTGAATATCAGTTGTGACTATAGTGGGTGCACAAGTGAAAACAAACACACATTAGAGATGCCAATGAGGATTGCGTAGTCAAGGCAAGGCAATATTGAATTCATTCAGGGATTGTGATCAGCAGGAATTTTGCGTAGTGGAGGTAGGTTGTCAGGAGGCAGTAAATTGGTGCATATTTATGCCAATTTTTGTTTGACAGTGTGAGACGATTGTATATTGTACTGAGAGCTCTTGGATGAGAGTTTTGTATGAGATTGTTTCATGATCCATGATATATACATAATATATGATAGTGGGGTTTTTAGCTTTATGCTTTCCTAGTAAAAACATCTGTGTTATGTATGATTGATCTTTCTTCATGTGTTTGCAATTGGCGATTAAATTTCCGCAAAGATTTAAGTAGAAGGATTATGTATTTAATAGTGGCAAATAATTGTTAGATCAGGAGAATCTGGAAATACATAATTGTATTAAAATTTCTACATGGTATCAGAGAAAATAAGATTTCAATATTGAAGCAGTAGCTGAGTCTGTTGGTGGAAACAATTCGAATTTACTGTAATAATTTCTTGTTGCGACAATTGAGAAAACATCGAAATGGATTTCAATGGTTTGCGGTTAGAGTATGCACTCGAAGGCAACTCGAACTACATTGCATGGAAGGATAGGATGGAGGCAGTGCTTGAAGATAATGGCTTGAAGGAATTCATCGACAGTGATGTTCCTAAGCCCACTTCGACAGATGTTGATTTACTTGACACGTGGCAAAAGAAAGTAGCGAATACGAGAAGGATTCTATTGGAAGGTGTGAGAGACCATATTTTCTCAAGCCTTCATGGGAAAGCCACTCCATTTGCAATGTGGAAGGATTTTACGGATCTTCTCCAAAGAATCAGAGACCGTAGGAAATTTGCGTTGAAGGATAAACTCAGAAAGATCAAGATGAATAAGGGCAACAATATTGTTAAGTATCTCACCAAAATTGTCCAATGTCGGGATGAACTGGGGAGTGTGGGAATCACTGTTGCTGATGATGATTTGGTGAGTTTGGCTGTCTTGGGACTCTCTAAGAGTTGGCACAGTTATCAAACACTGTCAACGGAAGGGAAAAATTGTCGGATTGGGAATGAATATGGTCGGATCTAGTGTAGGAGGAGTTCAGGTGGAACACTAGAGATGGCTCTTCATCAAAGCATAATGATGAAGACGATTGTGCTTTGGCTACCAAAGAAAGGAAAGGGAAGGGGAATAAATCCCAGTCAAAATCCGAGGCTAAAGGCAAGAATATGGATTTTTCCAAAGTGAAGTGTTTTCACTATCATGAACATGGGCATCTCGCCACTAACTACCCACATAAAAAGAAGAACATGAAGGCTGTTGGAGCTGCAGCTGGTTAGGACTTGATTTTTCTTTGATCACATGCTTAGTTTCAAGCGCAATGGGATCAGTGTGGTATCTTTATAGTGGTGCTTCCTTCCACATGACGGGAGATCAGGAGATTTTTAGTGACTTGAGGAGAAAGATCTCCAAATTCATATAGATATGGGCGAAGATGGACGATACAGTGCAACCGGCATTGGTACCATTACCTTTGAGAGGGAGTTAGGTAAACCATTTCTGTTGAAATATGTTATGCATGTTCTAGGTCTGAAGAAAAACTTGGTCTCAGTCGTGATGTTGGAGGATAGAGGTTATGAATTTGTTTTCAGCGATGGAAAATCTTTCCTACGACATAAAACAATGGGTCAAACCAAGAGGATAGGGATTTGAGTCAATAATCACTACAAGCTGGAGGTATATGGCTGTGGTTCAATGGTGGGCAAATCAGAAGAAGTGGTGAGTCGGGATGAGGGAAAATTATGACACAGGAGATTGGGCCATCTTCACCATTGCACCCTGAAAATTTTGCAGTATATTTCTACTGGACTTCCCAAGGGTACACTTACGCAGATAGATCAGTGCAAGGAATGTACTATGGGTAAGTTTTTCAAGACCACCTTTCATGAAAAGGATAATCGTGCTTTGGTGATCCTAGAGAGAGTTCACACAGACGTGTGTGGTCCATTCTCGGTTGCTTCAATAGAAAAACACAGGTATTATGTTATTTTTGTTAATTAATATTCTCGTAGATGTTTGATCTTCTTCATGCAGAAGAAGGATCAAACATTCTCAAATTTCTGTGAGTTTAAAGCATTGGTGGAGAAAGAGTTGGGGAAGCGAGTGAAGGCTCTGCGGAGCGATAATGGTGGTGAATTCATCTCTAATGAATTCAAAGACTTTTGTAGCAAAGAAGGAATTCGAAGAGAACTCATAGCGCCTCATAACCCACAGCAAAATGGGGTCGCGGAGAGGTAGAACAGAACGATCGTGGGTGCTACACGAGTTATGATGCATGATCATGGCCTACTAATGCACTTGTGGGTGGAAGCATGCAATACTATGGTCTATGTGCAAAACCATTGTCCTCACAGAGTACTTGGCATGAGTACACCTGAAGAAGCTTTTACTGGTAAGAAACCGGATGTTTCTCACTTTAATATTTGTGGCTCATCTATTTCTGTGCATGTGACCAAGAATGCCAGGAAGAGGCTAGAGCCGACTGCTAAAGTTGGGATATTTTTGGGGTACAAAGAAACACCCCATAATTATTATTTGTATTTTCCAAACAGTCAAATGATTGTGGTGCGATGGGATATAAAATTAAATGAGGAGAAAGCCATGAAGTTGTCACTTGAGAGGGAGCTAGACTTGCATGTAGAGGAGGAACTACTTGTTCCAAAAGACGAGTCTCTAGATGTGGATTAGCCATAGGATGAGGTTCAAGGAGTGGAGGAGTCCACTCATGCAGAGCCAAACATCATAATTGGCAGAAGGCGTACCACAAAAGCTGAGAGGCTGAAGCTTGATGCAGCACAGAATGTAGGAGTCCCTACGTCACAGCACAGACAGAGACAATCTCCTGACCGATTCAGTGGATACATGGCTCTCATGAGAAAATGTGTTGTGACTGAACCATCCTCCTTTCATGAAGTAGTGCAGGAGCCCACATGGGTAGAAGAAATAGTGGAGGAGTAGGACTCCATTGTCAGAAACTGTGCTTAGGAAATTGTTCCAAGGCCTGTTGATAAATCAGTGGTAGGTTCAAGATGGATCTACAAGGTAAAGTAAGCTGTTGATGGGAGTGTTGAGAAGTATAAGACAATATTTATGGCCTGAGGCTTCTCATAGATCGAGAGGATTGATTATGAAGAAACCTTTGCACCTGTCGCACGATATTCTTCCATAAGGACCATCCTTTCTCTCTCAGCGTAGATGGGTTGGCACATTCATCAGATGGATGTGAAGACTTTCATTCCTTAATGGGATCATTGAGGAAGAAGTGTACATTGAGCATCCTGAAGGATTTGAGATCTTCAGCAGTGAGTTGCATGTGTGCAGACTCAAAAGAGCATTGTATGGGCTGAAGCAAGCACCCTGTGATTGGTACACTTGGATCGACATCTATTTCACTAGATTTGGCTTCACTAAGAGTGAGGCGGATGCAAACATATACCAGATTGTGGTGGAGGGTAAGATTTTAATCATTTTCCTTTATGTTGATGATTTAATACTGACTGGTGATGAGGAGTTGATACACTCATGCAAGGAGGACCTTACAAAGGAGTTCGAGATGAAGGATATGGGCCTCCTTCACTATTTCCTTATATTGGAAATATGGAAGTGAGAAGGTGAATTGTTTATGTCTCAAGGAAAGTATGCAAGGGAGATATTGGATAAGTTTCATATGGAGGGCTGCAAACCCATGGATAATCCTCTTCCTGGAAACTCGAGGAAAGAGGACGCTACATCTGGAGAGGTAGTGCATGCTACTGTCTATTGATAGTTGGTGGTTTCGCTCATGTATTTAGTTAATAAAAGATCAAACATATGTTATGTGGTTAACCATCTTATTCAAGCGATGGTTAAGCCTACCAAGATTTTTTGGAAGGCGGGCAAGCATGTCCTAAGATATCTCAGGGGCACATCTAAGTATGGATTATGGTACAGACAGACAGATGAGTTGAAGTTGCATGGCTTCACGGATGCAGATTAGGCAGGCATCCCAACGAATAGAAAGAGCACATCAGGAGGGGTTTTCAGTATCAGATGTATAGTTGTTTCTTGGTACATCAAGAAACATAGATCTGTGGCACTCAGTTCAGAGGAAGCAAAATAGATGGTAGTAAGTCAAGCTGCATGTGAGGCTATTTGGATGAGGAATATCCTGGTCGGTTTGTTCGGTTCTCATTTAGATCCTACAATGATTCATTGTGATAATCAGAGTTGCATTAAACACTCGATTAATCGTGTGTTTCATGATAGATCTAAGCATATAGATATCAGGTATCATCATATCAAAGATTGTGTGCAACGGAAGATCATGTTGCTTCAGTACATTCCTACGAAAGATCAGGACACAGATATTCTGATGAAGGCGCTCACCAGGAGTAAATTCGAATACCATAGAGACAAGATCGGGGTGAAGGATAATCCCTTTCTTTTCGAGAGGGAGTGTTGAGATTCAACAAGATGATGATCCTAGTGAAAATTAAGCACCTACACTAGGTGGGGCCTGCAGGCTATTTTTAGGTGATATGTCTACTTTTAGAATTTGGATCAAAGTCTATTTTTAGTAGTAATCTATTTATAGATGGTTGATCAAATTATATGGATGGACGGGCGTCTATTTTTGGAATGCATGTACGAAGTTGTTTCATGGAATGCATGTCTAAAAATAGAATGCATGTCGATTATTGTTAGCCCTTAACAATAATTAGACAATAAATAATAATCTATTCTCTTGAAGCACTTGATTTCAGTTAATTGATGTGGCAAACCAGTTAACTTAAGGAATTTCGAGTTAAAAGGTTGGTTGGTGGGACATGCTAGTGGACTTCGTTTTAACTTAGTGATATAAAGTTGTAACAGAGTTGGATGTGTAGTTATGTGAGTTGTAAAGTAGTTTAACTCAGTTAAGTGAGTTAAACTTAGTTGTTCTAGTTGTAACTTGTTGTAACTAAAGATACACTAGTGAGAGATTAGTGAATTAAATATTAAATTAGTTCACATGGAGTGATCTCACATGCGACTGAAGATTTACTACTGTTAACTACATGCATGTCAGATCCAGTGGAGACCCAGTTGAGAGATAGGTGAAAGGGATAGTTTGACTATGAGTTGTGACTATAGTGGGTGCACAAGTGCAACCAAACACACATTGGAGATGCCAATGAGGATTGCGCAGTCAATGCAAGGAAAAATTGAATTCATTCAGGGATTGTGATCAGCAGGGATTGCACAATGGAGGCAGGCTGTCAGGAGGCAGTAAATTGGTGCATGTTTATGCCAACTTTTGTATGACAGTGTGAGACGATTGTATATTGTACTGAGAGCTCTTGGATGAGATTTTTGTATGAGATTGTTTCATGATAGTGGGGTTTTTCACTTTATGCTTTCCCGATAAAAACATCTGTGTTATGTGTGATTGATCTTTCTTCATGTGTTTGCAATTGGCGATCAAATTTCCCCAAATATTTAAGTAGAAGGATTTTGTATTTAACAATGGCATATAATTTTTAAATCAGGAGAATTCAAAAATACATAATTGTATTAAAATTTCTACACCTTGACACCAATGACTCCAACCTTCATTCCCTTTTCCATGCATCTTTTTTCATAGTCCTTTAGTAGTTTTCTCACTAACCATATTGAAGTAAACATTCACATTCTTTGGTAGGTACTCTTAGATTATAGGAATAGCCTTTCTGTCCAACAATTTCGAAGCTTCATCCATCATCATTGAGATTTTATTTGCCACTCCCTCAATCAGTAAACATTGATCCTTTAAAATCATTATATCTTCCATGTGTGATTTTCATAATGCTAAATTGGCCTCATTCAACTTCTCCATATCACTCATTGAAATGGCCTCCATATTACTTAACAGATCTAACATATAAAATAACAACAAGAACGAGTAACTTTGATAGTAGTGTTAATAAAAATAGAAGTAAAATGGTAACACTAGAAACAAAATGATAACAAATAAGCATTAACAACACATGACACCATTTTATCAAAAAAAAAAATCAATAAATTTATTATTCCATTTTTTAAAAACAATTAGTGATAGAGTCATTATGTCTTAAATAGATTGTATTAGCATTTTAATGTCACGGACAAAACCATAAATTATCAAACCCTAAAACTTGACTCAACTATTATATCAAATTTATCTAAGTAACTTATATATATTCAAAATACATTTTAAACAATGAAAATTCACAATCACATTCCAAATACATTTTAAATCATAAATATTCAATCTTATTCAAAATAGTATTACCAAATTCTAAAAACATGTAACATAAAAATACAATAGTAATTAATGATGTGAACTAAACGCATAATATCTTTTATATCTATAATAATAAATAAAATAATATCTTTAATAATTATAAAAATAGTCAGCTGTCTTATAGGGATTTAGCATGGTGCTCGATCAAATCAATGCACGTACATATAATATATCTGACTTGATAGCATACTTAATCCCATTTCCGTAATATGGATTTTAATTAGAGAGAATACAAGCGTGTGGCTTGAAGATGGTTTCAACTTCGAATATTCTATTTGTCTCAACTTTGGTATATTGAAATATTTAAGCCCAAATATATCTTGTATCGACGAGTGAGGATTTCATATAATTATAATTATTGCAATGGCTTCGCGAGGAATTTTCCGTATCATTCAGTATTGAATCGAAAATGAAAGTTGGTTATAACTTCATAGGAATGGATTTATTAAAAGATAAAGAAGGAAACAATTAATTTAAATTTTTTTAAAGTATAATAACGGTAATTATATATATATATATATATATATATAATTATTTATAATTTTTTAATACTATTTATTAAAATCTTTTTTACAATTTTTTGTTATTTTAAAATATTAGACAAATTTAATTTATAGTGAAGATATATGTTAATTTTTTATAATATTTGAAAATATGAAAGTGACTTAATTTTCAATTTAGGGTTTTAGTCTTTTTTAATATACCATAAGTTAGAGTAGTGACATATGTTTGTTATTTTTTAGTAGAATTTGATGTTATTTAAATTTAGGTCTATAGGTAGATATATCAAATTGAGAATATTTAAAATGTCAAAATTTAATTGGGAAAGTGTAAAACAAAATTCTTAAAGTACTATTTGCATTCTCAAAATGCATAGTAAATTTAAAAGGTGTGAATATAATGCAAAATTAAATTTTGAAAATGGACAATCATTATGAAAATGTGAATTTCAAATAAAATTTTAGTAATTGTTTTTAAGATATGTATTCTATAAACAAGGCACACTCATTCACTATATACTAATAATAACTCATTCACCACATACTAATAATAACAAATAGAGAATATGCATAACAAACTTACCTAACTATATCAAATATCAAATATTTCAATAACTATAAAAAATTTAACTCATTTTTTTTATGAATGCATAATGCAAATCATTTCAATTATTGTAGAAATTTGAGAGTGCAAGCTTCTGTGATCCATAACATTTTAAATTCTAAATCTTCTGGGATCCAAAATTTCTCATGTGATTTCCCAGAAGATTTAGAATTTATTGTAGAAATTATCAATCACATTTAATTGTCACATTTTAAGTGTCACATTTTAAGCTTTTACAATGGGTTTTAAATCATCTATACCTTTAATCAATACCAAGGATGGCCATAATTAGTCTAATAAGTACTTGTCATGTAGCATGTAAGAAACATTGAAAGCTGGTTATAATTTAATATTAATATAAATTTGAAAAGAAAATGGGTAATAATTTAATATGGGGATGAATTTATTAAAACATAAAGTAAACTCTAATATTAATATTAGAGATTTTTTTTTTCAAATATAATAATGTTGACATTTAAATTATAGGTAAAAGAAGTTAAATAGTTTATATTTTTTTGTTAGTTGATTCGTTATTAATAGAATATTTTTAGATAATATTTATTAAAATTATATTTTCAAGTTAATAAAATTATTATTTTTACAATCTCTTTTTATTATTGTGAAATATTAGACAAATTTTATATATATGCAAGTTGATGTTAGTTTTTTAAAATATTTGAAAGTATGAAAGTGACTTAATTTATAATTTAGGATTTTTTCATTTTTAATATAAGTTAGAGTAGTGACATATTTTTATCATATTTAAGTAGAATTTTATGTTATTTAAATTTAAGTCTATTGATAGATAAATCAATTTGAGAATTTGTAAATACCTTGATAACCTCACATGAAAATGTAGGAAGTTAGAATTTTTTTATACAAATTACCCACGGGTAACTATCCAAATCACTATTCAAGATTCCTTGTTAATCATTAGATACAATGATAGAGTCACTTTAGTAGAGGAATAGTAAGTTGCATAACCATTAACAACCACTCTTGTAGTATATTAACATAAACTGTATGATGTAACCTTGCATTCATTTCATGATACCTTTATCCAAATTAATTAATCACATACTTGACATTATTAACATCACATCATGCAAGGAATATGCATCATAAAACTGACACAATAGACAATCGCATCATTGAACATCGATATACCCTGGAAAACCCGTGGGGTGAAAACCAACAAACGTTTACTTTATTATTAAAGGATCGTGAGGGTGTTCAACCCTCACTCAATGACTCATAAGGGAGTCCATCCCTCAACCATTGTATTAAAAATAATTACAAGGAATGTCATTTAAATACAAACTATATAAATTAAATCCATTACAATCATTATGATATCAGTTACTTGTAAATATTCAATATTTATATCTTTGTGGCCTGGTTGTTCCATCAACGGACCATCTTGTAGCTCACACTCATCTACACGGACCATTAATTATTTACCTGCCACCATGTTAAACATAATCTATCTGTTTCACAAGTGACCATCATTTCCTGTCATTGATGTCATCAACAAGATTTATCATGATTAGATAAAGTATCAATCAATCAATAAGAAATCTTTAAATGTGATCATTTAACACCTATTCATGTGCATACATGAGATGTAAATACAATATCACATCATGCTTCTTCTAACATCACTAAAAATGCATTAAGTGTAAGTAAATAATTACCAAGCATGTCAAAATAAACCCCATATTACTATGACACTTCTCGCACACACTCACATTCATACAAGACAAATCACTACAACTTTCCAGGAATTCCTTTAAAGGAAACACACACATCTTGCATTCGAGTTACTTAAACTTTAACGAAAGAACCAACCCTTCAGCTATTAATTTTGGTGCATGCAAATAAGTAAATGTAGTTAACATAATGAATGTTATTCCTATGCATACAAATGCATATACTTTCAAAGAGGATCCTACATGAAAATGTATATTATTTCCAAACGAATTCTAACATAAGTCTTGCATGGATATACATCATATTCCAAAAGAGATAATATTATAGTTTTGCTAGCTTAAAAGTAACCACAATATAATTTTTCTAAGGAAATATAGCTCAACTTCTATCCATGCAAAGAAGATATTTTTTTAACACCATGGATATTCTTTATGCATGCAAGAGCTTAACATAATAGCTCTTCTTTAATGTACTCAACACATATTCCCTTATTATAATTCTACCATCATTAAATATTATTCTCATGTAAACAAATACATACCTCCTTTTCAAAAGGAAGTTAATATAACCTAGTTTCTTTGTGTTTCTACATGCAACTTTCTCATGCTTCTGTTTTCAAGAAATTATTATAGATATCCATATTTTATGCATAAAACTAGGCAACACAATTCATCTATCCATGCAAATATTTTCAAGAAATTATTCTTTTCAAGGAAATGAATTGGAATAATAAATTAAGCAAGATAGATAGTATGATTTAAACCAAATACCATAGTAACTAGAATTAAATTATGTCTTATGCAAAGACATATTTAACTTTTTCAAGAAATAGTATGGTTAAGTTCTCATTCACCTAAATGTCTCCAGGGTTGATCGACGCTGGTTCACTTTCCTTTACTATTTCATAATGTTCACTATTTCATGTTAACCACTTATATAATCATATTCATTATATATGTATCAAGAAAATGACATCGTTGCATAACTTAACATTTCGGATATGTAGTAATAAGAGTAGCTCAATAATATATGCATAATTAATTTGGAAAACTAAATTACCATATATTTTTCTACTACGTTAAAAATAATAAACATATATTATATAGAAGACAATAGTGAATATTTACTATGTTGATATTTTAGTAACATTGTGTTGACATTTTGGGGTAGCATTGGATGTGCTCTAGCTCCGAAATTTTGTGGAGGAGCTAAAGTACATGAGATCTCCAAGACCCAAAAAGTCTTTGGAGAAATTCCATCTAGTTTGATATTTATTCAAATAATTAACTTTTTAACTAAGGACCCTAAGTCTAACTTAAGAAAATTAAAAGATTAAACTGAATTAAATTAAACATGTGATGAGAATATTCTAAGTGACGTGGATCAAGCAGCTTCTAATCTTAGCCATTGATTAGAGATTAGATCACAGTCATTGGTTTTCCAATGAGAAAAGTATAAGAGAACAACTTTGGGTCATTTGGAGGACACACACATTGGCAGAGCACTGAAGCTAAGTCAAAATTCTAGGGCATGGTTTGCTAAGAATTTTGAAGTGAATTTGTAGTGTAGTGAGGGGCAAATATTGGCAAGGGATGATCTGATCTAAAGCCAAGAATACAACAGAAGAAGAGAGGCAATGTACGAGGCAGCCCAGAGGCTAGCCATAACCATGTAGAAGGTAGCGTAGAGGCAACGACAATCCTTCAGGGGTGACGCAAGCCCATCCAGCTTAGCCCAGGGGCAGTGTAAGCCCTGAGAGGCTTACTTAGGCCCATCCAGGGCAATGCAGGCCAAAGAGGTTGACGCAGAGGGCTGAGGGACAACGCTGGGGTTTCCGGTGGGCCAGAAAAGGCCCGAGTTCTGTAAATCTCGTTTGAGGGTGTGAATCAGCCATATTTTCCGTCTTAGAGTGAAAGAGGTATTAATACTATGTAATTTCTCTATAAGGAGAGTCGTTTAGGTGCCCAGATATTGTTGTATTCAGATTCTGTATAATAATAAAACCCTCTAGAGCTAGCTGCACTGGTTTTCCCACATTGGATTTGTCTAGGGACATTTGTCTGAAAAATCTGTATCACTTTTTCATGTGTGCGTGATGTTCAGTAAATGGTCTGTAAATGTGTAGGCTCTGTTTGTGTTTAATTTGCTAATTTTACTGAATAATTCATAAAATTAACTTATAATTTAATTCAAGTAGGAAAATTAAATCAATACATTGCAGTAGGATTTTTGTTTAGAAATTTTCACGTGGTATCAGAGCATTGTAGATCAATTCCAATCACCAACCAAGTGGCTGAAGAATTTTTGTCGCAAGAAGAGTAGCTGAAGCAACATAGACTAGAGAAGCTAGCACAACATCAAGAGGGACGCAGACCAAACTGAGAGGGATGCAGAGACAGTTTGCTCATGCAGAGGCTGACGCAACAACAACAGGGTGACGCAACACCAATAAGGGTGACTCAGTGCTAGTCAGAGGCACGTTGAGGTGACGCAATGGCTGAAGTAGAACCTAGAAGGTGACGCAATCCAGTTTGTAGTGATGCTGCACAATTTTTCGGGGTTAGAAGTGCAGTTTCCAGTCTTCAGAAGTTGTTGTTGTGGTACAGGTTATGTCGGTGTAGAACAATGCCTAGCTAGGTTGACAAAGAGCAGGAGGAGAACAACCACTCAACAGATTTTTGCCAAATAAATCAGAGGATAGATCAAGAGGGTGATCGAAGAGGGTTGATTCAAAGGATTTGGTATATTTCTCAAGAGGGAAATGAGTTTTTAGAGGGAGAAGTTGCTATAGAGGTTTCCTTTTCACCAAGGACCCTAGATCCGGGCTTCATTTGAGAGTAGACACAACAACAGGGAGAGGAGCATCTATTTTTACATATTGTTTGAGCTAGATGCCACCGTATGAACTACGTGATCAGGATAGGTTGGATGGCTTGCCCAACTTTGCTGTCTTGAAGGCCAGAATCCTGACGACCTTGGAGGCATATAGAATTCTGGAACATGCAGAGAACGTCTTGGCTACACCAATTGATGTTTCTCTTCTCATGAAGCATAATGAATTAGAGGCACATTCTAAGCGCTTTATCATGGAAAGGGTCAAGGATCATGTGGTCCCACACATTTCCAAGAAGAATACGGCTAAATATATGTGGACAACTATGACCACAATGTATCAAGTAAAATCCATCCAAAAGAAGATGCTTCTAGAGAACCAGATGAGGTTGTTTGTGATGAATAAGGGGGAGGAAATCGATCCTTTCCTCTTCATGATGATGTCATGGTGAGGACTTCTCTAAATGAAGTCTTAGATGAATGGGAAATGTTTGTCCAAATAATCTTGGGCAGACATGATCTTCTAAGCTGGGACGACATGTGGGCTATCCTCCGACAAGAGGAAAGGATGACCAAGAAACAAAACATCACCAGATCCAACAAAGTGAAGAAGGAGGAAGAGGAAGATGCAACCCTTGTATCCAAGAAGCACCAAGGGAAGAAGAAGAAGGATCTATTGAAGATACGATGCTTTAGGTGTGGTGAACTTGGACACTTCGGCACCACTTTCCCTCTAAGGAAGAAGGAAAAGGAAGATGATTCCAAGTCTGCGGAAACTAAAGAAGACGATGGCTCTAATGATGATGTAGCCATGAGTGCTCATGAACCTCGAGAGAAGAGGTGGAGCGATATTGATTTGTAGAGCAACTATAGATGGGAAGGTAGGATCCTTGAGGTGCCCAACTCTTAGATCACATACGAGCTATGGGATCCTTATGAGAGTAGCGGGACAAGTGGAGCAGTGGGTGCAGGAGATCACAGTGAAGCTGAGGGCAAAGCTGGGATGTTGTAGAGGGAGCAGCGCAGTGTAGAGCCAACATTAGCATAGAAGCAGTAACACAGAGGGGTTGATGGGACTTCAACAGTGCATAGGAGTCAGTGCTTACGCAGGGCAAAGTTGTAGCAGTGTTGTGGCTTTAGGAGGACAATGCAAAGTAGTAGCCAAGGGAGCTTTAGTGATGAGATGCAGATCCGACTGGCTTATCTGTCAGTGATTGGCTAAGGGTACTTTAGTTGTTTACTTCTGAGAAATTGAGTTGCAGTGCACCAGGTAGTAATGGTAGTGTTATGGGCAGCACAATGCAACAATTTGAGAGGGAGTTGAAGTACAAATGTGCCAGTGACTGTGGCAGAGTCATGGGAAGCAGTATAGAGAGCATTAGCAGCTCAATGATGGAGGGCAACAGGCGAAGCATTAGCTCGGGGACTGACGCAAGAGATCAGGGCAATGCTTCAATGTGCTAAAGCACACTACTCACTAAGAGGGAGTGTTGAGATTTTGGGGTAGCATAGGATGTGCTCTAGCTCCAAAATTTTGTGGAGGAGTTGGAGTACATGAGACCTCCAAGACCTAGAAAGCGTTTAGAGAAATTCCATCTGGTTTGATAGTTATTCAAATAATTAATATTTTTAATTAAGCACCCTAAGTCTAACTTATGAGAATTAAAAGATTAAAGTGAATTAAATTAAACATGTGATGAGAATTTTCTAAGTGGCGTGGATCAAGAAAATTCTAATATTAGTCGTTGATTAGAGATTAGATCATGGCCATTGGTTTTCCAAAGAGAAAAGTATAAGAGAAGGGATTGGGGTCAGTTGGAGGACACACATATTGGCAGAACAGTGAAGCTAAGTTGAAATTTTAGGGCGTGGTTTGCTAAGAATTTCGAAACGAGTTCGCAGTGTAGTGAGGGGAAAATATTGGCAAGGCATGATATGATCTAAGACCAAGAATTCAACATTGGTAGAGAGGCAATGTACCAGACAACACAAAGGTCAGCCAGAGCCATGTAGAAGGCAACGTAGAGGCAGCAACAACCCTTCAGGGGTGACGTGGGCCCAGCCAGGGCAGCATAGGGGTAGCGTAAGCCCTGAGAGACTAATGTAGGCCCATCTAGGGCAGCACATAGGATGAGGCAAGCCAGAGAGGCTGACGCAGATGACTAAGGGGCATCATTGGGGTTTTTGGTGGGCCAGAAAGGGCTCGAGTTCTGTAAATCTTGTTTGAGGGTGTGAATCAACCATATTTTCTGTGTCTGAGTGAAAGAGGAATTATTGCCGTAAAATTTATCTGTAGGGCGAACCATTTTGGTACCCAAATATTGTTGTATTCAGATTTTTCATAATAATAAAACCATCTAGAACTATTTGCATCAGTTTTCCCGCATTTGGTTTTTCCGAGAAAATTTGTCCGAAAAACTAGTGTGTCACTTTGTCATGTGTGCATGATGTTCAGTAAATGATTTCCAAATGTGTAGGCTAAAGTTGTGTTTACTTTACTGATTTTACTGAATAATTCATAAAATTAACTTGTAATTTAATTCAAGTAGGAAAAGTAAATCAAGACACTACAGTAGAATTTATGTTTAGAAATTTTCACACATTGGCCATAATATGTCTCGTACACATGGTATGATGATAATGTGGGAAACTGAAAATGTGTTCAACACATAGATATACTCTATACCGATCAACCTCCTTTGTTTAATCAAAGTCAGATGCTATCTTGCTACAGATACATACAAAAAATAAGAATTAACAATAAAGGTATGCAGAGACAATATTTCTACTTATCCAACGTTAACTATCAACATGGGCTATATGGTAGCTACTTTAGTTTTGGATCTAAAAGTTTCATAACAATCTAATCTCTATGTTCATACATTTTTGCTTCCAGCAAACAGAAGATCATTCAACCTGAATTGGACTACAAAACCAGAATAGGGAGAGAATTTTTTACCTAATATCAGCAGGGCATCCAGAAAAGCTACGAGAATAGGCAAAAACAAACCCCCAGTTATACCAAGTCCATCACAAAAAAAAAGGAGCTCGCTTCCATTTGTCATAAATGTGGACGCTTAGAACTTTAGGTATCCATAAAACACCAAAAAAAACAGGTACAAGGCATAAAACCGTAAGTCTCATCGAAACTACTTGAGGAAAAAGCTCATTGTAAACCAGTCTGCAAAGTGGTGTTCATTATAAATCCCCAAGGAGCCATCTCCTAAACTCCATCGCAAACGAAGTATACTCCTTGAAAAATTCTCGTTGTGGATATTTGGAGAAAAAGTGGCATGCACCATCATTCAACCACCTTCACGTTGAGAGCATGCCTCCCCACACCATAAATCCTCACCTTTTTTTTCTTCATCTCACTCCTCCCCTTTCAAGAGATCTAAGGTGAATCAAGAATACCAAGGGTTGGTATCAAGAATTAATTTCAATTTTAACCGATTCTTGATTAAAACATTTAAAATAATATTAACTTAAAATTGTTTTCCCATGATTAAATACATAGGTTACAGTACATATATCATAAGGATATTACATATTCCCCCGCTTAAAGAGAACACCATCCTCGATGTTCATCATCACTAGGACTTAACTTTTACTCGTGTTATAACATTTTAAACAACCAAAAGAGGGTCCTTCCCATTAAAAATGAAGGATTTTTATGTTCAATAAGTAAGATCAATCATGTTTATTAATCAACATAAGAATTTATAGCTACAAAATAAGAACTTTCTACTTCCAATAACTTAATCATTATTGAATTTCTTGTACTAACTTACAATTTCTTACCAATTACTCTTGAAAGTAGTGATGACTTTTATGCGAGCACTCTAAGAATGGTTGGGCAACCCATCATCACTCCATGGAAAGTACCCTATAATGTATGACTAACAAATTATATCACATTAGTCACACCATTTTCAATCAAATTAAATACTTTAAACTACCAATCATTCACGCCATTTTAACTAATATTTTAATCACGGTACTCTTACAAATACTTAGAAAGCAACAAGCTCTAATCATAAAAATGATAAATCACTGCACCATGTGCACAGTCTTAGCATTTTGCAATAGAATTTTATTTTGCAATAAAAATAAAAGCTGTTAGAAATTTTATTACCTTCCTATTACTTGTTTTTTGGAATTTTTTTATACACATTTGATATGTCAACTTAGCGTTTCTTTGAGTGCGTGTTCTTTAACAATCAAAGGATTCATAAAAAGTCATGTTCAAACGCATTGGTGTATTCTTTGAAAACTTTGTGTTTTTGAGAAACAAAATGTGTTACAACAATCTAGATAGAGTCTACACAGTTTTCGTTATATTTACGAAACCAACTGATGCATATCATAATTACTAGAATTTTTTGAACTGATTCAATATGAAAAAACTGCATATTTTGAATATGTTTCAGCTAGTACAAAATTTCTCAACATATAAGCTATAAACTAAAAATCTAAAAACTACCCATTGCAAATGACAGACCAATGTAATACAACATAATTTTTTCAATTTTTTTTACAGTGTATTTTGGAAGATACAAAATATTGATTTCACTGAATCATAATGACCTTCAGAAATTGTTTACACTCATTTTATTACAAAATTAATTAAAATTAGTAAATATTTATGAAATTCCATAAAAGTTATATTCCTTGAAATTAGATTGAATTTTGCAAATGCTTGTCTTGGTTTTGACAGTTAATTCACAAATTTTCATGGAGTTTAACCAATCCAAAGTTGAAGAAATGTGTTCAAAGCATGGCTCTACGTAATTGCAGACGTGTTAGTTCAGTTGAACTTTTAAAAAATGTTTGCCCGAATTGATTTTTGTCTCGACAATCCGTCAAGTCTAATGACAAAAGTTAATTCTAAGTTTTTACAAAAGTTCAGTCAAAATTTTAATTAAATTTACGTTGTCCAGAAAATTTAATGAAGCACACCAAAAAACATTTCGCAGCAATATAAATAAGTGTAAACAGATTCATTATTTTCATAGAATTTCACACATTTCTTCATTTGGATGATTTTGCAAAGGATTATTTTGGACTTAAGGACACTTTTTGGCTTAACATTCAAACAACATTTTTTGGAGGTATGCGATACATTTTTTGGATGCTTTTTGGGCTTAATTTTCAAATGACATTTGTTTGAAGGTATTTTGTTTTTAGAGGTTTTGGGCTTAATTTTCAAAGGACATTTTTTTGGAGGTATTTTGTTTTTAGAGGTTTTGGGCTTAATTTCCAAAAGACATTTTTTGCACATTTTTTGGGCTTGATTTTGAAAGGACTCTTTTTAGGCTTAATATTCAAAGGACATTTTTTGGAGGTAGGAATTTTTTGGGCTTAAGGACTCGTTTTGGCTTAACATTCAAAGGACATTTTTTGGAGGTATGTTATACATTTTTTGGATGCTTTTTGGGCTTAATTTTCAAATGACATTTTTTTGAATGTATTTTGTTTTTAGAGGTTTTGGGATTAATTTTCAAAGGACATTTTTTTTAAGGTGTTTTTTAAAGTGATTTTTTTTAGAGGTTTTTTGGGCTTAATTTGCAAAGGACATTGTTTGGAGGTATTTTGTTTTTAGAGACATTTGTTTTAGAGGTTTTTGGACTTAATTTTCAAAGGAAATTTTATGGAGGTATTTTTTAAAGTGACATTTTTTAAGAAGTTGGGCTTAATTTTCAATGGACATTTTTTGGAGGTATTTTTTGAAGTGACATTTTTTTAGAGTACGTGTTTTGGGTTGAAGTAAATCTTTTATAATGATTTTTTAAAATGAGCTTTTGTCTAACTTTTTAAATGAATTTTTTTTGCAGGACTTGGAAGGAAATATTTTGACCTTCATTTCATTTTTAGAAGACATTTTTTTCTCGAATTTTTTTAAGTAAGTGTTTTGGATTGAAGTATGTATTTTGTGCAAAATTTTTAAAATGAGTTTTTTTTTTTTTAATTAAATATTTTATGATGTTTTTTTTAATTGAGCTTTTGTCTAAATTTTTGAAGAAAATTTGTTAACTTCATACTCAATTATCATGGGGAATTGAAGGAATTGCAAGAGAAAATATGATCGAACAAGAAACCCTGAGGAACGTAGAGAACGGGGGAGATAATATCACAAAAAAAGAGAGAAGAGCGCTCAAATATTGAAAGGGAAAATCAACCTCAATTAGAAGTTGAAGTAGGTATGTAAATGTAAATATTATAAATTTGATATTTAAAATTTTCCTAGTGTAAATTGTGAAGCTTAAATTTTATTTGATGAGCTAGTTTGAAAAATATTTTGCAATCTAAACAGAGAGAGATATTCCTTAAAACATTGATGATGAGATACAAAATTTTGAAAGAGAAAGTGAAAGAGATATTGAACCAATGATTTAAGATGGTGAAAATGTTGAAAGAAATTCAAGTGAAGAAATTGAATCATCGAGTATATATATATATATGTTGAACATGTTAGCCACCTATAATATTTTGTTATACCAAAAGGTGGCTAAATCTGTTTTGAGCCTTCAAGGAACAAATTTTCATTACTAAAATTTGTTGGCTCTCGAAGACTCCTTGTAGGCCTCATGCCTCTGTCCAAAATCTTCATCACTTTCCCTATTAATTCTGCTGATTTCCTGTAAGAAACTGCTGAAGAAACCATCATTTTTCCCCTTTCTCCCACACATAACTAACCTTCATTTACTCCCCCTTTTCTCCATATTATTTCCCTACTTTTCATAAGTTTCTCCTTCCATTCATGAAAATCCTCCTGACATGGTTTAAAACTTCTTGAGCCGTGCCTCATAATTCATTTTTTGGTCATCTAACCTTTCATCATTGACAGACCCAAGTACACCATGTAAGACCCTCGCCACCCCAAGTAAAACCGTTTCACTATGTTAATTAGGAAACCCCAAAAGGAATATTAAATAAACCTATATTTGTTTGATTTTCCTCATGGAATAATTAATTAAACCATAATTTAATTATTATTCCCAGTCATGTTTAACTCAAAAACAAAGAAATTAATGAGATAAACCCATAGTTATCTTATTATTTTCTAGGAATAATTATTTAAATCTTATTTAGATAATATTCCTTGTTAAATATGACCAAATCAACCACTATTAATCAAATAAATCATTATTTATTTGATTATATCCCAACCACTTCCTTAAAAAGATAAATAAATCATTTATTTATTTATTCTTCACTAATCAAGGGATTTGACCCAAGTCAAACACCCTTTCCCTCTAACAAATAATAATAAAATATTCCGTAGAGGTGGATCTAGATTTGATTAACATTATTTTAATCATGCACCAAGATCTAGAATGACCCAATATTTTGTTATAAATAGGAGGGTTTTCCCCATCATTATTCACCTTTTGTTGCCTACTAGATCACTCTGGATCTATACACTTGGTCTCATTCCTACCATTTGCTCCCATTGAGCTCTATCTTCTACATTGGGTTTTCTACATCTACAAGAGAGAGAAAGCTTAGATCTGAAGTGCTGAGGACTACAAAGAACCCATCCCATTGAGGAGATCTGAATACACCTTCTTGTTTCCTCCCAGGTGCCCTGTAATATAAAAATTCATTCAAAAAATCGTGTTCTTGTCTTGTCTGTTGGATGCATGGAGCAAACTCTTTACTTTTCTGCTTAATGTCTTTCCATTTAGAGATCTGTTTGTTGCAGCATTTTAACTACTAATTGCAGATCTGAAGATGTTTTGGAGCCTCTATTGTTGTTAGGGCTATTAGTTATGCGTAGCTAAAGTGGTTCTTTTTCGTACACTTCGACGAAGAATTCATACTAACAAATGGCGACTCCACACGGGTTTTAAATTACGACCGCCGTCGTTTTTCATATTCCTGCATATCCAGCTACTTCAGGCCCTAGGGCTTCTTTTTTAGCTGCTTAGTTTTTCTCTTTTCATGTCATTTTTCTCACATAAAACCCTAAAAACCTAAAATTTCTAACTTCCGTGTGTTTCTGGCCCTATTGCGCAGGTAAGCGACACCAGCCGCAACCGAGACGGCAACTTTCTTCTCGAAAATCGCCGAGACAACCGCAACGTGGGGTCGCACTTTTGGCTCCTAAACCTCGCGATTCGGACCTCCAGGTCGCACTTTTCAAATTTATTGCGACCCTCGAATCGTATCGGGGTCGAAACTCGCGACCGCCTTTTTCCAAAGATTTTCCTCGCAATTTTCTTGGCTCCCGTCATAGCCTTCGCCAATGGTTTTCCCAAATTTCCGTCTCACCTCCCGCCTTGACCAAGATCTGATCCGTTTTTACTCATCTAAGTGGGAACCCAGCCCCTTAGGGCTTTAGTACCCTCCACTTTTTGTGGAAGAGTTTCAGCTGTTTCAGCCGTCGGTTTCAGAGCTTCAGCCCCCTCTTTTTCCAGATCTGTTACCTCACTTTCAGATCCATCAAAGCCCTTTTTCCTTTCAAATCACCTCTTGTCATTTTGTTTGGACCTCCTTTGAAGGCCTCTGCCTCCCCCCTCCGGTTATTTGCTGATTTCCCTCTTTTTTCCAGCCACCTTGCCTTTGTCTCTTGGCTGTGATCTGCACCTCTTGCCTGCAGCTTTATCCTCCAGATCTCTGTCCCTTTTGACCCTAGATCTGTTGAGCTCCCTTTATGTGTGTTTTACATAGTTTTTCCCTTTCTTTTCAGCATAGTTGTGAGAGACCCACCTTCTTGGGTTAAATAGTTGCATACGTAGCTGTTATTTTTCTATTATTTCAGCATTATACTCTGTTCTCTGTAGGTTTATTTTCAGCTACGCAGCACACTTTTTCTTGCTCTCAACAACGGAAAGGGTTTAAAAATTAAAATTAACGCACACCACACACTGACCCTAAGTGAAGAAGCGCCTGGTTAACACCGCCCGGCAAAGACTCTAAAATCAATTGTCACTGCACCTTTTCTGCCCTTGACCGTAATTGATTCTGTCCCCTTGTTGCCCCTGTCGGTTTCCTTCTTCCTGTCATCATTGCGCCCCCAAGGCGCCTTTCCCGGAGACTTCTTGGCCTTCACCCTCAGTTTCCGGTTGATCGACCTGCTCCGCACCGCCGTCGTCGAGCCAATCCACCTTCGAGTCCGCACTCCGACTCCTCTCCTGATTCATCGGGTCCCCCTTCTCCTTCCGGTTCTCCCCCTTTTACCTTCACCATGTCTGGACCAGGGCCTAACGCTAGCGGTTCTCCCGACCCCAATGCCGGCCCTACTTCTAGCGGAACCGTCACAACCACTACTCCGGCCACCCCTGTGCTACCGTACATTGCAGGCCTCAGCCTCCCCGATTTCCATCAGTTGATTAATGATCCCATTCACCACAATGCTACCTGGCCCACTATGCCCACCAAGCTGCCCTCTGATATCCCTAAGTTCGAGGGCCTTAATGGAGAAGATCCAACCAATCACGTTCGGTCTTTCCACATGTGGTGTTCCTCCAATTCCATTACCGATGACTCCATCCGTCTTCGTTTGTTCCAACGCACGCTTACCGGCGAAGCTTCTAAATGGTATGTTGAACAAGCCACCTCTACCCATACCACCTTTGAGACTCTTGCCCAATCCTTTTTGTCGTACTTCCAGCTCCCCCTCCGATACGATACTGACACGGAGCTCTTGACTTTCTTTAAGCAAGCCTCTTCAACACGCCTTTCCGCCCATGTTCAGGAATAGCGACGAAGACGGAGCTTATGTCAAGCCCCTCCCTTCGAAGATCGGGTTTACATGGACTGGTTCCTGCGCACCCTTCCCGCTCCCATCGGCAAAGATGTCGCCTCCCACTTTCCTCAAACTGAAGAAGCCGCCCTCCAAATAGCTTTGAAATATGACCTGATCTACGCTCAGTCTGGTTATGTTTATACCGTCCTTCCTGACATCCCCAGGCCCGGTGGCGCTAACGCCCCAGGGGCATCTCATTCTGCCGACGGTATCGTTGGAGCCCTTTCCCATCCATACGCCCAACCTCCTATGGGCTATGGTCTCCCTCAGGGAGGGGCCAGCTCCTCCGGCACTTTTCCCCCTCCCGGTAACATGTATCCAGGATACGGCATGCCTCCTCCTTTTGCCCAACCTCCTGCTTACCCTAATGTTGCTCACCCTACCCATTACCCTTATCCACAGCCTGGTGCGCCAGCTCCTCCAGCATATGCGCTTCCTCCTCCCGTGCCTCCTCAACCCCAGCAACAGCACCTACAGCCTCCTCCAGGGGAAGTATTTGCATAGCAGGGCGCGACTAATCCCCCTTCTTCTCAAAGAAGGCGGAGAGGCAACCAGAACCAATCTGCCCCTGGTAACCGAGGACCCAATTCTGGTATGGACCCTAACACTAGCAACCAGCAACAGGGCATTCCGCCCAAGCCGGACAGGCCGCTTCGTACAAACAAACCATGTTCATGTTGCGGTGTTTATGGCCATTACACGCACGATTGTCCTCTCTTACCCCAGATGCGGCAGATGTGGGAGTCTCAAGCCACATTGCGCGGACAGCACGCTTCCCCTCATGCTCCTCCTAATGTGGCCACTACCCAGCCAGTTGTGTTCACTGATCCTTTCCCTCAACAAGGATTCGTGGCCACCCAACCGTCCGACAGCCAGGTAGCCACCCCCCCTTCCATTTCTGGTTCCTCTGATTACCAGATCCTTATGATGCACTCCGATCCTTCCCCATCCGTCGACCTTCACCTTCAAACTCGGTCTCGCCAGTACCCCAAGCCTCCTGCTCAGTCTGCTCCCGAGCCTCCCTCTTTAGGTTCTACAGAGCCTCTTTCGACATCTAGTGGCCCTTTACACATCCCTCAACCCAAAGTTGAGGTTCATCCAAAGATTCCAAAGGGACCATTACGCCGAAAAGCTGCTTCCAGCCGAGCCGCTCAGTCGTATAGCATAGTAGATGATTTGGCGCAATCACCCGCGGCCATTTCCACACTGGAACTCCTCCAGTCATGCCCTTCCCAAAAGAAGGCTCTACTATCTGCCGTGGGCGCTGTAGATCCTGCTGACGACCAAATGATTGTTTTCGATGCCACTCAATCGGACCACCCTCCCCTCCCTCCTTCCGTCGCCTTCCAAATCCCAGTCAAGATACGGAACGCCATCGTTTCCCGGTGTATAATTGACGAGGGGGCATCCACCTGCGTGATGTCCGCTTCGGTTTGGAAGCAACTCGTATCCCCTGAGCTGGCCCCTTCCACGATCACCCTTAGAGCGTGGGACGGTCATGCCTCCCAGCCCATTGGCTTGTTTCGTAATTGCCCTATCACCCTCACCGGTAAGACTGTTTGCGTTGACGTCGAAGTCATTGACGCCCCACTCGACTACAACATTCTTTTGGGGCGGAGCTACACCTATGCTATGTCTTCTGTCCCGTCTGCGGTCTTTCGCAAGATGTCTTTTCCCCATAATGGAAAGATAGTCACCATTGACCAGTTGACATATCATGAGCCTCCCTCTCAGACCTCCCCTGAGACCACCATCTCTTCTGTAGCCAACAAGCAAACCGTTGATTCCCTAACCAGTGTCTCCCCCGGCGTTTACAAGGACTCCTCCCTGCTTGGAACTTTTCCTTGTCTCCCCCCTCCTCCTATCCCTGATCCCAGCTTGTCAAATGTTTGCATGATGCAATCGTCTCAGGCCGCCCTCAAACGGCCTGCTTCGGCTAGTCCGCAACCGCCCCTTCGGCCCCCGCAACCCGCTCCTAGCCATACTTCTCTGCCAACCGGACCTCCTCCTTCTGGCCTTCCTCCTACAGCTGGTATCCCTGAACCCCTTTACCCCCTGGCTCGGTTCCCCCTGGCCTTAACCATCTCGGAGCCGTCCCTCCCGGCCATTACCCTGCTGGACAGATCCCCTTCCTGGCTCCCCCTCCCGGAGTATATTCTGTCCCCGTCATGGCCACCCTCTCCCTTCCTAACCTGACCTTGGGCATTCCGGTCTGGTACCTTGATCCCCCAGCTGCCACCCCTCCTGGTCACCCCAAACCCTACATGGCTTTGACACCGGTCCAACCGGTCCCCCTCGCTTCTTCCGTTGCTACTGTGCCTCCGGCACCTCCGCAGGATCCCTCTCCTGTCGTGACAGCTCCTGAGAAGAAACGCAAAGCCCGTAAGGGGGCACCAAAAGATAAGACCACCACGACTGACCCGACCCCTCCCCAACCTGCCAAGCCCTGTGCCTTGTGCGATGTCGCCGGTCATGCCACCCATGCTTGTCCCAAGTTGCCCCGTATCCAACCCATGGTTAAAGTCGCGTTCCCCGAATCTACGGCCCCTGAAGCCTCCTCTTCGTCCGTAACCAAGAACCCCAAGACTCTCCGCACCAACAAACCATGCGCATTGTGCGGTGTCCATGGCCACTACTCCCACCGCTGTCCTCACCTGACGCATTATCGCGCCTCTTTAGAGGTCATTCGAGAGTACGAGGTTGAACAGAATCAATCTTCCTCTCCCATCCTCGCGCAGTATGCTTCAGGCCAACCCGAGGATCCTCCCGCTTCCATTGTCATCCCTCCCCCCGATGTTCAGATGACGGAGTCTACGGTTACCATCCTTTACCTATCCTCCTCTGTGCGACACTCAGAGCCTAGCCCGCCTACATCCTCCCCTGTTGTGACCCTTGATCACTCGATTCCCCCTCATACTCGAGATCACTCCTCTGGTGTCTCTGTTGACCTCCGCAGCCCAAGTCCTCACCATGTTTCTGATAGCTCTCATACACCACCTTGTTTGAGTCTTGATCATCCTGCCACTTCCCCCTCCTCCCGTCGTTGCCGCCCGATGACTTCTGTACCCTCACGCTGCCGTCATTTCTTTTCATCCCCTCATTTATTGTCTTGTCACACCATTCTGCAGGACCCCCCGTCCACACCTTTTATCGGTTACGCCGATGGTGCAAGTCGCTACTCCAGGAATCTCGCCTCGGCAGGTTGGGCCATCTTCACCCCCTTGCATGACCTTGTTCTTTCTAACGGGGTATGCATTGGTTCTGCCACCAACAATCAGGCCGAATATGATGCAGTGCGTGGCCTATTAGCTGATGCCCTCTTGCATCACATCCTCCATCTGCACGTTCGTTTGGCTTCCCTGCTTCTTGTAATGCAACTAAATGGTGTTTATCGTGTGCATAACCCTGTGCTATTTAGACGCTATTTACGAGTGAAAGTATTAATACGTGCGTTTGAAACCATAACTTTCAACCATGTACCTCGAGACCAGAATCACTATGTAGATAGTATTGCAAACCATGTTCTAGATTGGCATTTATCACACACATTTCATACAAGACAATAACATTAAATCAACCATCAAAAGACGATACATATCCATAATATGTGTCGCAAACCATATAGTTAGAGTCCATCTACTCTGATACATCCGACATGCCCATAGCATGTTACAAACCAAAATCCAAAAACTGAGGGCACCACCTGCCCCTACATACATCATAGGGGACACCACATGTCCCTACATACATCATAGGGGGCACCACCTGCCCCTACATACATCAGAAAGGGCACCACATGCCCCCACCCCTAATCACTATCTGGAGGATCCCGAGCCAATGGCTCTGCCCCTGCAGCCTGTAGATCGCGCATCGCCTGACCGGCTATTGCCATGCGCCGCATGACACCTCGCCACTCCGAGGGTACACCAACACATGGCTCGATGAACTGGTCGTCCAAATCCTGCCACCCGCGCTCTGATACTCCAGTCAACAACCGCTCGCATCTACATCGGATATCCTCCAGCTGGGCAGCTGCATCCTCATTTTGCGCTGCTCTCGAACCACTTGGACCTGTAGCCCCAGACGCTGCCGATCGTCCCATATATCCGGCCGGTTTCACCGGTGCTATATCTGTACCAAAAGTACACGAATCAGTACCTTACTCTACTATTAAAAATACTTTAACATGCCCATACAAGAATAGCAATCTGTCACTTACCATCGGGCCCCCAGACTCGACCAGGCGGAAGTGGCAGGTTCGGATCTCCACAATAACTCATCCCACTATAGAGATAGTCGTCTATGTACAAAGGCATCTGATCCCAATGGGCAAAAAACTCTGGTCGAAATACTCGCCCGACCGCCCCTCCTCCTCCTCTGCACAGTATCCGTCCCCAACGGCGCATCCTGGGCTCTTTCGGGCCCCCATCTGGAAGCTATACATGAGGCCTCAAGGTTGGGATCTTCTCAAAGAAGAAGGTGCACAACAAAGTCCCATATGCACAGTCATGGTTCACCTGCCGCCTGCATAGTGACAACTGTCGCTTTAGCGACACCAACAGCATTTGGGCCCACCCATAGTAGGTCCCACCCAATACACTTTCCACTAACATCATCTGCCCCCCAGTGATGTGATGGAACGCCTGGCTGCCCAGGATTCGCAACACAACTGCGGCCACTGCACGAGTTTCTAGCCTCTCTAGATCCCCGATCGATATTCGAGTCCCCTTGACTTGGAGACCCAGTCGACCATGGCGTTCCACGAACTCCATGATATGTCGCCCACGCGGCAACACTGGCTGTGTGTTTCCCACCATCCCCATTGGCGGAAGACTAGTCAGGAAGTACACATCCTGGACCGTCAGTTCGATCCTGTGCCCTTGCACCACAAAGATCTCCTGATCGGGATCCCAATAACTGATAATCCGGGCCAGTAACGGTTCCCCTGCTCTCATCAATGGGTTCTCCACAAACTTAAGAACCCCAAATCTGGCCAACACACGACGGACGCCCTGATCCGCCTGGATCTCTGTCCGAAGTGTCCCCAGATCTCTCTCTCTCCAGTTGACCCGTAACTCTGCCATACCTGCACAAACACATCACATTTTTCAGCGTTCAGATCGGGCAAACCATAACCAAACACCAAAACCCAGCTTCCAGCCATAAAACAGCACCAAAACTCCCTCATCTCCCAGGTCGCAGTTTTCTGCCTTTTTCTGGACCAGGTCGCACTTTTTGCCCTCAAACCTGCGTCCTGGGTCGCACTTTTTGCCCCAAAAAGTGCGACCCGACCGTAGAGATGAAGGAGGGGTTGTTTCTGGAAGGTTGGGCCCTAAACTGAAAAATTAATCCATCAAAATGCAAGAGCAAGGTTAGGCCTCTTACCTCCAACTGACAGATCTCGATTCTAATGGTCGGTTTGTCCGCTACGTTCGCCGCAAGATTTAGGGCCTTCCCTCCTCTCCACATTCACCACAGCAACAATAGAAAATGAATGATTTTGGAGGGAAAACTGCCTTATTAAAAGAAAACCCCTGTTTCTTCTTTCGACTGCTGCGACCACACCGTAGCCCCGTTCGACGAACCGTCAGAACCGCTAGAAAGATCTCACCGAGCTCTCAAATGGGTTTCTATTAATTTTTGGTGATTTGATACTTCACCCGGACACATTTTGTCCAAGAAGGGTCACTTTACCGCTCCTTAAAATTGAATTTCCTCACTTACGACACTTGTACTTGGGGCACCATAATGCCCCCTTACTTGTCCATGTTCATGACGATTTTCGTCATGAGTGCCCACCTTGTACTCATGTTTCCATGGTCCCCCATTGGGGCCTTTATTGTGTGGCAGCACTATCGTGTCACCCTTGTTTAGAGCATCCAAGTTGAGTCATCCTTGCCTCCATAGAGTCTATACCATATCCATTTGTACACCATTCCTGCTCTCCATCATTCATTGCTTGGTCCCTCTCTTGTGTCGCACACTATGACCTTCAGCCCCACTGTCCCCTATCCCTTCTGATATCGTGTCAGTCGCTGCCATGTCATTTATGCCCTTTATGCTCTAATAAGGGAAGTCGTCCATTCGCCACCCCATCCTGTCCATTCCGCCATCATCATTAGTGTCAGTCTGTCCATCGCTCTACTATTTTCTCTCGTGCCTTCGTTGAGGGTCTCTCATTACCTCACCTATGGCGGACCTCCTTCTGTCGACATCAGCTCATCCATTCCAGAAGCCAGGTCTAGAGGGCGGTGTACCTTGGTTCCAGCTTCCACTATCGTTCGGTGCCTCGGATCAGGCAAAGGGATCTCTTCTTCCCCTTTGACTTGATTGTTTCTCCAGCTCCTTTCAGCATGATCAAGATCCGTATACTCGATGGTTCAGTGATCCAGCAACATCTCTTGATGATTCCTGGGTGTGTGTGAGATGTCTCAGCCCTCATGAGGGGGTGGCCCTGCAGGTAGCCCCCCACATGCCCGGATGACCTCTTCTTTGCAGCCTTCGATGCCGCTCCAGATTTTGATGATGTTGGCCTTAGCCGCTTGCAGCACCTCTTTGATTTGCATGTATCAGTCAGATTTTGTGAGCCCTTCCCCATTTACGGGGGGCATTTGGGTTGTATTTATCTCATGTACTCAGATATTATTGTACTAGTCCTGGCTGTTATCCCAGGCACAACATGTATGTGAGACTCTTCATTGTATTTTTATTGGCTCCTGATTACGCCAGCTGTACTCTATGGTTCGGTCCCTTGTTTACTGGACACACTATTCTTTTGTACTTTGTCTCGGTGGGCATAGGTATGCCTCCCCCGCCGCCTTCAGCACAGGTACCCTCTCATAAAAAGAGACTTGTTGCACCTGCGAGTCTCGTCTCCTCAGGGTCTAGTCCTTCAGCACACTCTCTACCTCACATTTCTCTCTCTGACATCCCTTTTTGTTGTCTAGTGATTGTATTCTTACAACGTACTTCGGTCATATGATTTGCTCCTGACACTCGCACGCTGGGGGGCAATCTGTTACACCATTTTTTGGTCATCTAACCTTTCATCATTAGATGGACCCAAGTACACCATGTAAGACCAGTTTTACCCCAAGTAAAACCGCTTTCACTATGTTAATTAGGAAACCCCAAAAGGAAATATTAAACAAACCTATATTTGTTTGATTTTCCTCAAGGAATAATTAATTAAACCATAATTTAATTATTATTCCCAGTCATGTTTAACCCAAACACAAAGAAATTAATGAGATAAACCCATAGTTATCTTATTATTTTCTAGGAATAATTATTTAAATAATATTCCTTGTTAAATATGACCAAATCAACCACCATTAATCAACTAAATCATTATTTATTTGATTATATCCCAACCACTTCCTTTAAAAGATAAATAAATCATTTATTTATTTATTTTTCACTAATCAAGGGATTTGACCCAAGTCAAACACCCTTTCCCTCCAACAAATAATAATAAAATATTCCATAGAGGTGGATCTAGATTTGATTAACATTATTTAATCATGCACCAAGATCTAGAATGACCCAATATTTTGTTATAAATAGGAGGGTTTTCCCCATCATTCTTCACCTTTTGTTGCCTATTAGATCACTCTGGATCTATACACTTGGTCTCATTTTTCTACCATTTTGCTCCCTTGAGCTCTACCTTCTACATTGGATTTTCTACATCTACAAGAGAGAGAAAGCTTAGATCTGAAGTGCTGAGGACTACAAAGAACCCATCCCATTGAGGAGATCTGGATACACCTTCTTGTTTCCTCCCAGGTGCCCCGTAATATAAAAATTCATTCAAAAATCGTGTTCTTGTCTTGTCTGTTGGATGCATGGAGCAAACTCTTTACTTTACTGCTTAATGTCTTTCCATTTATAGATCTGTTTGTTGCAGCATTTTAACTACTAATCGTAGATCTGAAGATGTTTGGCAGCCTCTATTGTTTTTAGGGCTATTAGTTATGCGTAGCTAAAGTGGTTCTTTTTCGTACACTTCGACGAAGAATTCATACTAACACCCCTCATTACGACACTGGTACCTAACTCTTGGCTTCTTTTTGTCAATTCTTTGCGACCCACCTTTCCGATCATGTCCAGGAATGGCAGAGAAGAAAGAGCCTATGTTGAGCTCCTACCTTCGAAGACCGTGTCTACATTGACTGGTTCCTTAGATCTCTTTTACCACCTATCGGAAAAGATGCCGCATCGAAATTTCCTCAAACCGAAGAAGCAGCTCTCCAAATTGCATTAAAATATGCCCTGATCTACGCTCAGTCGGGTTATTTTTATACCGTTCTACCTAATCTTCCTAGACCTAGTGGTGCCAACACA